>OZ023266.1:119268101-119521414 GCA_964006375.1 Tillus elongatus
CACACACACAGTTTATGGGATAATTCTGCTAAACTTTCTGGGATAAGTTGAAACTGTCACGGGATCACTATAATGAATTTCTAACCAAATTATGCGAGATTATTGTGGAAAAGAGCCGCATTTTCCGGATTTAGTACCATCAGACTATTATTTATTCCCAAAAACATTTGAAAGATAACTATTTTCGACAAAAACAAAGTAATAGGTATCGTCGAGAAGTGGCTTGTAGACCAATATAAAGATTTTTTTAAAGCATCTGGGGTCGCTTTATGAAGGTTCTGCTAAACGTGTCTCTCTTAGAGGAAATTATGCTGGATAAATAAAGGTTTATTTAAAAAATTATGCGTTTTCTATTGTAGGCCAGATACTTTTTAATGCCTCTTCGTATATCAGAGACACAATGCCCTTTTAACAACAAAATTTTAAGGAGGAAATGTAGGAAGAAAGGAGATGAGGCAAATCAAAGTTTGTGGTAAACTTAACCAAACTAATGTAGTGCTGACTGAATTAAAAAGTCTGGACGTAGCAAGTGCGTTATGGTAGTAAATTTTCATAGAAATGATTTGGCACCAAACATTTGTTTAATTAAATGCTCACGAAGAGATCTAGATTTTAATATATAGTTCACATTTTATAACGTAAACTATCAAATTTGGTTAACATAGCTTTGTTATTTTGGGAGATAAAGTTTTTTCCGAAAGAAAACCCAAAATTTTCCGTGAGGACCTGATCCGGTTTCTTTATTTACTAAGATTCTGGACGCTTAAAATGTAGTATTCTTTGTTAAGGAGCATGAATTAAATTTTAGCCAGCATGTCACGCCCTGGGTAATTTTCGTTTTCAATTGGTAGTGAATTTCTTATTGATAATTTTTGAAAAATTACGGGCTATGTTGTGAAAAACGAACTTGGTCTCTTCGCAGTGGGCCAAGGCTCTGGAGCATTCTGTACATTCTATTGGGATATCAAAGAGTCAGATAATCCATATTCATACAAGAAGATAAATTAGACAAGCATATCAATAGTTTATAATAACCAGATATAGTACCTGATGCTTTATCGCTTAAAGAAGTTATGGATCTGAACAATTCATGTTAAAGCGATGATGTTCGACCTTCAACTTTATAACAGCACAGAAACAGTATGCAGAACGTCGAGAGCACAATTCATTAAGATACGAGCACGATATGTTAATGATAAAGAGAACATTAATATATTGTTTGCGAACGAATAAGCAACTAACGTACCGTCTTAATGACCCAGAGAATGGAAGAAATATAAAGTAAACGTACAATAGCGGGAGAGAGTGAGAGCGATATAGAACATGATTTGCTCATTTTATTTCAAATAGCTACGCACTAGGTACTGGTGGACATTAATCTTCCACCAGACAAAAGTAAGTTATCTAAGGAGGTGAATACTTGCAAAACATTCGTTTATTTTACTTCCACATCGTCAATACGTGTAAAGTATGGGCGAAAAGAATTTCAATTTTTTTTTCTCGCTTAAACCTCTTAAAAAGTGTCAAAACATACAGAAAATATAATTTCTAGACGACTTTTTTGTCTGTCGGTTTGTAGCCACGATAACTGCACAACGAATTGAGATATCGTCTTCAAATTGGGTACACAGCTAGCACCCCACAAACGACCGGGTCGGATTGTTTTTGGGTAAAATCGCTTCAAGGGATAGGGGATGAATAGGCGGTGATTTGGTGAAAATTGAAATTTTTTCGTTAAAACTCGGGTAATATAACGTTTCAGATATTTATGGGTACAGGAATGCGAATATTTTCTTTCTCGAGTAATATAACGTTTTAGGGTTTGTTTATTATAAAACTTTCAATTTCATCAAACAATTGGTATTCCGTGCTGAAATCAAATTAGGGGTTGAATGTGTGGGGGTGGAATATCGGTGACAGAAATATTGATTTTTTTTGCGAAAACGGCGCAGCGTAAAAAGTCTCAAAATATAGAAAACTTTATTCTGGAACGAAATTTTTTGCCTGTCGATCTGTCTGTCGGTCAGTCTGTCGGCCTGTACGTCTGTCGGTCGGCTTGTCGGCCTGTACGTCTGTCTGTTAGTAGGCGCAATAGCTTTCAAACGAATTTAGATATAATCTAATTCCACCTGTTGCACCCGACAAAGGAACGCTTGGAATTGTTTTTTTTTGGTAAGATCGCCTCAGGAGGTAGGGGATAAATGAGGGGTGTTTTGGTAAAACTTTACATTTTTTCGTTAAAACTCGAGTAATGTAACGTTTCAGATATATATGGGTACCGGAATGCGAATATTTTCTTTGTGGTCAAGTCATAGACCCTAAATTCATTTTCTGAGAATGGTTTTCTGGACAGAGAAGATTATCACAGCTATGTGGAAGTTATGATTCAATTTACAGCACTATTTTTCATATAAGCATCGATTTAGTTTCAATATCTGCTTTAGATTAAAAAAATTCGTGGCAACGAGCAATCTTTTTACACTCGGTAGTCTCTTATGGAAGGAAATTTACTGTGGTCGTTACTGCTGGACACCACGCAAACCTATTGCAGCTAAAATTTACCCATTCCATTCCCTGCGTAGACAACCTGGAGTTTTCTTTATGTTGTACCTTTATTAAATTCAGTTTATTTGCGTTGTATTGGAAGCACATATTTAATTCAATTTAGGAACATGATAGATCATATACAGAACATAACAATCGTAAATACTTCTAAATACCAGAATTTTCCTAATCTACCTAAGTGAACATGACTTGTTTGTACCCCTTAAAATTAATTCTATATAATTCTTAATACATAAACTAAGCCGCTCAATGCTTATAATATCCACCATTTTTTCCTTCTTTGTGTCCCAGCCCAATTAATTGTACCTTATACTTCAAAAGATGAGAGATGCGACTAGACAGCGACACCAAAAAGACAAACAAGAAAAAACCAAAAACAATGCCATAGGATTAATCTCATTAGAGGAACTATAGCTTGGCCTACACTGTATATAACTGCCATTTCCTCAACCCATTTTCATATTTTTTTCCTTTTAAAACAATAACTATATACACATATGGCATCCACGCAGAGAAAAGGGATTGCTTGATTTAAAGAAAATTTCTTTAGGTCAAATAAATGTGTGCTTTGTATACGGCGAAAGAAATAATTATTTCTTTTAAAAAATCAGTTTTCTTGACTTTTGCAAAGCTAACATTTCTTTCAGAAAAGTAATTATTCATTGGGATTAACTTATCTAAGTTTGAAAGCGAAACAATTCTTTAAAACTAGATATATTATCCTTGATGTAAATAGTTAGTTATTTCAGGAAAATTAATTTTGCTATTGTTAAAAAATATATTTTTGAATAAAATAGCTAGAGCCCTTAAATTAAATATTTATATTTTTCATGTAAACAAATATTTATTTAATTTGACTATTTAAATGTTGTACACAAACTGTCTTTATATAAATCTAAACAATTTATTTGTTTGATTTTAAAACCTCTCTGGTAAACTTGTTTTGGTTTAAAAAAATGGTTATTTCTATAAAATACTTAACGTTTTAACCTAAAAGTATATATATTGTCTTGATTTAAAGAACACCTTTATTTTTTAATTAATATTTTTATGTGTGTGAGAGAGAACACAGGTTTGGTATGGCTTCAGTAAAGTTTTTATACTTAATATGTTTTTGTTTTCGACAAATAGTCTTCTCTTTCCTCACAAAATATTGCTGCATGACATCATAACCAGGAAGCAAGTATATCTTTTTTTGTAGTTTGAATGGCATAATTAAACTTATAGGTAATATTCTTATAATTTGGCTAGGACACACAAAATTCTCCACATATATAGGCAGTTGAAAACTATTGGAGATGCCACAACTTGAAAATTAGTCACATCTGTGATGTCGTGGAGGCCCGAAGTCAATGCTGTGTGTAAACCGTTTAATAGTTAATATCTGTTAGGGTTCAAAAAAGTGTCCCCTCGCAAGCAACATCGTCATAGGGTTTTTCGAAACTCTCAGAAGTTTTAGGGAAAACCCTGGTGGAACCTTTTATAATAAACGCCATGTAGATATATTTGCTTCTCACTAATGACCGCGGAAACCTCTCCGAATATATATATATATATATATATATATATATATATATATATATATATATATATATATATATATATATACATACATGGTGTCCATTATAAAAGGTTCCACCAGGGTTTTCCCTAAAACTGCTGAGAATTTCGAAAAAGCCTAAGACGATGTTGCTTGCGAGGGGACACTTTTTTGAACCCTAACAGAATTTGTAGCATTCAGCCGTTAACGGGGGTGACTTTCCGCCTTTTAATTTTAATAGGGAAGCTAGGTAAGGTGCCAACCCTTTGCAAACCTCTTTTGATTTTATATACAAGGCTGCAATTTTAGAAACTCCCGATTACTTTTTTAGCTAGTTGCTTTGAACAGTTACGTTGGAATTTTAAAATCTACCGATCAGTTTTTTTTTTAGATATTTGGTTTGAAAACCTAAGCTGCAATTTTAAAACCTATTTATTCGTTTTTTTTAGATATCTGGTTTCAAAGCTTCAAAATAAAACGTTTAAAATAATAGTATTAATTTCGTATTTAAGGCCGAAATTATTTCAGGTGTTTTATTTTAAAAGCAAATATCTAAAAAAAAAACTAACAATTTTAAAATTGCTGCTTAAGTTTTGAAAGCAAATATCTACGAAGCTAGTCGGTAGTTTTTGAAATTGTAAGATCAAAAAATGATAAAACAGGGAACTTAGGTAGTATGTTGAAGAGTTTAATAAATTACAGTTACAATTACTTTTTTTATTATTGTGAGGTCGTATAATGTTAAAAAGTTATTTGCAGATTGTTGTTTCTTTGAATAATCTTAGAATAATACAATGTAGGAATATAGTTTGCTTAATCTTATATGTTGTATGAATTATTTATGTACACAGTTCAACAACCTCATTAAATTAAACTTTTTTTTACGACAATTAGGGAAACAATTTTTTGTTTTGAACTAATAATTATATGTTTTAGTTTTAATTTCCATAATACCAATAGAATACATACTAACATACTAAATACAAATATGTGTTTCTTGTCTTATGTATTTGGACATATTTTTATCAAGGAATTGAATAATAATATGCTTTTTATTTTCTTTACGTTAGCTACTAGCTTTAAAAGGTCTAGTGGTTTATGCATACTGTATGTTTTTGTGTATAAATACTTTCCATTGTGTTTCAATGTTAGCTAATTTTGGTAGAAAACATTCACAAAATGTTCACTTCTACTTGACGAGGGATGAGCGCGAACTAGGGTCCATATTGACAATTTGGAAACAAGGGATATTTGAGGAGGCCTATTAGCGGATTTCCATAAAGATAATTTCGTTTTAAAGGCTTGGACAGACGGATCATGGTTTGCCATTCTACGAGCCTATAGCTTTCTTTTTTTTTTATGAACCGTGATTATACGAGACAGGCGCTATGCGACCTGCCTAACCTCTAGATTTCTATTACTCCTCAAACTAGCTCAATATTAAATGTACGTTTATCTCTAAAGAAACTGTTCTCCTCGACAATGCTATATCTTTGAATCTCGTTGACTTATTTTTGCGAGTTTCACCTCATATTGCCATTAAACTGTAGATGCAAGGAGTGAAAAATAATATATAAATTTTACAAATCCTTGCATGAATCAGAATATTTTTCATTTTAATAATGGATTTTTTGAATAAACCCATGTCACAACAGTGGGCAACCCCCTTTCCCCATTCATTGCAAACCTTTTCATTAGTAGATTTGGAATGGACATGGCAAACGAGCGTGACTATTTTCCTAGAGTATGCTTTCGTTATGTGGACGATGTTTTTGCAGTATTTAATAATAAATGAATAATAAATGTGAGCAAAGTAGATGATTTTATTGACAAATTAAACAGTAAGTTTCCCTTAAAGAAAGAACGATACAACAGAGAATTTGAATATATTAAAAATGTAGCTAGGTATAATGGTTACTTCGTCTGGCCACTGGAAAAATTAATCAATAAACATAAAACAAAGCAAATGTTAGCGGAATCTCCGACTTTCAGAAAAGATAAACGGGCAAAACCGTTGTCTGTTTATCATTTGATGCGCGAATTACGAGAGGTTTTAATATCATTTTTAGGAAAGCCAATTTACAGGTAACATTTTGTACAAAAAATACATTAAAAAGTTTGCTAGGTAACCCAAAGGACAAAGATAAAATCACAGAAGTGTCGGGACTCTATGAAATAGGTTGTAAGGTGTAAATATGTTCGGCAAACTAAAAGAACTATTGAAACTATATTTAAAGAATATTTAGCGCAACTAAGATTTGCACTATCGATAAATAATGTATTGTTCAGCATATTTGGGATAATAATCATCATGTAGATAGAGGATATCTCAAGTTAATCAAAAACGTCAGGCAGTCGCGACAGTTAGATGCTTACGAAAGTGTGTGTATATATATATATATATATATATATATATATATATATATATATATATATATATATATATATATATATATATATAGGTAGAAATTTGTCCAAAAACCTTTCGATGAATAGAGTAGGTCCGGTTCTATGTAGTCCATTGTTCCAACTGTTATGATAATAATCAGAGTGTCCTTCTAAACAGGAATATTTGATAACGACAGACCATTTTGTAAAAGCAGGCATGCAATTCTAATTACAGGGGTTTAAGACTCAAGAGTAGGGGTCTATCTGTATACCTTCGTAGAGGACGCGGTTCGCAACTGCTTAGCAACTAACATATAAATAGGGGTTCTAGGTTGTATTCGCTTAGTTTATTCATCCCTCTGATGACGCTAACCTTGGTAGCGAAACGAGCGTCAGGTGTAAAAACTGCATTGTTATGAATTGGGTTCTTCAAATTGTATTTACAGATGTAATGTTAAAAAATTCAGTTGTGTTGAATAGTTGTAATCAAAGTTTTTCGGTATTAAATTTAACATAATTTGGAAAATGCCTCGAAATATATTCCTTGTTAGAAAAGGCCATTACTGTGCATTATAAAGGAAATACAATAAACAAAGAAGGATATATAAAATAATTTAGTTGTGGTCAATGTGAATTTTCATATTGAATTTGTCACGTATTTTAAAACCCAGTGTAGTGAATTTTAAAATATAGAAATAAATAAATAGATGTTTAATTAATTGGGCCGTGGGTTTTATCTATTAAAATTTGTATGTGCGTTGGCACTAGGCAATCTAAAAAGAGAGATTTGGTTTGTAAAGTTTATTATAGAATCGATCGAGACAAAGTTTTTAATATAAATTAATTTACTAATTTAAAAGGAAAGGATAGTTAATGGCAAGTTTGAAGATTTGAATATAATTTTCTTTAAAAATGAAAAATGAACAAAATCACTCAAAGTAACCAAATGTTACTTAGCATCGGTTGCTGCTGGTGTTGTTGCAGCTGGCTTATATTTACGGTATGATGTAACCATTCAAAGCTGGTGAGACTATTACGACATAGCTAGGGGTCCATTTGCGGCAGCATGTAACCAGTTAGAGCTAATAAGACTGCTACGATATAGCTGAAACTTATACTTTTATTAAGATGCAACTATTTAGAACTTCTGGGACTGCTACGATAAAGCTGCGCCCCGGTAGGTACTTTGTTGACATTCGTCCCTAGGTAGAAACTGTTGAAAGATGTCTAACACACTAGTAGAAACTGTTGGTCTCCATTACTAGGAGCGAGTTGACTACCCCAACAGAAACTGGATATTTGTCTCCCGTTGGGAACTGGACAATTGAATGGAACTTATTTTTTACCTTATTCCATCATTTACTTCCTGCACATTATTAAACGAAATTTTAATTGGAAAGAGAAAGTTACCACGCTTGTTCACGTATTTATAGTTTCAAATTCCAAATCAACTCTCAACTGTCCAGTCTTAGCCGTCTCGAGCCATAGACAAAAATCTGACTCAACGGAATGAAGCAATATGACATATACACAGCAATAACGTCTATGATTAATAGAGTTCTGCTCTACGTGTGCATTTCTTTCTATTTGCTCGTGCTAAATTATCCATGTCGAACTATTTTTGCAGACTTTTTGCAAAACGTGGGGGGTGGCGGGCTACTGTATCATTACTTGAATATTTTAAAATTATTAGCATGGCTCAGAACCATGAGAAAACGTGGTTATTCAATAGGTATTAACTCCAATCGCCTAGTAACAAAGGTTTAATGCATGAGAGAGACATTTACATTGTGTGTATCGTAGGTTGCTAGGTGACGCATAAATTACTTAGTAACGCGAGTCGTAAAATAGTAACCCATATTCCTTTTACCGGGTTACAAACATTCATATAATATTATCCCTACATAAACTTATTTTAATTCTATAGTGCGAACGAGAAATTGGACGAGTCGTCGCTTCAAGTTTGACAGTAAGAGGAACCAATCAAATAAGACGACGCATGTGGCGAGAGATTCAACCTTCGCGTTACATAATGCTTAGTATCCCGTAATTAAATAAGTATTTTAATGCTTGTAAATTTTGGTTCTTATTATTAAGACGTCTCTTGAACAAATTTAGGTCGACATCAGTTTTAGACAAGGTTGTACTCTAGCCTTTGCTAGAATAAGCATTTTATTTTATATTTGACGAAGACATAATTAAGACAGGTAAGTATGTTGCAACGGGCATCTTTTTTTATTTTATTTCTTTTTATTGTGTCGTAGTTACGTAGGTAATATCTGCAATTTAAAATGTTTTGCACTGATATTTATTCCAGAAAGTGTTAAACTATAAAATAGGATCTCTAAAAACGATATTAATATATAGAAGGCTTATGTAAGCATAATAACTCTAAAAGATTAAATGCCTCGACCTGATTTGACCATTTTGGCGCGTATGCAATTAATACTTCAGAGTCAGATGATTAAAAAACCAACCTGATTGGCATTCCTATTCTGACTTTTTTTAGCTGTTTCTTTTTCATTTTTGGCATAAAAATATATTCGTTATTAAAGATGGTGAAAAAAAAACCACAATATTAGATCTTGGTCCAAACGTAGGAAATTTGGACAGTTTGTTCTTATCACATAATAAAGTTAGTCAAAACAAAATGTTAAACGGATAATGCCAGAATCGAAGCCGGAAAGCGGAAAGACTAGCACTGAACTAGCGACACTATAAACAATTGTTTGTTTACGGGAATTTAAACAGAGTAGCTGCGTCAGGAAAGTTTATGTAAGTGCCTAGTTATCGGAAAGTAAATGAAAGTTAAAAGGTAAATATCTAATTGCAGAATTGATTGAGTTCTTTCAGTCGCCGAAACATATTAGACTCTAGACTGTTTCGCTCTTAGATGACATTAAAATTTCACTAATGGCATGTAGTTTCTGTTCATTTTTTCTATAGCAAAACAAAATAATTGTTCTAATGGCTCAGTTGCGATAATGAACATACTATTCAATTGAAGCATCTGCTTTTTATTTTTAAGTTTAAAATTAAAAAAAAAACAGCTTTGAAATCATTTCCATAGAAATGTGAGCCGATTTTGTTTACAATATTTATTTCATTCTTGTCATGATATCACATTTGGAATGAAAATGAAATACTTTTTGTCATTGTCTTCCCAGAATTAAATTTTTAGGACGCCATCTTTTATAAAATAGCTAATCTACGCATGGTGGCGAAAAGCACTAGTTTCATCCCACATATGATTAAATAATTAACGAACGTCATGTATAACATTTCAGTTTGATTTACATTTTTATTTGGAATCCAAAAGACCTGAAGTTTAAAAAACGTATTCTTGGATGCCTGTTCTAGGCAATGAGCGATTTTGAGCAAATTCTGTGACAAACAAATTGTAAAATCGTGGTTTGACAAAAACGTTGTATTTTCTTTATAAAAGCGATATTTCCTTAAATATTGCTTTATTGCCTTCCCTAAACGTTTATGTTTCTACTATATACTGTATTTTTAGTCTAAAGCTTTAATTGTGACAGATAATCAAGCTACATACAAGTATAGTGCATTTTAAACATTTTATTGAATCCCCCTCTTAATTAACGAAATATGGCCTTAAACTTAATCCTGTAGTTCGTCTAATTCGTGTAAATATAATTACCTACATTATTTGACAGTTTTCTCGTAAAAACTAATTTTTGATTTCGTAGCAACAGATAATTTTACTTCCACATCGACACGTGTGGAAGTATCGGATCGACGACAAAAATTTCCAAAATTTTTTTTTTCGCTTAAAGGTCGTAAAAGGGTCAAAACATATAGAAAACATGATTTGAAAACGCATTTTTTTTTGTCTGTCGTTCTGTATGTCTGGCTGTTTGTAGCCACGATGACTTTAGAACGAATTGAGATATCGTCTTCAAGTTTGGTATACAGTTAGAGTTAGCACCCGACGAACTAATGGTTCGGATTGTTTTCGGGTAAAATAGCTCTCGAGCGTAGGGGATGATTGGGGGGCGATTTGGTGAAAATTGACATTTTTTCTTTAAAACTCGAGTAAAATAACGTTTTAGGGTTTGTTTATTAGACAACTTTCAATTTCATAAAACATCTGGTATTCTGTGCTGAAATTAAATTAGAGGTTCAATTTGTGGGGGTGGAATATCGGTGACAGAAATGTCGTTTATTTTGCTAAAACGGGGTAAAAAGTCTTTAAACAGACAGAAAACTTGATCCTGGAACGATTTTAGTGAATTTTCTTAGAAAAAATTCACTAATGAGGAGATCTCGACTTTTGAATTTTGAAAAAATTTCTTCAAATGAGCGCGATCTAGGACCCCTAGAACCCATATCCGGGGTCAGTTTCAATTTTTATATGTTTATATATATATATATATATATATATATATATATATATATATATATATATATATATATATATATATATATATATGTATGTATGTATCACACCGATAACTCAAAAAAGAATGGGCCGATTTTGATAAAATTTGGTGAGCACCTACCTTTAGCAAGTGGCTTGGATAAGTTCGTTAGCCAGAAAAATCGGACGAGGTTTTCCGGGAAAATTTTGAGTTTTCATTCGAAAAAAATTCTTATCTCAAAAAGTAATAAGCCGATTTTAATACAATTTGGCATGTACCTTTTTTTGTAAATGGCTTTGACAAGTTTGTTAGTCAAGAAAATCGGACGAGGTTTTCCGGGAAAATTTTGAGTTTTCATTCGAAAAAAATTTTTATCTCAAAGAATAATAGGCCGATTTTGATAAAATTTGGCATGTACCTTCCTTTTGTAAATGACTTTGACAAGTTCGTTAATCAGAAAAATCGGACAAGGTTTTCCGGGAAAATTTTGAGTTTTAATTTGAAAAAAAATTTTATCTTAAAAAATAAGAAAACTATGATAACCAAATTTGGTAGGTAGGTTTACGATATAAAAAGTAAACTATACACCAAAATTTAGATTTCTATGTTACAAGAAAAAAAAGTTATAATAAAATATTTTGTGCCAGATCATTTCTATGAAAATTCACTACCATAACGCACTTGCTGCGTCCAGGCTTTTTTTTTGTCTGTCGGCCGGTCGGCCTGCATGTCTGTCTGCAATAACTTTCGAACAAATTGAGATATCATCTTCAAATTTGGTACACAGTTATTCCAGAGGGTAGGGGTTGAATGGGGGGTGATTTGGTGAAAATTGACATTTTTGTCGTTATAACTGGAGTTTTAAGGTATGTTTATTAGAAAACATTCAATTTCATCAAAGATGTGCTCAAATTAAAGTAGAGGTTGAATGCGTAGAGGTGGAATATCGCTTGGTAGAAATTTCGACATTTTTTTTAAGCTAAAACGGTGTACAAAGTCTCAAAACATATAGAAAACTAGATTGTAGAACAAAAATTTTTTGTCCGTCTGTCTGTTAGTACGCCTAATAACATTCGAGCGAATTGATATGTCATCCCCAAAGTTGGTATCCAATTAACACGCGACAAAGGAGGGCTTCGAATTATTTTTGGGTAAGATCGCTTCAGGGAGTAGGGGATAAATGCGGGGTGATTTGATGAAAATTAACATTTTTTTTGTTAAAACTCGAGCAATATAACGTTTCAGAGGTTTATGGCTACACGAATACAAATATATTTTTTTGTGGTCAAACCATGGACCCTAACAACAGGTATGTGGAAGTTATTATTCAATTTGCAGCACTATTTTTATTGTCTATAGGATTTTATAAATTAGGTTATTATACGCATGTCCAGTTTCACAAAGCTTGATTAAACATTTAATAGTCGATTAGTTAATCAAGACTTCAAACGACCAATCACAGATTATGAGTCGGTTTTTTGCCATGACAACCAAATATTTTAAGTTGAGATTGGTCGTCTGAAGCCATGATTACCTATCCGGCCATTGAACATTGAATCAAGCTTTGTGAAACTGGGAAACACTATTTTAACGTAGGGCATTCCATTGGCTTCCGACAGGGACGAATTTTTTAAATGCCTAAATCTCAATTTTCCTTTAACATAGACATTTGTTAAGTAAAACTGTGTTGTGATGAATCGGGTTCTCCAAATCCCTCTTGTCAGTGCTCATCACAGGTTCCAACCTTGACTCAATAGACATTTGTGATATTTCGTAGTGTCTAAAAGTTAACATGTGTACAAATTGGATCAAAATAACTCTGTTGTTGCCAGAGATACCAAACTTTCCCGATGGAAAATCTATTTTACTCTGAAACAGAATATTTCGATTGGACTGACCAAAGAACTTAAGCTATTTAACAAAAGGAAATTTCATCTTAATCTGTCAGTTACAAAAAAAATAATAAACTGAGCACAGATGTGGGTAAAGCCTTTGTTTGCTCAAATTGAAATAAAGTTTTTTTATTTTCTTGATGATAGTCTTGATCTTCTACCCAGCGAATTTTTTGTAGGTACTAAAATTCGCCCAAGCACCACTTAAGATTTTCACCAAAACGATAAATAATTTGACTTTGTATTATTTCTTCTTTACCTAATTTTAACTACGAAATTTCCTTGTTGGTGTATAAAATGTGTCATTTCTAAAAGCGACAGCATCGCTAACGCAAAGAGGTCACCGTAATGACCATTTACAAGAAAAATAAAATGAGTTGGTGTTAATCACATAGTGTTGTTTTTACATTGAAAAACTGTTAAGTTTCTATGGATAATAGTGATGTATCGTATTTAAAACCTATCGTGTAGTTTTTACAATGCATATTATGCTAGTTTGTGCTTTCTATTTTACAGTGTAGCATATATTTAATTCTGTAGTCATGATTTAAATCGACATTTATCCAGAAGATATGTAAACATGTGCATTTTTTGTTTCAGGTGAGTGTTAAGCGCATTTGAAATATATTATACGCACCTTCACTTACGGATAGACTTCATTTACATACTAGATCATTATTTGCTTCAAGGTGAGTGTATTTTCAATTTAATATTACAGTCATTATTTGTATCAGAGACAAAAAAATAGTCCTTGTTTTCAGATGCACCTTTTGTGTTATTGTTTATTTAACGTCGACCTTCTGCCGCTCTAGTCAATTAGCAACCTCAAAAAGTAGTTTCATCTTACTACCTAAATATTTTGCTAAACCTAATTTTTACACTAGATGATTTACCATTACAGGATCTCTCTAATTTAAAGTGTCAGCTAGATGGTAGTCCAGTTTATAACGCTGTTATAGTGAGAGAATGGCTAAAGGAACATTTCTAAAAACGTTGAATAGGGCGAAACAGTCATATGATTGAGTGGCCGCCGAGATTCTCGGACCTAACGCCACTAGATATAAATCTTTGGAGTTTACTGATACAATAAGTTTACAAATCAACCACAAATTGCACAAGAACTACGGGCTGGGGAGAATACAAGCCTGCGCACCTATTACTCCAGGACAAATACAAAAGGTAATTGCGAACGTACGTAAAAGAATTGAAGTGTATTCAAATAACTGGTGGATTAGGAGAAGTGACAAGAATATAATTCCTAAGAATTTTATATTTTTAGTGAATTTTCTTTAAAAAAATTCACTAATGAGATTGCGACTTTTGAATTTTGACAAAATTTCTTCAAATGAGCGCTATTTAGGACCCCTGGAACCTAAATCCCAGGTCGGTTTCAGACTATATATATATATATATATATATATATATATATATATATATATATATATATATATATATATATATATATATATATATATATATATATATATATATCACACCGATAATTCAAGAAACAATGGGCCGATTTTGATAAAATTTGGTGAGTACCTTCCTTTCGCAAGCTTTTTGCGTTGGTGATTGGCCATAGTCGCGGAAATAGGTCGACGTTAAAGAAACAAAACACACACTTTCGCAAGCGGCTTGGATAAGTTCGTTATCCAGGAAAATTAGACAATTTTTTTCCGGAAATTTTTTATATCTCCGGAAATAACAATGTTAGGGCAACCATACTGGGTACGAGGGTTTATATCATAAAAAGAAAACCATGCACTAAAATTTAATCTCTACGTTAAAATAAAAAAAAGTTTTTAAGTTTTTATTCTTAAAACGTCAAAAAAGTCGCGATTCGAGACGTCAAAATTGACATGTTCTAGTTAGAGAACCTAAACGAATACGGCTATGTCATGATATAACCAGTCTTTATATCATGCGACTATGTAGCATAAATGCCGTAAGAAGTTAGAAAGCCTTAAGTTTCAGCTAAAATCTTCATTGTTCTTTATTTTATTAAATTATTTGCAGAAAATTAATTTTACATACACCCTTTATGTGATGCTTTGGCAGCATTTTCCGTTATTTATTTAATTCTAATAACGAATCAGATTACGTTATTATTTAGTGTTGATTTTTCAATTGGGCAAAGCGGAAGTTTTTTTTTTGGAGAAACGGTGTTCGTAAGTAGTTTCTCATTTCTATGGACTTCTGTAAGGTGAGTTTTTTACAGTTTGCATTTCTTGCTCCATTGTAGCATATTTACCTTGCACATAACTTCAAATTTGCTTTAGGTCTCTTAACTGTATTGTGGAGTTGAGATCACAGTATTTGTCCGATGGTTAGTGCATAAAGGGGTTTCTCTAAGCATGTTTCTGAATTTTTTTTTCAAAAAACGAACAATGCGCTAATCTACTAATTTACCTATAAATGTTATTAATACTAAAAAAAAAGAAACGTGCCTCGAATTAAGTTCTCTTCGTCATTTTAACTTTAAATGAAATTTCCTTCTCCCGTTTCGCATCCATTCAACACATTGGGCACAGAAAATATAGGAATTTACTTACAATTGTCATTTATAATTGAAGGAAAATAAAACTTTTCTTGGTATGCAACGAAAAATTCACGCAAAATAGAATAATGTCTAGATTCTAAAACCTACTGCGACGCTATAATGAAACAACGTTAAATGAGACAAAAACCATTTCAGGTAAGGGATGAAAAATATTCAAACAGTAAAATAAGCTTTTGTACTCAAAAAAAAAACAAGATTCTTATAAGATGTAATACAATAGTGCATAATAAATAGTCCATGGCAACAGTACATGTCATATTCAACTGACAAATTATTTTGACAAATGTCAGATCATCACATGTAAGAAAGTATTTTGTTATTGACATGTGTAATAAGAATATAGGCATGCTCTTCTTCTTACATTCATATCTATTTTTGGCCATCACAATTTTACTCATAGAGTTGGATACAATATTAGTGATTCTTGAATTTTGAAAAGATTTCTTCAAATGAGCGTGAACTAGGCCCAATAGAAGCTATATACGGCTTAGTTTCAGTTTTTATTTGTTTTCATATATACGAATTTCTAGGGTAAAGCTCAATATATCCATTATTATACAAGATATGAGAAAAAAATTAAGCCTTTTTTAGTGAATTTTCTTTACTCGCCAAATTTTATCACAATCGGTCTATTATTTTTTGAGTTATTGGTGTGACACACACACACCCAGATATATATATATATATATATATATATATATATATATATATATATATATATATATATATATATATATATATATATATATATATATATATATACATGAAGTGTGACACGGACCTCGGATTTGGGTTCCAGGGGTCCCAAGTAGCGCTCATTTGTAGAAATTCGTTCAAAACTCAAAAGTCGCCATCTCCTTTCATTTATATTAATGAATTTATTTTAGGAAAATGATTTTTTTTAAATAAATAGTACTCTACTTCGAAAGCTTTACTAAGTGAAGATTGGAACCTGTGATGAGCCCTAATAAGCATACTTGGAGAATCCAAATCACCACAACACATTTTAAAAGATCTAACGATCGTTTTGCTAACAAAGTTAGCTTCATCAGAGGGTGAACATATTCTTCAGAAGAATTCTGAAGAATATTTTCATTCTCTGATGAAGATAAGTTTGTTAGCGACACGATCGTTTGGTCTTTTAAAATGTGTTGTGGTGATTTGGGTTCTCCAAATGTGCTTACTGGCAAGCTTTAGCCTTATCACCAAATACAAACACATGAGTAAGTACACTTGGAGAACCCAAATCACCACAACACATCTTTTTAACTACCTATGTGCTGTCGTGATTTGGGTTCTCCAAGTGTACTTATCAGTGCTCATCACAGGTTCCAATCTTCACTTAGGCAAACACGGGAGCTAAAAGGCTTAACAAATCATACCTGTTTTACATTAATCTGTGACATAACGACTTGAGAATTATATACGTATGTCAGTTTTTCTTGAGATCTAAGGCACCTCATCTTGTCTGCAAATTCCCCTTTAATTTCCCTTGAAACATATAAAAACAAATATTTCAAGACACGTGTGAATGTTCAGAGAATATTTATTAGTTGAAGAAGTGATGGGTGAGAATGTTAGTGTTCCTTTTGAGTACTTTAATTTCTACAGAGCACGCGAACACATCATTCCGATCATTTCAGATTGTATTTCAGTTCTATCACGGACTCACATTATACAAATGTTACATAATTCTCGTGTTGCTCTTGATTTACAGAAAAGACATGACAACATGGACTGTTATTGTATACATACCTACATAATAATACTGATAATACTAATAGTAATTATATCTGTACCTGTATATTGTGTCTTTCAGCTAGTTTTCTTGTTTGTACATTCATTTCCGCTGTGGTTAATACATATTATTACAGTGGGTAGTGGTTTCCACGATGACGTTAAACAGTTTGGTCGTTTTGTCAAGTCGTGCTCTCAGATGAAACACCTTCACCTAGGTCAGAGATATAGACGTAACTAGTGGAGTGGGGTGAAGTGCAACCCGGAGCACTAAGTTACATCAAAATTAATATGTATGTATGTACTCGTATATTGTTTCTTTAACGTCCGCTTGTTTCCATAATAATGGAAAATCACAAACACCAGAGAGCAGTTTTACTCTAATAATTCAAAAATTTTGCCGAACTCCTACTTTTCTATATGGAAAGTAGTAATCTTCAACGTGCATAACATCGCACGGTACCGATTTCTTTGTTCCCCCCCCGAAAGACGAAAAGATAGACATTCAATTTGCTCAAACACTGCCACTACCTCGGTAGCGTAATTTTACAATATGTTTTGGAAAATCGAAATGAGACCAAGCTTCTACTGGGATTAAAATTATTAATTTCCCATCCATTATCTGAACTACGAAAGTTACTATTAAGATTCTTTCCCATAAAACGGTCATTGTTAGTCTTCTTGTAAACATCAGTATATAACAAAATTACTGTACGGCGGGTTTTGTTTTCTTGCATTAAAATACTGTTGCAGCCCTATTTAAGAAGAAAATGTAAATACATTTTCAAAGATTTTTAAAATTCTGGAAGCGCCCTAAGCTGGGACAGATTAATGTAAGCACGAGTTTATGACATAAAAATAAATAGAAAAATAAAAAAATAATAAAAAGATAACAAGAACATCATTCATATTAGCTCTTTTTTTCAAGTTTGTGTGATCTTTACGTTCACAGGCGTATACTTACGAGAGAAGATTCAAATTTAATCTACCTAACGAGGAATGAAAATAATTAGAGAAGAAACAAAATTTTATTGTTCGATATAAGAACCTGTAACAGACACACACTTTGTCCAGCGCTCAACCTTTAATAGTTACATACTTAGTACAACGCTTCTCCCGAATAACCCGAAACTCCAAAAAAAATATTTAAGTAACTCTTAAAAAAAGTTGGAAATGTCCTATTTTCGTTCTTCATCTGAAGAAGTTTCTTCAGCTTAAAGGAGAGATAATAGTCCGATGAATGTGGGTCAGGGGTATAAGGTAACGGGGGATGGTGGTGTCGTAACTCAACAAAGCTGCAATTGTTGATTTGAACTTTACGAGCCTTGTGATTTTGGAAATCGTCGTGCAGCATTAAATATTTTTTGAGAAAAACTGAGTAGACCATGGTGTGAGGAGCGGGCGGTTGTAAGTTAACAAACCCGCCGTTGTCTTTCTTCTTTTGTCATGGGTTTGGCAATTAAATGACGTGCAGCTAAAGTTTGTTGGGCCACAAAATGAAGGGGCATCTTGTGGCGTATAGCAACTTTCAAAATTCTAAGTATTTTCTGTAGATATCTGCGGTAAATGTAGACCCCATTTGCATATATACTTAATCCGCAGGTTGCCCCCATTATCCCCGTCTCCATCAACAAACATGCAGATGCCTGCGTCTTCGCTTTTTTAGGCGGTTGGGATCCTTTGTGCAACCATTACATTGGCTCTTGTTTTGTTTTGGGATTCCAGTGGAACGCTTACTTTGCACCGACAGTTGCTATTTTGGAAAAATGGTAAATAATACAAGGTGTCCAATAAAAAAAAAAGTTATAGTCATTTCCTGTTAAACCGGAAGTGAGAAAAAAGTGAATGTGTTATAAAAAAGGCCTATTTGTGACCATTCGTCATTACAAAAACGAACAAAAAATTGCGTGCTGGCGTGCGTACGTGCGCGAGTGCGAGTCCAATATATATATATATATATATATATATATATATATATATATATATATATATATATATATATAACCTCTTTGTCTTTAAAGCTAGAGACCTTACTTTGTTACTTCCGGAGATATAATTTTTTTTAGAAAGAAAACATTTTTGTTGTTTATTTTTGCTTGTTTTCCCAACATTTATAATTAATATACTTCCAGAATAACTCCGTTATCATTTACAGTGTTATTTAGATACACTTACTATTATTCGTTGTGCGTTACGCAACTGCCCATAACTGCTCCATTATTAAAACCGCATGAATGTTTGTACCATAGTGTGAAAACCTCGGCGTTTAAAGATTATTTAATATTTGGCTTCTGCGTTGGAATGTAAAAGCTTACCAAACATAATGACATCCTATGGTAAACTCCCATTGCCATCATGACTATACTTAAACCAACATGCGATATTATAAATGGTTAAGTTTCTTGAGGCAGTACAGGACTGTGAGCCAACAGAAGTTACACTGAACAGTAATAATAATAAGTTAAAAAGAACAATTCCAAACCCAGCAGGTGCGTTATGGTAGCGGATTTTTAGAAAATTTTATTCAAAGACTAATTGAAAAGAGTTTTTATAATAATTTATAAATAAGTGGTATAAAGGCAACTTACGTACCAAATTTCATAAAAATGAACTTTTCTATTTTTAGCCATACACAAATTGTCCACCAGAAAATTGAATGTTTTCCAGAAAAACATAAAAAGTAAAACATATCATGGCTATGTGTTCTAGGAATTTGGACTTCTTCGTAGATATTTTTTGAAAGTCTGACAGTCGTGCTATTTTCATAAGTAAATTTTTCTAGAGAAAATTCGTTAAAAACACCGCGTTCATGAAGATATTGTATAAAATTATGAAATAAATAACCACTAAGTGAAGATTGGAACCTGTGATGAGCACTGATTAGTACACGTGAAAAACCGAAATCACCATAACACATCTTTTTAAAGACCTCACGATTGTTTCAGTAACAAATTTGGCGCCATCAGAGGATGGGAAATTCTGAACTACTTACAACTTAACATCACCTTTTATACTACGTCTTAACCGATAAAGAGAGGGACGAAATACCAGGAATTTTTTTTGTGTATTGTATATTAATTGGCGGACGAGGTTTTTGAACTTCCGTTATAACTTTACCTACAGAGTTTCGGAATATCTTCTATGACTAAGACAGAGTGTAAACAAAGCGCTATAAATCGATGGCGGGGCTCCGTTTAAGGAACTTTTATTTTTTATTACCTTAGAAATAAATACTTTTGAAAGCATCTAACTTCACTGCTTGTTTAACATTTTTGAGAAGTTTCAGATTCTCTTTATCTATGTCGTGATTATTATCCCAAATATGTTGTCACTTTCAATATTCAAAATGAACATACAATAATTATGTATCTGGCACTTGACAAGTTTTGACACAGTGTTTATATGGACTAACGGTTCAGACAAAAACTCTGAATATCCTTTGATCACATATGGTGGAGATCGATTTGTTTCAGAATTTCTTATTGGATTGGAAACATTACCACCATGCTCGAAAAATTCTTCCTATAGTAATATGTAAAATAAAGTCTCTTTGTACCCTCTAAATGTTTTAATATGTGAAAAGCTAAGTAAGTATCGTAGCTGGGATGATCTTTCCTCAAACACACGTTCATATCCAGCAGTGCTAGAAATGTTTGATTGTGTAATTTCAAGCTTGGTGCCTGTGAGGTAAACTGTGTCACTGTAGGCACAATTTCGATTCCTTTTATACACGGACTTAATTCCATATTATTTATGATTTAGTGGCTTGAGGTGGTCGTTAAGTGATTTCCAACACAAGGAATGTATTCAGTGACAGCTCGAAGAGTCTCGCTCTACTCCGTTGGGGCATTTTACCGTAAACAAAGCCAGTTTATATTATGATTTACTGATTTTATAATCCTCTAGTTGGTTTCTGGTTACTGTAATGATGTATTGCCTGTCCGGTAAGGTGAAAGGTCCGATCGCTAATGAAATATACATTCGTAGGAAGAATCGTAAAAATTAAATAGAAAAGTATTGCTAGAAGCAGAGTAAGAAACAGAAGGGAATGCCATTTGAAAACCTTCACTTAAGTACGAACTGAGTTAATGTGTAAAATTGTTTTACGGTTCTAAGCAGTCACGGCTGATGAGTTATGAAAAATAGTAAGTGAATATATGTTTTTAATTATCTTTTTCTCTAGCCTACTCTATTAAAGCCGTTTAGAAAACACTTGGTAAACATGCATTGAGTAGTGATGTGTAGAAATCAAAAATACGAGGGTAGATCCATATACTGCTGCACTGGCCCATTTAGAGGTTATGGTTATTCATGTGATTTTTGGACATTTCAATATTAGGTATGTACTGACATTCCTGTCAAAGTATGTCATTTCAATGTCATGTAGTGATCAATGTGTACAAGCCGTAATATTAGTAATAATAATATTAATAATAATAATAAATCTGTTCTGTCTGATACTTGCAGTATTGTAAGGAGGGCCATTGGAATTAAACAGCAGTATTTATAAGTAATAATGCTAACAAGTTTATGTAAGGTGACTGCACGTTATCATTTGAAAATCGATAGGAATTAGCAGAGAGCGGTGATACATACCTACAAAAAATAGTCTTATGTGTTCAGCTTAAATTCACAAACATTTCGGGGAAACTGCCTTATCTTATGATGAAGCAGAGCGTTAGCATCGGGAACTCAGGGGTGGTAGGACTTCCTGCGAAGACGAACATGTCGAAAAAGTTAATGATATCGTGCTGCTTGAGCGACGCATTTGGATCAGGCAGATATTGGAAGAAACATCCTAACATAACATTTCATCATCACAATCTAAGGCGATGTATTCCTGTCGTCGTACCCATGATTCTCTGTCTTCAGCAGTTCTATGCATTCCATTGAAGCTTCCATACTTCATCCGTTGTGCCAAGTTTTTCAGAACTTTTCCCCTCTTCCATTTTTTTCAAACTTAATGTCCTTCAGATAGTGTTGTCAGAAAGTTGTCTCAGAATATGTCTAACAAATGTTCTTGTCTTCCTCTTCTTCATTTCTTTCAGCAAATATCTTTTTTGTCTTACTTCTTCTCGCATACTTTTTTAAACCTCATTTTTTGTGATTTCAAACATTTTAATTGAAATTCGATACCATAACGCACTATCGATGGTGAGACAAATTTTTTTTCAAATCAGCGCGAACAAGGACCCCTAGAACCCATATCCGGGGTCAGTTTCAATTTATATATATATATATATATATATATATATATATATATATATATATATATATATATATATATATATATATATATATATATATATATATATATATATATATATATATATATATATATATATATATATATATATATATATATATATATATATATATATATATATAACATGTGTGTATGTATGTATGTACGTATCCAACCGATGACTCAAAAAATAATTAACCCATTTTGATGAAACTCGGCATTTATTTTTATTTATATTTATTTTATTAATGGCTTGGATCAGTTCATTATCCAGGAAAATCCGACAAGGTTTTCCGGGAAAATTTTGAGTTTTCTTTCAAAAAAAAATTTTCCCCCGAAAATTACAAAGTTATTTTCATGAAATTTGATGGATATGTTGACCTTCCTACGCACCAAAATTCAACTTTCTAAGTTTATAAAAAATTGAGTTACTCAAATTTTTAGTTTTTTTTTTAGAAAAAAAAATTCTCCGAAAATTAAAAAGCTATTTTAATGAAATTATGTGAATACGTTGCCTTAGGAACGTATTACTTACTACATGCCAAAACTGAACTTTCTAAGTTTATAGAAAATTGTCCAAATTTGAAGCATTTAATAAAAATTCACTACCATAACGCACTTGCTGCGTCCCGAACTTTTTATATTCCTCCACTTATTCTACAATACCTTATATATATATATATATATATATATATATATATATATATATATATATATATATATATATATATATATATATATATATATATATATATATATATATGGCGAGTTAATTAAACACGTTTACAATCAAAAACAAAAAAATACGTTTACTACGTAACGCGTAGTTTGCCTTTCTCTTCCCATTTACATATTTTAGTTAACGAAACAAAGATAGTGCTGCAGATTCAATCATAACTTCCACATAGCTGTGATAATCTACTCTCCTCAGAAAGACATTCTCATGAAATGAATTCAGGGTCCTTGACTTGGTCACAAAGAAAATATTGATATTCCTGTACCCATATACCTCTGAAACGTTATATTACTCGAGTTTTAACGAAAAAAATGTCAATATTCACCAAATACCGTCCATTTATCCCCTACCCCCTGAGGCGATCTTACCCAAAAACAACTTGAAGGGTTCCTTTGCCGGGTGCTAACTGGATACGAGATTTGAAGATGATATCCCAATTCATTCGAAAGTTACGGCGCCTACTAACAGACAGATGTACAGGCAGACCGACCGACAGACAAAAACATTATCTTTTTAGAATCAAGTTTTCTATATTTTAATACTTTTTACGCCGTTTGTGTCACCGATATTCCAGCCCACACATCCAACCCTTAATTTAATTGCAGCACTGAATACCAGATCTTTGTTGAAATTGAAAGTTTTCTAATGAACAAACCCTAAAACGTTATACTACTCAAGTTTTAACGAAAAAATGTCAATTTTCACCAAATCAGCCCCCATTCATTCCCTGCCCCCTGGAGCGATTTTACCCAAATACAATCCGAACCGTTCTAACTATATACCAAATTTGAAGACGATATCTCAATTCGTTCAAAAGTTATCGTGGCTACAAACAGACCGACAGACTGTCAGACCAAAACATTTTTCGTTCCCAAATCAGGTTTTGACACTTTTTACGACGCTTGAGCGAAATTGTTTATTTTATTTTCGTCACCGATGCCATACTTCCACACGTGACGATGTGGATGTAAAATGACACTGATTGTAATCCATCATTTGCATACCAACAGCACAACAGCAGCTGAAATCCATTTTAAACGATCTCCAAATCGGAGATTAGTCTAGTAAAACCTCTGCCGGTAGCAATCTGTTGGGTTTAGAACACAAATAAGATACGTTATAAAAAGTATGCCATGAAGAGATGATATGATCACCTTGTATCACGGTGTGTGTACCTTTCTGAATTTTATAGAGGATGACGTGATTACAGTGTTTACAATTTGTGATTTACATAAGATTTTACCCTTTTAACTGTTTTATGTTTCGGCTTAGAATAAGATGAAATAGAATGGTTGTATGGAATTTGCTTTTGAGTTTTAACACGTATTTCAAAAGAAGAATGAGTACCGTGCTGTTATGTTCAGTATTTTAAACACTTAAAATACTTCTCTATAAAATTTTGTGTATGTATGACAATGAAAGGTTTAGTTACATTTACAAGGTTAGCTTGTGGAATTAAAATTAGTAAAAATATTTTTTTGGTGCCTCAACATTGATTGCCATTGGCACCTACAGTATTTAATAATACAATAACTAAATTGTCTAGCAAATATTTGGTAAACCTTATTTCCAATTAACAGTAACTAGAAAGGAATTAAGAAATATCAAAAATGAATTACAGCTTATTATACAGTCCAGATGATTTCAAAAACCAATGACACGCTCTATGTTGATTTCTTTAAGCTGCGGTACCTCCGTTGTTATCGAGCTAGACATATTTCTAAAATTGCTTGTTCATAGTTTTTACAATTGAATAAGAAATGTGACACTGGTAGTTGTACACAACACTGACAACATGTAGGGGGTGGTGTCCCTTCCAGAATATGTTGGTGTGTCATCTTTGTGTGTCCCAATCTTAGTCTTCTGACAAGGACGCTGCCTTTACGTTTAATTTTAAAATGTATTGTACTTTTTGTAATTACTGGTTGAAACACATGTAATTTGATATTTTCTGTTGACCAAAAATACTGCCACTTAATGTTTCGCTCAAGTTTTTCCTTATTGATCAAATTTACATGTATACTATATTTCCTCAATTATAGATTTTATTTTATCTTAATTATTTCTGATCTTTTTTCTAGAATTTTCAAGATTTATATTTCCTTTATTATATTAGTCCGTTTTCGTAGAAAAAAATCATGAATTAGGAGATCTCGAGTTGGATTTTGAAAAAAAAATGTCTTCATATGCCCCCTAAAATAAATATCCTTCGTCAATTTCAATTTTTATATGTTAATATGTACAGGTTCTTCCAAGATGAGTAAAGTGTTAGATTATTTTCCAAAATGTGGATATTTGAGCGGTGAAAGTCGGTGGGTGGTTGCTTGAGTGCGCGCGCGCGCGCGCGCGCGCGTGTGTGTGTGTGTGTGTGTGGGGGGGGGGGGTGTCCAGAGATGCTCTATTTGCTGCAAATAATTTCAAAAATGTCTGATTTCCGGTTATACCGGAAATAGATGCTAAACTCTATTTGAAATGGGGCACCTACATATTATTATCTTTTTGAAATGCCCATTTAGGTAATTTTAGGTTTTCTTCACTGCTGATGAGATCACTGCACAGGACCAAAATATTTTGGGTGGCAAACATATTTATTTAAATATTACATACGACGATTAACTTCGCTTGTAACAAAAAGGTCAAAAAGTAAGAAAAAAATTACTTTCAAAATTTTATTGTTTTTCTTCTGGAAATGTTGGCGATTTGAAACGTCAAAATTGGTGATTTTCAAAGACTTGTATTTCCGAGACAAATTATCTTTGTATTTTCGAGATTTAAAATATTTTTTGAAAATTCGCTACTGTAACGCAGTTGCTACGTCCAAACTTCGACTATTAGCTGATCAAAAACTGTATTTTTATTCTTATACGAACTAGTCGGACTACAAAGCTTACATTTAGATAGAAAGGCAAGTTGAGAAGACAACTTTACTGGTAAAAGTTTGTAGTATTCTCACAATTTTTATGTACCACGTTCAGAAGAGGTTTTACGTGTAGCACCTTTTGATGAACAACAAATCACGTCGACTTAAGTGTTCTCCGAAGAGGAAAACAATTTGTCGTAATAATTTTATCTATCTGCTAATATGGTCTACAGGCACTCCCATAGTATCGAGTTGATTTCACTGGTAGACAATATTTATGTAACACACTGAAAGAGAAATAATAATTCCGTGTGCCGACAGTAATTTTATTGTATGATAGAAATTAATTCTGTCAGGTTAATGATTCCTAACACAAGCATTGTTTCTTGCCGGTGGTGAAAGTGTCTATCTAGTGTTTTATATACGACAGAGCACAACAGAACTCATTACTCAGATGCTGATAAATTAAGATTGATTTGCTTTTATTACCTTTTCTTCAGATTATATCACTGACCCGGAGAGAATAGCAGTTTTTTCTTCAACTCTCGTCGTAAATTGCATTTCACTGGAGCTGAAAAAGCTGCTACTAGAATTGAACGCAAACAAACATCAATTGCATTTGCAAGTAAATTGTATTCTTATTGGATGTGGATGTTGCATCAACTGGTTTTTGAGGTGTAAATGTTTTGACAGTAGTTTCCTGGATAAATTATTTTTTACAATCTCACTTAAAAGAAACCAATTATAGTTCTTTTAGAAACAGAAATTTGTGTGATGAAGTTTACTCGTATAACTTTGTCGTTTTAGTAAAAACCCCTATGTGGTAAAAACCACAAGTCACGTTACCATATCTTGAAAGTATTTTCTGTATCCAAATTTGGTTTGCAAAAGGTCAATTGTTTCCCGGGCGGTGTGGCAGGTTGCTCCATCTTGTTAAAACCAATATCTTCTAGTTCTTGCCTTAATAGTCATGTAACATGGTGCAACAAGGTTCATCATTTACCCTAAGGTCTTGTCGTTTTTTATTTTCGAAAAAATATGACTCAATAATGTCTTGCACCGAAAAGCCACATCAAACTGTTACACGTTGACTATGATTAGGAGTTTCGTGAATTTTCCTTGAATTTTCATGTCTCCAAATACGGCAGTTTTGTTCATTCGCCTAACCAGAAAGATGAAAAAGCGACACGTCCTTTCTTAAAATCCACCAGGTTGATGTTTGATTAAGGAAAGACGAGGAATTGACATTTTCGGATTTTCTTTCACACTTTCTTCGGACTTTGGTAATGTTTATAGCTGAGCGCACTTAACGGGTAAGAAAAGGTGTCAGCATATCTCTGACGGACCCAGTTTTATAAAATTTTTGCACTATTCTGTAAATACTCTTTTCCGATGGACGATTATTCGCACCAAAAATACGTTTCTTTTCGAGAACACCCATTTTCATAATAACTTTTAACAACGCGAATATGTTCTTGCACTGTGTATGGCCCCATGATGACAATTAATTGTACTAATTCAGGCAAACACTCTGTCAAATTTTATCAACTTACGGTGTTGTCAAACGGTCCATATTTTCTTGCAAAAACGGGACACTCAGAAAATAATTTAGGACCTAATTTTAAATCAAACATACCCAAAAACGTTACTAACCCAAAGGGGCCTTTCTTTTATTATCTGAATAATCGTCACTTCAATAAAATATATCTTTATATATACTTCTGGCTTTCAAACATCTCATACAACTTAAAAAACCTTCTTTTAGTATCTTTTAATGTTTTCAATTGCATTTGTCAGTAAAACTTGCAGGACACTTCAGGAGTTAAATCACGTATCTTTTAAATTGACAACCCGGGCTCATATAATGAAAGGCTATGAACGATTAATGATTTTTATTGTTCAGCGTAATCGCCCTCGACTTTAATTTTCACAGCTTTTAAACAAAATATTTCCTCGACTTATTTAACATACTCATTTACAGTCAGTTTTACTTCATTGTCAAAAATGTTTTCCGTCTCAAGTATTTTATGAACTTTGGAAAGAGTCTGTAGTCGCTTAGTGCCTCATCTGACGAATAAGGTGAATGTTCAAATCCAGCGCCGTTGGTGACAGACATTGTTATAATTGACTTGTGACATGGTGCATGTCTTGATGAAAGAGTAACCCTTTTATCAACTTTTCGCCAAGTTTTTTTTTTGTGGCTTTACGCAACTTGGTTAGTGATATGCCAAGTTAATAATTAAGTTGAGTAAAGCCACAAAAAAAAACTGCGAAACGTTGACAAAAGGGATACTCTTTTACCAAAACATTGCACTAAGTCACAAGTCAGTTATCGGAATGCCTGTCCCCAACAGCGCTCTGGGTCCGAACTATTAGAGCGTCCACCTTATTCGTCAGATCAGGCACCATTGCGGAGCCTTATTAAAGTAATCGGCCAAAATGACGCCTCTAGCATCACAAAATATAGAGGACTGAACCCTTAATTTTCGATAGGCAGGGAGCCACTATGTATCCATACCATACTCTGGCATTTGATCTCAGAATAATAGTGATAAATGCAAGGTTGATCAACAATTACAAAATCGCCAATAAAGTTACCCTAGTCTGCTATGCACCTGTCTCTCTTTCAGTCGTTTCTTAACATTGACTAGTGATATGCCAAGTTAATAATTAAGTTGAGTAAAGCCATAAAAGAAAAACTTTGCGAAATGTTGCTAAAAGGGATACTATTTTATCAAAACATTGAACCAAGTCACAAGTCAGTTATCGCAATGCCTGCCAGCAAGAGCGCTCTGGGTTCGAACTATTAAAGCGTCCATCTTATTCGTCAAATCAGCCACCACTGCGGAGCCTTTTTAAAATAATCAGCCAAAATAACGACTCTATCATCGCCCCTAATTTTCGATAGGCAGGGAGCCACGATGTCTCCATACCTTACTCTGGCATTTGATATCAGAATAATAGTGATAAATGCAAGGGTCATCAACAATTACAAAATCTCCAATAAAGTTACTCTTGTACAAACTTGTTTCTTCTGACCTGACCTGACCTGACCTGATCCTAATGCAGCACAGGACCATGGACTTTTTTTCAACGTTTTCTTGAGTAGCAACTGTTATGGGAGGGCCACCGTCATGCAGCTCAAAATCATGGTCTTTTTCAAGTGTAGTGACTGCCACCGACATCCCGATCTTGGTAAAAAATCCTACCATATCTGATTTCGCAAAGCCAGCGTTTGACTAAATCATTAAATAAAGCAGTTTGCGGCAATATTTATGCAAAACCTTTCCACCACATCTTTGTGAATTTGAGCTGGATCCATAGACTTTTTTGTAGGTACATACTTAGTCACTGAGCTTTCTGCTCAACTTTATCCATTTCCAATTGATAAGGTGTAGTCACTTTACTTAAGCTCGTGCAGATTAATTTCTATCTGACTTAAATTGTTTGCTTTGATATGATTGTTAAAACGTTAAAATATGGACACAATGGAGTATCTATAAATAGATCATGAGTGGAGCCTAATGATCCGCTCTCGTATATGATATTTAGTAAATAAATATTACAGGTTACACAACTTCATTGTTATAGTAGCGTGAATAAATTTTAATTATTTTACGTTAAGAGGTCTTGGTTGTAAACGCATATCTTTCCTTTACCTTCACATAGTAATAATAATTTCTACATGAGTGGACAATATCTTATTAGATTTGATACTACATTTTATGTGTGACGATTAAGCAATATGGTATTAAATTATTTTGTGGCATCACTATACGTTAAAACCATTAAATACGAGCTTTCCAAGCTAATATTACTTATAACTTAGAATAAATACATATCCTTGAATGGATCTGCCGGCTGACACAAAACATCCAACAAAGTAAAAGCTTGTTAAGGTTTTTCAATTTAGTGTTAAATCATGCATAATTCAACACGAGGAAACAACTAATCGCTGAGTTGATGACTATAATCTCCAATCAGGATATTATGCTTCTTTGCACTGGGTGTTGTAACCTTACTTCCGATGATATGATTTGAAATAGTGAAACGACTCTAATAACTTTGACCTCTGAAAGATTGATGTTACTAAACAATACCACTTGCTTGCTACTCTATTTAAAATTACGTTAGCTGGTAGACCCTTAGTTTCGTTTACATTATAATACACCTAGAATTAAACCATGTAAAAATAGGTTAAGGTCAAATAAGTTATGTGGCCAAGGTTTTCAACAATTGTACTTGTCCCTTTCAAATAAATTGGGGTGCGTCTTGAAGCACTATGTATTTAACAAACTTCTGGTGTTGAAATAAGGAACTTTGAACTTAAAATTAAGAATCTAATATGTAACAAAATAGGAAAAAGTCTAAACAAAATGTTTATTGAAGTAAACAGGACACCGTAATGGAATACTAACTCTTAGGTATATAATTGTAGATGCGTCGTGGACTGATACGTCTTGCAATGTGTCTCAACAAAAAGAAACACCACAGGCTGCGTGTTAAGGAAGAGGCCAGCTTACAAATGCGTAAATGTTTTTCCTGGCAGTTTTTCTGTTTGGTTTTTATTGTTCCTTATTTAACTCACATCACAAAGCTGCAGCGACTCCTGAAATTTTAATTTTGTTTTCTGAGGGGGTATCAGGAATTTGGGAGTATCCTTACCAATGCGGGATATCCATTGTTACTTTCGCTTCGTCTCAAACGCATGGTAACGGGAACGGCAAATGGAATACATTATTTTAGTTCAAACGTCGTAAAAAGTCTCAAACATGGAAAAAGCCTGGACGCAGCAAGTGCGTTATGGTAGTGAATTTTCATAGAAATTATCTGGCACAAAATATTTTATTATAACTTTTTTTTCGTGTAGCATAGAAATCTAAATTTTGATGTATAGTTTACTATTTATATGGTAAACCTACCTACCAAATTTCGTTATCATAGCTTTTTTATGTTTTTAAATAATTATTTTTTTTTCTAATGAAAACTTAAAATGTTCCCGGAAAACATCGTCCGATTTTCCTGATTAACAAACTTGTTCAAGCCATTTACAAAAGGAAGGCACATACCAAATTTTATCAAAATCTGCCCATAATTTTTTGAGAATTTTTTTTTTTTTTTTGAATGAAAACTCAAAATTTTTCCGGAAAACGTCGTCCGATTTTCCTAACTAACGAACTTATCGAAGCCATTTACAAAAGGAAGGTACATGCCAAATTTTATCAAAATCGGCCCATTATTTTTTGAGTTATCGGTGTGATACATACATACATACATACATACATACATACATATATATATATATATATATATATATATATATATATATATATATATATATATATGTATATATATATATGCATATATATGTATATATATATATATATATATATATATATATATATATATATATATATATATACATATATATATATATATATATATATATATATATATATATATATATATATATATATACATATATATATATATATATATATATATATATATATATATATATATATATATATATATATATATATATATATATATATATATATATGTATATATATATATATGCATATATATGTATATATATATATATATATATATATATATATATATATATATATATATATATATATATATATATATATATATATATATATATATAAACATATAAAAATTTAAACTGACCCCGGATATGGGTTCTAGGAGTCCTAGTTCGCGCTCATTTGTAAAATTTTTTTTCAAAATTTAAAAGTCGAGATCTCCCCACTAGTGAATTTTTTCTACGAAAACTCACTAAAAACCTAATGTGCGGAGGAAACAAATTTGTGTCTGTCCGCGATAACTTTCGAAGAGATTGAGCCTTCGACTTCAAATTGTGTACACAGTTAGCAGTCCACAAACAAAGGGTTCCGATTGTTTTTGAGCGAAATCGCCCTGGGAGAAGGGTGAGATATAAATGGGTGGTTGATTCAAACTTGCACACTAATATTGAAAATCGAATAATATGTTATATCATGAGATTTTTGAGGACATAAATTTCGATATTACGACGGACCTGAAATTTTCTGATGAAATTCAAGTAGGGGTTGATCATGTAGGAGTGAAATATTTGAATATCAAATTCCTTTGCAATTGAGCCCTCGACATCAAATTTGTGGTAACAGGTAGCTGTTCACAAGCGGATAGTCTTTTCGTTTGTGAGTAAAATTGCTTTAAAAAAAGGGCAGAAATACGGGGTTGTTTGGGAAAAATTGACACTTTTCCATTAAAAATCGAGTATTATATTGTTTCAGGTCATGGGTACAGAAAAAGAAATGTAACTAAACATCTGACATTTTCTCATGAAATTCAAGTCTAGGTTGATTATGGAGAGGTTAAGTATTACGACATTTATGCTCTAAAAAGTCTTTCTGGGAAATGTCGATTATCACATCAATGTGAAAGTTATGATTCAATTTGCCGCGATATTTAATTAGACACGCCACGATTAATTTTGTGCGGTTTCGAAGGTCTTTTTCGATGCTTATGATTTAATTATATAGTGTTGTGGCTGTAATAATGACTGCAACTGACGTAACACCATTAAGCTGGGCAGTCAGACATTTAGGGGTGAACATACCGAAATCTTCTTAGACACGATTTCTCGAGCGCTGGAGAGTAGGTAGATTGGTGTTCTAGGAAATATCCTTCCCATACCTTTTAACCCCCACTGAAAATGGCTTCAAAACGAGGCCCAAAGCGTTGAGATTTGAATAACTCGGTGACGGTTCAACCCGAGAACCATTTTTGGTCGATTTAGATACGCTCAATGGGATCAGCTTTTTCCTGGAAAAAACGATTTCAAAAATATTTTCGTCGCTTTAAAAACAACAAAGTTTTCTATCAAGATTAGTTTGTACCAAAATTCACGTTTCTACTTTAAATAAAACATTGTTTCAGGAGCCCAAATCAAAGCACTGGACTAAAATGTGCGGTATGATAAACAAAATAGTATATTGATATGTTTTATTAGAAGTTGTTAAAATTTGGCATCCAAAGGTTGAATAGTGGCAAGCTGTGAATTTTTGAAAACGGCATCTCTAAAAAAAGCTAGAATTTGATAAAAATAACTTCGGTCGGTTATTAGGTATTTATTTTTAAAAGGGTTATCGAGCAAACAATAGTTGCCTATATGGTAGAAACCTTAGGTGACCAGTGTCCTTTGTGTGCTACTATTAAAAACTGGGTTACGGAATTTAAAAGAGGACGATCAAATGTCAAAACTTAACACTGTTCTGGAAGACCAAAGCGCCCTCGTTTTCTAGTGTCTAAGAAAATGTGCCACCGTTTTGAAGAAGAGTTCTCAAACTTTTTTGAGTCGCCTTCTCACTATGGACAAAACATGGATCATCAAAAGTCAACTGGCAAGGGTCTTGCTTCAGTTTTCTGTGACAAACAGGGGATAATTCTGCTAGATTTTTTGGTACAGGATAAACTGTCACGGGACTATTATAGTGAACTACTAATTAAATTACGCCAAAAAATTGTCGAAAAAATGTCGCGGAACACTGGCCAAACGTGTGCGATTTTTGCTAGACAATTTATAAAATCGGTTTTTAATTGGTTGACCACACACCCTTTTCCGAATTAAGCACCACGTGATCATATTAACTTCCAAAGCTTAAAAAACATTTGAAAGATAAACGATTTTCTACAAAAACAACGACGTAATAATGCGCCACTCAGGAGTACTTTGAAATACCAAGATAAATAATTTTGTTAAAGGGCTTAGAATTGCTTTTTGAACGTTCTGTAAAATGTGTAAGTCTTGGAGGAGATTAGTTAAATATATAAAATTATTGCGTTTTTTATTGTAGGCTGAGTACTTTTCATTACCTCCTCGTAAATGCCTACCTGTTATAAAAATGTAATGACATTAAAACTAAGATTGGTGTTATACTAGGGGGTAACCAACGAAACCGAACTTTTTTTTAAAATTAATTAATTTATTTATTTCGTTTTTAAATAAAGAACCATCAAGTTCCTTCAAAGTACTCTCTATTGGCACTAGTACACTTGTTTTTTATTCCATTGTTTAAAATATTTTTGAAATTCATCTTCTGTGATGCCCTATAGCGCCTCGGTCGTTTTTTCTTCACCTCAGCAACGTCGGCAAAACGGTTTCCTTTCATGTCGCCCCCACTCGCTTGATTGTTGCTTTGTTCAAAGTCGTAACCACAGAACCATGATTTGTCACCTGTGATGACCTTGAAACACAGCTTTGATCATTTCGGAATTCTTCTTTCAAAGCACAATCTTGCATACGACCTTGCTTTTGTTCGGTAGTCAGCAGATCAAATTTAGCAGCCACCCCTTTCATCTTCAAATATTCAGTTAACATTGCTGAACTGAACTCCCAAGTCACTCCAGACAGCTCCACAACTTTCTCAATAATCCGTCGTGGATTTTCCAGGATGGTTTCGCGAAATTTTTTTTCTTCAACATTTTCATCGGCTCGATCCTTGGAAGGACGACCAGAGCGAGGTTTGTCATAAATTGACATTTCACCTCTTTTGAAACGGGAAAATTACCCAAATACAAATAGCGTCAGTCATCTTTGTAGCCCGTTTTTAACATTTTAAGAGTTTCCGTGCCAGTTCTTTCGAGCAGGGAGCAAAACTTTAGGGCCGCACGCTGTTCACTGAAATCAATCATCACGAAAACGACGAGCACACAAAACAACTCTCATAAAAAAGTCACACAAGCCGAATGCAACATTTTTCAACGACAACCCTTGGCTTACTGACTTGGGAATGGTAGCTAGCGGCAGAACGCGATGTTACAAAAACCCCGCCCACCACACCATCGGTTCGATTTCTTTTGGGTCTCCCTTGTATGTATATATTTTATTGTTTCTTTAACGTCGGGCCATTTCCGCGTCTATGGCCAGACGCTAACGCAAGGAAATAGTTTGACCTCAGTATTCCGTAAATTTTGTCGCATCTATTCCTTTCTGTACTACGGGTGAGCATCTTTAACGTGCCCAACATCGCATATCGGGACCAATTGCTTTGCTACCTCTCCGAAGAGCGGAACGTGCAGGCAATGCCACAACCTCGGTTGATGTTAATTCTACTGCATGCTCTGAAATAATGAAATGTTCCCTCACTGAGAGTCGAACCCAGGAATCTTCGCTTCAAAGGTGCTAGTTCTCACTACTGGACTACCGCGGCTGCAGAAACCGGTGTTAAAATATCCACTCATTTTTAATGTTGGTAAGGTGTAAACATGCATTCGTCTCATTTTAAAACTATGGTAGGTCCTTAAAGCTCGCTACCATAAAAACTTGCTGCCTCCGTAATTTTTCAGTTTTCACTTTGCGTTATACCAGTATTTATAATAAATAGTTGGTATTGTGCTTAGTAGAGCATAGGCTTTCTCATCAAGTCAACATAATGGCTAGTAAAATGTGCGAAAAGATTTCCTAGTGATTTCCTTGAGAACTTGTTACCAGAAATTTCGAAACTATAATCCTCAATAAATCACTATAAAATATGCATTATTCAGTATAACGTTACATGTACAAATTTTCCACACCAGTTAACGGAAAGATGCAACATGGGTTTGCTCGTTGTCAATAACTGCAGCAAAAGAACCGTCACCGTTCCAAATACGGTTTGAAATATTGCCCATTAAAATTCATTAGCTGTTTAAATAAGGGCAACCACAGCAAACACTTTCTGCACGAAATGAATTTGTACAGGAGGTAATTCCAAACAGATGATAGTATATATGCGTTTGCCAGTTTTATTATTAATATACTTATTCAGAAACCCATTTCGTCTTATTCCTTTATTTACACTTTAAATTTGTAAGTTTCACCTAGTTGATGGCGACAAAGGGGTATGGTCATTTTACATTGGGCTCTGGTCATTTTGGGATGGTCACTTTTTTAGCGACCACGAATAAAACTATCATACTTTGATAGTACCTCATACAACATATGTAATAGTGGTAAAAAAATGTAGGAGAGATATACAGGGTGATTCATTAGGTGAGCGACATTTATATCTCGGTAACTATGGCAACTAGAGCTTAGAAAAAAAACCATTCGAAGGGTCATTCCAAGTATAATTCAGGAAATAGTTCTTTGTTATTTTATTCTTATCACCGGATGGTGCATTTTCGGTTGAAACTTTTCAAAGCCTGTTATCTCAAAATATTCCTATTACAATGTTATCTTTTTTTTTTTACTTTGTCTGAAACCCCTAGTTTTGTTCTTTTTTTTTCTCCTGAGTTACGACCCTCTTATACAGGGTGCTCACGGGAATCGTGTACAAAAGCCATCTCCGTTTTTATTGGAGTTACAATGTAGTTCAAATGGGGGAAGTTGTTCAAATTTTCACGAGCATCTCAATTCCGATGCCCAAGAAACAATTGCGTATCGAATTACTGAGATTGGCATATCAAGTCCATTTTTCTAAATGGAACGTCAGGTATTTTCATGGCTATTTTAACTGCAAATTTAATTGTCCATCTTATGAAGAAAGCACGTACCTGTCGATTCTGCGTAGTTCCAGAGATATCTAGATCTGGATATATATGTTCACGGGATTCGTTTACAATAGCTATCTCCTTTATTGTTGGAGCTACAATGTGGTTCAAATGGGGAAAGTTGTTCAATTTTTCACAGGCATCTCGATTCTGTTGTCAAAAAACAATTGCGCATCGAATTGTTTAAATTGACATATCAAGTTCATTTTTTCTAAACAGAACGCTAAGTTTTCCCGGCTAATTCAAATGCAAATTCGATTGTCCCTTTTATAAAACTAACACGTTGTTGTCGATTCTGCATAGTTCCAGAAATATCTATATCTGGATATACTCGTTCACGGGAATCGTTTATAATAGCCATCTCCGTTATTATTGAAAGAAAATTGCTAGGCTTGTAATAGTTGTCAGAATGCAGAAAGGGACAATTTTCAGAAGCTCTGAGTTGCCGTTGTTAGATCTTGTGTTTTGTCTTGACACGTCAGGAAATGATTTATGTATTTTTCATCAGTGTGCGGTTCGGAACGTCATCATCTATCTAATCACGTTGAGGTATTCCGTGCTACTAGTCACGTGAAAATATTTTGAATCGTAGGTATGTCTATCACACTGGACATTGGTAACTGGAGGGGTTTCTAGTGTGCGAGGAAACTTTCTAAATTTACACATACACACACACAGATATATATATATATATATATATATATATATATATATATATATATATATATATATATATATATATATACATACATACATACATACATACATACATACATACATACATACATACATACATACATACATACATATATATATATATATATATATATATATATATATATATATATATATATATATATATATATATATATATATATATATATATATATATATAGAATGTTGCACTACACTGTAATCACTTTTAAATATACACTTTATTTGTTTGCTGTACTTTTGTGATTTTTTATTGATTTGCGTGGACTGCAGTTTCGAACCGTCCCCGTTCATTATCAGCACGCTACTGACTGTTATCGCTCCTGTGTAGTTTACGTCTGAGATTGTACGTGGCACCTGCGCCGTGAGCTTCTACTTACTGTTCGGTTTACTGTTCTCTGATTGGTTGTGCCTTGTGTGTAGCTGCATTTGATTTGTAGCTAGGTAGGTGGATTTTATCTAATGCTGTTATATGTTCCTTGAATCTTGTTTTTATTGATTTTTTTTTGTCATTCCCATATATTTTTTATTGCATATATATATATATATATATATATATATATATATATATATATATATATATATATATATATATATATATATATATCGTTAGGAATTTGAACACATATGTTTGGATGAACGATTACTGTGACAAGTTCCTATAGCATTTTTTTTTTGTTGAAAAGTTAAAAATAACGGATATGCAGGGTCCCAAAAATTATTATTATTAGCTGGGCTATTTCGCAGGTCAAATCACAACAACCTATTGTCTGTATAAACTGACGCAACATGATCTTGTTTACCGAGAATATTTTCGAAGCACACTCCGTTAATATTGAAAATGAAATTAGATAATTTCCTATTCAATCAGTACCAGCAAATCTTTAAGAACGTTTTTCTCGAAAAAGGTTAGTTTCATCGTGATGCAACAAGTTATTAACGAAAATTTGAAATTTTTTTTGAGATCTTGCAACTCCGTCACTCTTGCGTTTTCAAAAAAAAAATGCTATATGAACTTGTGACACTCATTTTTCGAGTAGCATAACCCCTTGAATTTTTTTGCTCATTATTTTCAGACACCCTGTATATAGATACACATACAATATAAAACGACCCTGTCTTTGGGCTCAAGGGCCTTAATTCGCGCCCATTTGTAGAAATTTCTCCAGTTTCATCATCGATAATATATTTTGTGCTGGTTCATTCGGTTTGTATGTATTCTGACATTCCATACACATATTCGGCTTTTAGTACTACAAATTAAAGAGGATCTATTTTATAATTAATTTTTTCTATACTTTTTTTCATAATATATAATTTAAACTTAGCAGCCTCGTGGTCCAGTGGAAAGTGCTTGCGCCTCTGGATCCAAAGTTCCTGGGTTCGATTCCCAGCAGAAGTGCACAATTATTTTTCAATATATACTGTATAGTAATACCTATAGAGGTTGTGGCATTGTGTTTGAGCGAGTTGAATATCTGCACGTTCCGCCTTTCGGAGCGGACGTAAAGCCGTCGGTGCCGTGTATCATGCAATGTCGGGCACGTTAAATATCCGCACCCTCCTTACAGAAAGGAATGGGTTTGGAATGATTTCCAAGATAGTGAGGTTAAGCTGCTCCCTGGCGTCGGTGATCGGCCATAGTCGCGTAAATAGGCCAGCGCTAAAGATTTTTTTAAACTCATTATAGTAACGCAGTATGCAGTCTGCACAAACAAGAAATGGAAAAATATAAAACCGGCAACAATGACAGCCCAATTTAAATATATGGAATAGGAACTGATTATCAGCTCGCTTCCAAACAGCAAATGTAACATAACAGTCCGTGCGGTAACTAACAATACGACGACGCACGGGCTCGACGTAGCCCGTCGTATCAAATTATAGCTACTGAACATACGAAGACATTAATTAAATAGACGAATCTTAGTTATCCGTCCTGGCGCTCCACACTTACAATATTGTGCTTCATCTGAAACAGGTTTAAATGAAAGGGTAACCCTGGAAATCGAACCCTGTACCCTTGGGTCCAGAGGCACATGTTCTCACCACTGGACCAGTGAGGCTCTGGTATATAATTAATAATAATGTATAATACCTACTAAAAAAATCCCAAAGTGAATTCGTTTTTGGATGTAACATGTTCCGCATAAATTTTATTAGTGATTTTTCTTAAAAAAATTCACTAATGAGGAGATCCCGACTTTTGAATTTTGAAAAAATTTCTTCAAATGAGCGCTAATTAGGCCCCCCAGAAAACATATCCGGGGTCAGTTTCAATTTTTATATGTTTATATATATATATATATATATATATATATATATATATATATATATATATATATATATATATATATATATATATATATATATATATATATATATATATATATATATATATATATATATATGTGTATCACACCGATAACTCAAAAAATAATGGGCCGATTTTGATTAAATTTGGTGAAAAAATTCCTTTTGCAAATGGCTTGGATAAGTTCGTTAGCCAGAAAAATCTGCCCAGGTTTTCCCGGAAAATTTTGTGTTTTCTTTCGAAAAAAATTTATATCTCCGGAATTAACAAAGTAAGGGCAACCAAATTTGGTACGTAGGTCTACATCCTTATAGGTAAGTTACCTACCAAAATTTAGCTATGTAGGTCAAAAGACAAAAAAGTTATAGATATTTAAAGAAAAATAAATTGGGGTTTTCCTCAAAACGTCAAAGTGGCGATTTAAAATGTCAAAATTGGCAACATTTAGGCAAATAACTTGAATCTAATACGGGCTATAGAAATAAAATGTCTCGAGAAGAATGTTTTACAAACCCTGAAGTCTTAGTTTCAACCGTCCTTGTCCTTCATTTTACTAAAATGTTTCCAGAAAATTCATTTCAAATAGACCCTTTCTCTGATGCTTGGCAGTAGCCTTAGCTATAGAGTTTATCGTTTAATGATATATAATTTTTGTCGAATTTTCGTAAAAAATCAATAAAGCTCAATATATCCGTTATTATATAAGATATGAAAAATTTTTGTATATATTAATTATAGGGTGTCTTAAGCTACATCTTAAAATAATATTTCTACAATCACAGGGTGGCCCATAAGTCGTTGGTGATACAAATTTCCTTTTTTTTTAATCAAACACACCTTGTGCTATTGCATTTTTGCATTTTTCATCGAAATATAATGCATGTTTGTAAGAAAAGAAATTCTGGACGCAGCAAGTGCGTTATGGTAGCTAATTTTGATCAAATGTTTCATATTTGAACAGCTCAATTTGCTATTAACCTATAAGGTTGACCAAGAAACGTGTTTTTTCGGGAGCACTAAGTTTACTTTTGGAAATTTTTGTACGTTTTCACACAATAAAGTTATTTTGATGAAACATGGCACATTGTTTTTACTATATAGGTTATACTGATAACAAAATTTGATGCCTGCTTTCTTAAAAAAACACACATATTTGTTATTAAAAACATTTTTATGAAAATTCACTATCATAACGCACTTGCTGCGTCCAGAGTATTTATTATTTTATCATACGATCTCTTGGCCTTTAACTCTACGTCACTATAAAACAATGACGTAACCTTTCTTAATCTGTGTCGTACTAAGGATAATAAACACCGCTCAGTTCAATAAAGAACCGTCGTCATTAAATTCTCTTTGACATTCGGCGCTAATGATGATGCATTTCTTAAATAACACGTGAACAATAAGCCGTTACGTAATGTGGATATAGGACAGATCAAAAATTATGACTGGACTGACATTTTATGAGACATTTAATGGTAGAAGCCGAACACAATAAAAACAATTTCGTACCGCGCGAAACAGATACTAGGATCGATGAACTCACCAGAGAAATTATCGATGAAATAAATGAAGACTGTCACATCTGTGGTCTAAGATTCAATTAAGGTGATGTCACTTTGCAAAAAATAGCATGCAGTAAAAAATTGTCAATTTTAATTTATAAAAATTAGCCGTGCTATTTTGAAGTCACAAGCTGTCAGAAATAATAACGTTATTTAAGTCTGTAACTTAAAAGTTTCATTTGACATTTGTAAAACGGTTTATCAACTACTTAGAAATGGCTGATGGATAACCTTCCAATGCCATCCCTTTCTCCGAACACACACAACTACTTATAATATATTATGAAAATGTAAATACATATAGGTGATTTTGTAAATTAATTATTTTACCTCCACATCGTCACGTGTGGAAGTATCGCATCGGCGACAAAAATTTCAAATTTTTTTTGCTTAAAGATCATAAAAAGTATCAAAACATATATAAAACATGATTTGGGAACAAAAATTTTTTTTGTCTGTATGTCTGTAGCCACGATAACTTTAGGATGAATTGAAATATCCTCATCAAATTTGGTATACAGTTAGCCCTCCACAAACGAACGGTGCGCAACAAACATCTGGTATTCTGTGCTGAAATTAAATTAGAGGTTGAATTTGCGGGGGTGGAAAATCTGTGGCAGAAATTTCGATATTTTTTTTGCTAAAATGGGGTAAAAAGTCTTAAAACATACAGAAAACTTGATTCTGAAACGGGTCTGTCGGCCTGTATGTCTCTCTGTTAGTAGGAGCAATAACTTTCGAACGAATTGAGATGTCATCTTCAAATTTGGTATCCAGTTAGCAACCGACAAACTAACGGTTCGGATTGTTTTTGGGTAAAATCGCTCCAGGGGGTAGGGGATTAATGGGGGGGGGGGGGGGGTGTTGTTGTTGTTTTAATTTGGTGAAAATTGAAATTTTTTTCCTTGTTTAGGGTTTGATTACTAGAAAAGTTTCGATTTCATCAAACATCTGGTATTTTGTGCTGCAATTAAATTAGCGGTTGAATGTGTGGGGGTGAAATCTCGGTGAGAGATATTTCGATTTTTTTTTGCTGAAACGGCGTAAAAAGTCTCAAAACATTTAGAAAGCTTGATTCTGGCATAAAAATTTTTGTCTGTCGGCCTGTACGTGTGTCTGTTAGTAGGCGTAATAACTTTTGAACGAATTGAGATGTCATCTTCAAATTTGGTATCCAATTAGTGCCCGACAAAGGAACGCTTCGAATTGTTTTTGAGTGAGATCGCTTCAGGAAGTAGGGGACAATGAGGGGTGATTTGGTGCAAATTAACATTTTTGTGTGTGTTAAAACTCGAGTAATATAACGTTTCAGAAGCTTATGGGTAGGAATACGCATATTTTTTTGTGGTCGAGTCATGGACCTTAGATTCGTTTCATGAAATGTCTTTCTGGGGAAAGTAGATTATCACATATATGTGGAAGTTATCATTCAATTTGCAGCACTATTTTACCTTTTTTTGTATCAAAATTAATTTAAATATTTTAATATTTTTCTTCAAAAATTCGCTTAATAATTCCATAATTTGATCGATTAATAGAATTAAGTAAAAAAACTGAAAAAAATTTTTTTTAGCCGATTCTACAGGAATCCATGCTATGCATTTCTAAATGTAAATATTTACAAAACTAGATAAGGTATAGGGAGTGTTCTAAAACATAAAATACAGGCTGTTCCATTTGAAAACGTTGAGTTACGACAGTTTGATTTTTTTCAAATCAGATATTATTTGAGAGCGCCCTGTATATGGTATCTCGATTTTTTCGATGAATAATATAAGCGAAAACCTGCCTCACTACGTCATTTTCATGGGACTCCGATTTCTATTGGTAAGAACACCGTCTTACGATTCTTGATACGTGCCAAAAACTCGAAGTGGTAAAAGAATTGAAATATGTAACTCGAAAACCATGACTGATATAATTTTTTTTCATTACAAGCATCCATTATAATTCGATGGAAAATGCAAAAATGGAATAATATATGGTAGGTTCTGTTAAAAAGAAGAAACTTTGTATCACCAACACTTCAACCAATAATTTTGTAAGATGCAGCTCAAACCAGCCTGTAATTAACTTATATAATTACTTCCACATCATCACAACGTGTGGAGGTATCGCATCGGCGACAGAAATTTCAATTTTTTTTTGCCTAAACGTCGTAAAAAGTATCACAACATAAAATATAGAAAACATGATTGGGGAACGAAAAATTTTGTTGTCTGTCGGTGTGTATGTCTGCCTGTTTGTAGCCACGATACCTCTAGAACGAATTGAGATATCGTCTTCAAACTTGGTGTACAGTTAGCACTCGACAAATGAACGGTTTGGATTGTTTTTGGGTAAAGTCGCTTCAGGGGGTGGTGGATGAATGGGGGCGATTTGATGAAATTTGACATTTTTTCGTTAAAACTCGAGTAATATAATGTTTTAGGGGTTATTTATTAGAAAACTTTTATTTTAATCAAAAATCTGGTATTCTGTGCTGAAATTAAATTAGGCGTTTAAAATGTGTGGGGGTGGAATATTGTTGACAAAAAATTTCGATTTTTTTTTTGCTAAAACGGTGTAAAAAGTCTCAAAACATACAGAAAACATGATTCTGGAACGAAAATGTTTTTGTCTGTCGGTCGTGTACGTCTGACTGTTAATAGGTGCAATAACTTTCATACGAATTGAGATATCACCTTCAAATTTGCTATCCAGTTAGCACCCGACAAAGTAATGTTTTTGAGTAAGATCGCTTCCGGGGGTAGCGCATAAATAAGGGGTGATTTGCTGATAATTTATATTTTTTCAATAAAAGTCGAGTAATATAACGTTTCAAAAGTTTCTGGGTACAAGAATATAAATATTTTCTTTGTGGTCAAGTCATGGGCCCTAAATTCATTCCATGATAATGTATTTCTCAGGAGAATAAATTATCACAGCTATGTGGAAGTTATGATTCAATTTGCAGCACTATTTTTCTCGTGACTTGTGTAATAACGGATATATTAAGCTTTCCGTAGAAAAGCACCAGCCTGTATATATGTAAACATGTAAAAACTGAAATGTTCCCTAGATCTTTGTTCCAGGTGGCCAAGTTTGCGCTCATGTGAAGAAATGTTTTCAAAATTAAAAAGTCGCGGTCTTCTCAATTACGACTTTTTTTTTCTACAAAAATTCTCCAAAAATCACAGGCTATTAATAACTCAGAAACTTCATAACTGAAACTACTGCCGAAGCACCAGAGAAGGGGTCTTTTTGAGATGATTTCCTGCAATAGTTTTGGTAAAATGAAGGACGATGATGGTTGAAGCTGAAACTTAAAGCTTTTTTGTTACGACATTTATTCTACATGATCCGTATTCTTTGGGTAAAAATTGCAAATTTTGACGTTTCAAATCGCGACTTTGACGTTTTAAGAAGAAAAACTATAAAATTTCCCTTTTATGAAACTTGTACGGATAAAATGTTATATGGTCTGTAGTTGTTATTTTTTAACGTACGTTGGATTTTGGAATAAGTTTTACCTAATTCATCGACTGCATTATTTATCCTGGATTCAGAATTTTCTAAAAAATGATACAATATGGAAACAAAGTCTTTTCGTAAATAAATATGGATGGACTTACCTTCGAAATGAAGCAGTATATCTAGCTGTTCTTTCTGGTTTGCTTGCACTACACGTCTTTTTCTACTAAAACTGGATGTATTATTTACCTTTACATATATTTGAACGTATTTTCTGATGGTGTTGGACGATTTGGATACAACACCCTATATGCTCTTTTGGGCGCACGTTTATTTTTGTTATTTTTTATGTAGCAAGTAAATATTTCGACTTTTTCTTCCTCACTGCAGACCATCTTGATTATTTTATTAAGTAAATGTCACTTACCAAACATAAAAGCTGTCATTTTGAAAGCTTACTTTCATAAAGTTAACTTTATCGTATTTACAGTAACTAGTTTTACTAATATATTCGACGTTTAATAACTCAAAAAGGGTATAAGTTAGGGGTAACATATGGTATATTTTTGAAATCAGGAAAAAAGATCATTCCAAAAATTTAATAATATACAGCGTATCCCATTTGAAAAAAAAATTAATTTTTTGTATCCTCTAAAATCTACACATCGCTGTACGTTTGATAGCATTTTAACAAAATTCATCACTACCACACAACTTTTTTAACCTTTTTTTCGATAGGCAATAATAACGATGATCCCTGAACATATTCATTTTGTTTTCGAATAAGTATGTTACCATTGTTATCAGCAAAATCACTACAACCAACGCTTTCTGTCACTAGATTAGAATTATAAAAGTCTGGACGCAGCAAGTGCGCTATGGTAGTGAATTTTCATAAAAATGTTTTTAAAAGCAAATATGTGTTTTTTAAGAAAGCAGGCATCAAATTTGGCTACCGGTATAACGTATATAGTAGAAACAATGTGCCATGCCTCATCAAAATAACTTTATTGTTTGAAAATGTTCAAAAAATTCCCAAAAGTATACTTAAAATGTTCCCGAAAAAACTGGGTTCTTGGTCAACCTTATGGGTTAATAGCAAATTGAGCTATTCAAACTTGAAGCATTTAATGAAAATTCGCTACCATAACGTACTTGCTGCGTCCAGAATTTCTTTTCTTACAAACATGCATTATCTTTCGATGGAAAATGCAAAAATTCGTGTTCGATTAAAAAAAAAGAATTTGTATCACCAACGACTTATGGGCCACCCCTGTGATTGTAGAATTTTTCTTTAAGATGTAGCTCAAGACACCCTATAATTAATGTATACAATTATTTTTTTTCGTGTCTTGTAACGGATATATTGAACTTTATTGATTTTTTACGAAAAGTCGACAAAAATTATATACCATTAAACGATAAACTCTATAGCTAAGGCTACTGCCAAACCATCAGAGAAATGGTCTATTTGAAATGAATATTTTAGCAAAATGAAAAACAATGACGGTTGAATCTAAGACTTCAGGCTTTGTAAAACATTCTTCTTGAGACATTTTCTTTCCATAGCTCCTATTAGTTTCAGGTTCTTTGCCTAAATGTTGCCAATTTTGACGTTTTAAATCGCGAATTTGACGTTTTGAGGAAAACCCCAATTAATGTTTCTTTAAATGCCCATAACTTTGTTATCTTTTAACTTACAGAGCTAAATATTTGTTGGTGGTTATAAATGATATAATAATAATACTTATAATTATAATAATAATACTTATAATGATATAAACCTGCGTACCAAATTTGGTTGCCATTACTTTGTTGTATCTGGAGATATGAATTGGCTTAGAAAGAAAACACCAAAATTTCCGGGAAAACCTGACTAACGAACTTATCCAAGCCAGTTGCAAAATCGGCCCATTAGTTTTTGAGTTAGCGGTGTGGTGTACACACACACACACACAAATATATATATATATATATATATATATATATATATATATATATATATATATATATATATATATATATATATGAATTGAAACTGATCCCGGATATGTGTTCTAGGGGGCCTAATTAGCGCTCATGTGAAGAAATTTTTTAAAAATTTAAAAGTCGGGATCTCCTCATCATTGAGTTTTTTTTTTTAAGAAAATTCGCTAAAAGCTTAAAGTGACTCAGTAAGATAATACGAATTTACCTAAACTGTCAAATTCCCTTCGTTATCACATGACAATTTGATACATAGTGTGTTGCAGCGAAGTTCGTGAATTAGATGAATTTCTTTTGTCTTTTTACTGTTAATTGTTGCAATTAATTTTGGAACCATGTAATTTTTGAATAGAGAATAAAGAGCTCTTCCAAATAAGTTGTCACAAGCGCCTACTTCCTATTTAACATTTTGAGGGTTGCAACTGTCACTCGAAGAGGGTTGAATGTAGGCGTAAAGTTTTCACGTTGCCGGGATTTGTTATAAATATGCACAATTATTGTGATACTGAATTTATTCCATATGACTTCCACACTGTATATTCTTTCTAAATACTAGCAATGAGTGCATGCTTTCTGACTAAGGCCCCTGATTACTGATATATCTTGTAGGTACTCTGCAGACCATTATCAATTTTGTTTTGCTATTTAATGATATTATATAGTTAATAAAACTTAGTTTATAATATTCTGCTTTCATCATAAAGTATATCCAAACTGCCATCAGCATTCGCATCTTTTTCACAGTTTATATGTTTGGATTGGCATACATCACAAAGTATAAATAAACTACCACAGTTATAACGAAAGTAAGAAGTGGTTTATCGCAACACTGTGATAAATTACGTATTTAAATAGAAAGCATTTGATACTTCAGAGACTAATTGGTAATGAAAAACATTCGTAGTGCAGAACACATTTTGAGTCGACGCATTTCTATAAGTTTCAGTGTGTTAATTAAGTCAAGGGAATTAGACCGAGCGTTACTTAGTCCAACAAGTGAAGTCTTTTAATGGTTGTTAAAAATATATTTTATAGAGAAAAGTAAATTCTGAATGGTTTAGGTTTAAACTACAGCATAACTATATGCCTAAGTTTAAAAAAGCCGTTTGGCTGTTAACAAAAGACCAGGGATGTTAGTAAGAACAACATATTAAGTGCACAAATTCAAAATATACGCTTGTGTCAACATTCTAACAAGAAGCAACGTTTTGTATAACGTACAGGCACCTTTTGGCGACGGTGTGTATTATTACCGACATTGCAACTGGTAGTGATATAGACAAAAGTGTCAAGTCCCAAGTTTTGTTTTAAAAATATTATCTGTGATGCACTATGCGTACACTACAACTGATTTAAGAACATGTCCTAGTAGATATAAATAGATGATAGTAACACATCATCTTAGGGGTCGTCCATTAATCACGTGACGTTTTTTAGCACGTCCCATATCATTTCCTTTTGTGATGCACCCAGCATATACACTGGGGATCTATTTGTGCCTTGAGGCAACCACCCAATCACGATCGGACAATGAGACACAATATTCGACATGCATCAGGAGAGAAGCTTGTTTATTTGCCACTTTCAAGCCTATAAGTACCCGGGCTGTGTCACATTGCTACAGAAAAAACACTTGGTGTGTCCCGAGAATAGATACCAGCGTTTCCAAGGATTTGATTGTGGCGACACAAAAATGTTGATCGGGGTAAGCCTTATGGTGATCTGCCTCAGGGTGACTCAATTTGACAGGTACAGTGACTACATGTCTCTTACCCTCCAAGGTGGTATAATTTCTTGGGAGCAACCGAAGGTACGTGCTACTCTTCGAAATTTCAAATCCGTGCTTCTGGCAACGGCGAGTCAAGCGCTCACACGCCGCTTTTCGGTTAAGAAATCGCGTGTTCAACGAAAAAATTAAAAAATAAATACACACGTGATATCTCACTCCACCCCCACCCCCACTTTTAATAGGGGACAACTTTTATTGGCAGATATCCATATTACACTCAACTTGGTCAAATTCTATGTCAGCCTAAGTATGTATGTTAATTTGACACTTGATACTAAAAAGTGCAAAAAATGTTTAATGACCCTCCCTAGAATCGTACGTGGGACCTTCAGTCTAGCAGTCCAACGCACTAACCACTAGGCCACTGAGACTACTAACTTGTAATTTATATATTTAAATGCTCAAATCAGGACCTCGGTGGTTCAGAGGTAAGAACGTGTGCCTTTGAACCGAAGGGTACTGGGTTCGATCCCAGCGTACTCCTTTCACTTTTTCAGTACAAACTGTAAAATTAACATCAACCGAGGTTCTGGCATTGTATTTGAGTAAGTTGAATGTCTGAACGTTCCGCCCGTCGGAGGGGGCGTAAAGCCGTCGGTCCCGTGTCCATGCGATGTTGGGCACGTTAAAGATCCCTACCCTCCCTACAGAAAGACGGGGGTTCGGCAAAATTTCCAGGATAGTGAGGTGAAATTGCTCCCTGGCGTCGGTGATTTGCCATAGTCGCGGAAATAGGCCGACGTTAAAGAAACAAAACACACGCTCAAATCGGTTGTAATGAAAATCCATAAATCTATCATCTAAAATATTCCTTTAATTCCCTTAATCGATTTTGCTATGGTCGTAAAATGATTAAGCTGGCATCAGTAAAAAAGAAACAAACAATTGATTATGAACAAGATCATTAATTTTATAAGCTGTTCAAAAAAAAACTTGCAAATGTAAATAAATTGTAGATAGAAATTTATTTATATATATTTATTTATATTTGAATGTGTTTCCCCGTTCCTCTTTAATATGTTTCAATGAGACATACTAGGAAGTGTCAGTTGATTTTATTCAGTTTTTGACAGTTTCAGTCATAGGCATCTATGTATGACCAGATATCTGAATATGTGCAACATAATATAAAATAAAAATCAGTACATGTATCTCGAAAATGGAAGGAGATAGGTATAGGGAAGTGCTAACGAGTTTTAAAAACTCACAAGTTGTTACAATGGAACGTCCTAGGAAGTGCCAGTTAAAATTATTTGACATTTCCGGTCATAGGCAACTAAGTATGATCAGATACCTGCATACCTGCAGCGTGTAAAAAAAATCAATATTTCTCGGAAATGCTAACAGGTAGGTATAGGGAAGCGTTAACAAATTTTCAAGAGATTTTAATGTGCAATAGGACTAAGTATAAAAATATAGGGGTTCCATTTGAAATTATGAAGTTATGTATGAAATAAGTTGCTCTAGCTGAGGACTTAGTATACAACGCTCTGTATCAGTTACTGAAAACATCAACTGCGGTTTACTTAGAACCAAGCTTCCTTAGTCTCCTCACCGACAATCTTTATTAGGAGCGCATAGATGTGTTATCAGAGTAGTGATATTTAATTTTTTTTCTAGAGAATCCAATTAACTCGAGAACGACGCATTTTTGACATATAATGCTTTTATAATATTTGCTCTAGAATTTGATGGGGAATCTAAAAATGCAAAAATATATAGGTGTGCCATTTAAAACAACGCAGCACATCGTACTTCCGATCTAAACGGAAGCGCCATGTACTTGAACGTAATTTCACTTTAATTCTCATAACCGCTTATGGGCAAACCCAAATTTTTCCCTTCGAATTCGGACCAGAAGGCCGTAAACTTCTAACGAACGCGACTCACTGGTTTAAGTTAAACTTGTCACAGCCTTTTGTAAATAGCTTGAATAAGATCGTTAGCTAGAGAAATCTGACCAGTTTTCTGGGAAAATTTTGGATTTTCTTTTTCGAAAAATGTTTATTTCTTCAAAAATAACAAAACTAGTGTATTGAAATGTGGGGCACTCGTTTCCTTTGTAGAGCTATATGACCCACAGAAATTTAAAGTTTCTAGCTTTAAGAGAAATTGACTAAAATGAATACGAAAATGAAAATCCTCTACCATAACGCAGTGGCTATGTCTACTCGTTTATTAACCCTCAAACAATGTTTAATAGTGTAGCTATTTTTGTATAAAAATTCGCTACCATAAAAGGTACTTGCTGCGATAGAACTTTTGATATTATATTTGAAAGTTTAAAAGCTACTACTAGTGAAAAAGTTTTTGCATTTTTGGAGGTATAATACATCTCGGTTATGTATTATCTTAGATATTAGAAATTTGTATAGTGGACGAATATTTGGGTGATTGGTGTGTGCTAGTTACATTATAAAACGAAATTTTAAGAACTAAAAATATTGAATTTTACTTAACAGGACATATAGTTTTACAATTTTATTTATTATCAGTCCATTATCTGGATCACAATTTTTAAATTTATCTTATTGAACGTTAAAAGAAACACTTTTATTGTATCGTTACACCCTATATGAGATCCTTAGTTGTAATACTTCTAAAAAAGGGACACAAATTTATTTGCATTATCACATACACCGGTTGTCCCCAATGCACCACGCGATGGATCTATTTGGTAAATCACACACATCCTCCTGCGCTGATCCATACTAGAGCGGCTTCAGCAACAACGGTGGCAGCAGTGTGGTTATAGTTTTGTTGCGTTCCTGCTAACACAGTCCACCAGCAGGAGGGGAGATCCTGCTGTCTGCCTGCCTGCTGACCGCCAGATTCGCGGCAGTCACTCTTGACGCATTGATGTAGTCGATATACCAGCAGATGTAGTAGAGCGAGTCCTGTGGTAGACGTAGAGGTCGCGTGATCTTGCAAGCCTGCACCGGTAGTAGCGCTGGTCGCGATTTTCATTTTGTGTGGGACATCAGTTTCATTTTTTTCTTTTTTTTTCTGACATTTTCCGGGTAAATTTGTGGTGACTGTGAGTTATTGTACTCGATCCAAGAATTTTTTTCTTTTGTTTTACAAGGATAGATAAGTTTTTTGAGTGAAGTTTTAGTTTTTTTGTATATATATTATTTTGACCAAATGGATTGATTTTTCTGCGCAGAGTGAAATCCTGCAAACTAAACGTTTGGATTTGTTTCTCTATAGAATTTATTGAATTTAGGTAAGTACGTATTTTTTAATTGATGACAGTGTTTCTTACTCACCTGTATTGTAAAAAGTTTTGTGAAGGCGCTAGTTAAGTAATGATGTAATTATATAAACAAGGCCATGTTGTTTTTACTTTGTTTTCTAGTTAAATATTTGTCATTTGCATATATCTTTATTATGTCGCATATCGTTATTCGAGATTATACATAATACATTGATTTTTATTTCACTGCTCTAAATGTGGCACGCTTGTTGCTTTTTTTTTAATTAGGGGTATGACGACTAAGATTGAGCAAGCTTTTAATCTAACATCTGACTGGTTTAATTTTACAAGTTTGTTTTTATCTATGTAGAACCTCTAGTGTTTTTGGTATTTGACTTATCGACAAAAATGTGTCCTTTGATATTTTAAGCATCAAAAAACGGTTTGGTTAACGTTTTGATGGTTTAAGTATATGTTTTTTTTTACCGTATAATATGTGTAGTGTATGAACCAAAAATGTGTATTATTACATTGCTCGGATTTCGAAGTGATATCGTACTGCTGTTTTTAGAGTTAAATATTTTAAATGGAAGTGTGATTTTACAGTGCTTTAAATATTATATTTTTATTTCAATCAGATAAGTTTCTGATAAGATAAAGAGAAAAATTCATTAACCGTTCGCTGTTATCAGAACGATAGATATTATAAACTGTTCTGAAAATACGAGTGCCTACTCATTTTTTGTTGCCAGATATCGTTCTGCTAATTTTCTAAAAAAAGCTCGCACTAAAAAGAAGTATTGAAAGGATTGAAACCTGGAATAATAATTTATTGTGAATGAAGATACCTATATATAATAATAATAGTAATAGTAATATTTATTGTTATGAATTATACATTGCATTATGTGACATAAAGTTGCAAACTTATGCCTGTCTGTTCAATGTAATTTTGAAAAATTGATTTGAAAGATATTATTACCAAAACTTCCAAAGTGACATTTCAGACTAGTTTTTGTCGAACCAACATAATAAAACTCTATTTACTATGAGTGAATATTGTAACCTGTGGCAAGCACTGATATGTATAATTTTCACCCTTTGATGATGCAGACTTTGTTAGCGAAACGATCGTCAGCTCTAAAAACTATATTGTGATGAACTAGGTTCTCCAAGTTGTACTTATCTTTATTTACTAGTTATTTATTCCACATACAATGTTCATCAGTGCCTTCATTTCCATGTTCACATTTGGCCAATATTACTTACAATTTCGACTGAGTTACTTTTTCTTCCTCTATATTTCTTCAAAATAAATCTAATTTTCAACTATTATTATTTATATGAAAAGTAAGTTGGACTCGCAACCGTTAAAATGTAGAGGAACTAATTTAGTAACTCCTTCTCGTGTTATTTCTGCCATGGTGTATTAAAAATATTATACTAAAAATCAATATGACGAAACCAAAAGTAATAAAGAAAAGTAAGGATAAGACCGCGAAAATTGATATAAAGTTAAAAAACCAACTTGAAAAAGTATAAATGTTCACGTACCTTGGGAATGCTATTATGGATGATGGCAAATGCAACAAAAAACTGAGAAGAGTGACGATGATAGAGCAAGCAAGTTAATGTATTTGTAACACATATTATACATAAATTTTATCTTTCTGCACTTCTTCTCCATATGAACTTTAACTATGTGAAATCTTACACTCTCCGTGCCCGAAATGTGCTTAAAAGGGGTGTGTGTGTGTGTTTTGTTTCTTTAACGTCGTCCTATTTCCGCGACTATGGCCAATCACCGACGCCAGGGAGCAGTTTCACCTCACTATCCTGGAAATTTTTGCCGAATCCCTGCCGTTCTGTAAGAAGGGTAGGGATCTTTAACGTGCCCAACATCGCATGGACACGGGACCGACGGCTTTACGTCCCCTCCGAAGAGCGGGACGTGCAGACATTCAACTTGCCTAAATACAATGCCAGAACCTCGGTTGCTGTTAATGTTACAGTTTGTACTGAAAAAGTGAAAGGAGTACCCTGGGATCGAACCCAGTACTCTTCGGTTCAGAGACACACGTTCTTACCCCTGAACCACCGAGGTTCTTTAAAATGGGTGCAAAGTTTTTTCTTCACGTATTAATATATAGATGAAAGCTATTTGCTTGTTTGTTGAATTTTTTTTCAAACTTGGTTTCAGACGTAGGTATTAAAAAATGCACAATGTATCATGAATTATATGCTGACATGAAAACATTAAACCCAGATATAAAGAAGAGTTAGCGCAACTGAGATATGGCACACTCGATAAATCATGTATTAATCAGCATATTTGAAATAATAATCATCATGTAGATAAACAAAAGCTCAAGTCAAATAAAAATGCCAGGCAATCGCGACAGTGAAACGCTTACGAAAGTATACAGAGGGTATTTCAAATTCGAGCCTCACCATTGGGATCTTGTAAACCGTAAGAGATACGAGGATGGTTAAACTAGGACAAAGTTTTGCCATTGTATGGTGATGATTGATCTGAAAGAAAATTTGAGGTGTCATTTTTAGTTCTTTAATTATTCGAAAATTATTTTTGTTTTCAAGCAAATACCCAAAGAACTAGACTTTTTTTATCTATGACATTGTTACTACACTTTGTTTAAGGCGAGTGTGGAGAGTTTGCCCGAGCGAGGGGAGCAGAAACCTCAGCACTCTTCGCAGAAACGATTTTTTCTAAATTTTGATAGCAGGTAAGATGTGGTCGTATAGTCTGATATGTCACTGTAATCAGAAAAAAATACATTTTAAAAATGCAAAAATCAAATAGGGCGTCCGTAAGAAAAATCTAAGTTAAGTATTGTAACTCTTGTATCAAAAAGGCCTTGGAAAACATGATGACATAATTAGATTGTCCATAATAAAGTGTCCTAGCAATGTCATAGTTAAAACAGTATAGTTCTTTCGGTATGTGCTTGAAAAGAGAAAACCGAAAATTGCCAATGTACATTTTTTAGAATAATTAAGAAACAAAAAAACCGAAAACTGCCAATGTACATTTTTTTCGAATAATTAAAAAACAAAAAAATGACCACATTTTCTGTCAGATAATTGATCACCATAGAGACGAGCAACTTTGCCCCAACTTAACCATCCTCGTATCTCTTACGGTTCACAAGATCCCAATGCTGCGGTTTGAATTTGAACTACCCTGCATATCGTTAGAAATTTGAACAAAACTGTTTCGATGAACACAGCAGGTTCGGTCTTAGTTCATTATTTCAATTGTTATCTTATCTTAATAATCATTTTCTCTTTCTTAGCAGGAATATTTAATAACAAGCGGCATTACAAAAGTTAATTATAAGGATTATCGTCTAAACAGTGAGGGTTTATCTGCATACCTTCGCACAGGACGCTGATCGTAATTGCTTGGGAAGTAACATTTAAATAGTAGTTCTAGCTTTCATTCGTTTAGTTTATTCATCCCTCTGATGACGCTTACTTTGTTAGCGACATGATCGTCAGGTCTGAAAACTGTATTGTGATGAATTGGGTTCTCCAAATTGTACTTATCAGTGGTCATCACAGGTTCCAATCTTCATTCATTAACCATCATTTTGAATAAGGGTCGGGCCTAATTATATTTATTATTATTAGAAAAGTTCATACTTTTTTATTGAATTTACCATTTACAAATAGCAATCTTTCGTAAAACTCCGTAATTAATTTAATCTTCCAGCTTTCACCTTTAATTTCAGGTTTCTACAATTGTGTGAGTTTTTCTAGTCTTAATTCGTGCTAATACGGTGGTCTTACTTAAAAAATACCTGCTACTTTCATTTTACTGAAGGTAATATGTAAGAGTGTATACAACCAACATGTGCACTTTTCGATTGGATTTAATTAAAATAAAATAAAATGTCGCGGGAGTAATGTTCTTGTATCCTTGGGCATTCTTTATATACATTAGCTTAAGTAATGAAGACTACACAAACTGTATGGCATTATTAAGCTATAAATCTTTGTATATATGAAGAGAAATTCAATGATCACGACAAAGACTTTGCCTCTGGCGCTACTAATTAGATATATCAGAGGATTGTACTTGCAGATGATAATATGATGATAGTGCAGCTAAATATATATGCAGATGGCAAATTATTATGGTTTGCTTTAGATAATTGATTATGTTTGCTTTATTGAAGTAATTGGGCTAAAGGTCTTTATTATTTTATCGTTTGTCAGCTAGTTTCTCGATTCTTTCATAATTAAAATAATGACCGGTACGACGAAGTTAGCGGAAGCAATAAAAAAATCTTATCTTTATCAGTTTCCTCTGGTTTATTGTTGTGAACTAATTTGTCGGTTGAAATAGGAAATACCAAGCGTACTTATAAAAAAATAGAGGAGTTAACATAAACCTATAATTCACGTTTTACAAAAATAAATAGTTGAGGTGTGTATTTTCAGAATTTTCCGCAAGCAGTAAGTTATTTGGTTATCATAGAATGTCAGGAATATAGACACATAATATAATATATAACATCATTTGGTCATGAAAACACATATATCCCATATAACAATTAATTAAGGACCGTTTTTTTAAAAGTCGAAAGCTGCAAAACCATAGCTTTTCAGGATTATGTTTTAGAGAAATATTAGCAAAGATAAAGACGAAAAAACATATAGGCTCCTGTTCTGTTTAAATAAATAATAAGCATATATAGTTAAAACATTTTGTTATAAATGCAGGATAAGAATTCCACAAAATCCATTGTTTTTGCAAAACTAGATAAGTACGACAACTTGATATCTGCAAACTAAAAATCTTACTTCAAAATTAAATACGAAATGAAGTGATCATCTAAAAAATCGATTTCAGTGTTATTGTTTGAACGAGTTGTTGCCCTCTTCGTTTTCAGTAGCGCCAACATCATCTTTCATAACGTCACAAAACGAAGATTCGTCTTCCATTAGGTTACAGTAGCTTCCTGACATCACTTTTTTAGCCACTGACATGGTTTACAGCTATAATTTTAGTAGCTTTACTTACAGTTTTGACACCTTTTTGAAACAATTCTATTCCGTGTCGCAATCACTGTTATAAGTATGACGAACTTTACAAGCCACATTATTATATAATTTTACACATTAATTTTTCATAGGTAAGAACCCGAACATCAGTCATCTTAACACGCAGCTTCCTAAAAATATTTTGTGCAACTTTTTTATAATGACAGATCTTTAAGCGCTGATCCAAATGTTGACTGCTCCATGCTTGTTCAAGATGCCATAGTAGTCTCTCGGCAATATAATATCTTCTCTTCGCCTATTTTTTTTTCGACTCACCCAAAACTGAGGTCTGCTATTATAAAATGGTGTCCTCAAATTGAGAGGAAGTAAACAGTTTCTTTAGAAACTGTTGAGTTTTCCAAAAAGTTTACCTGTTTATGTTATTTTTGTTCTTAGAACTACAGGAATCTGAAAATAACTTCAAGACCTAAAATTAATTTTCTCCTATTAAAACCTGTTTTCCAACTGTTTGAGATAATGCAGAAATTCAGAAGATCTTTCATTACACCCACTACCCGCTTGTATTTCTAAGTGTAGAAGCTAACAGTATCTTTTTTTGGTTCTTTTTTGGGGAAGAGGAATACTGGGTTATGCAACGAAATTTGTGAATAAAATACGTTTCCTCAAACTGGGTGAAAGTAAACAGTTTCTTTAATAACTGTTGAGTTTTCCAGAAAGTTTACAATACACCTATATTGGAGAAGAAATGGGCCAGGGCCGACAATTTACTAAATTGTTAGTGGATTGTACACAGTCTGTATATTTTAACATTCTGTGTTATTTGGAGCTGCCGTGACAAGATACTACTTGGTTCCGCAACGAGATGGCGACACGTGTAAAAGCGTGTTTTACATCTCACTTAATTTTCCAATACACATCATTATATTGTTTTTGTTATGAGAACTACGAGTCTGAAAATAACTTCAATACAAAAAAATATATGTTCTCGTCTTGCAACAACCGCCTTTCCAACTGAGATAATGCAGAAATCCAGAAGACATTTCATCACATCAAGTCCAGAAGATATTTCATTACATCCGCGACCCGCTTGTATTTCTAACCAAGTGTAGAAACGAACAGTATATTTTTTCTGCTTCTTTTTTGGGGAAGAGCATTACTTCGGTTATACAACGAAACCTTTTTTGAATAAAATACGTCTCCAACGGATATTTTTGGTGTTAGATTCTGTTGGCAATCGACATAACCTGTGATTTTATGCCCGTCATGAGAATTTAGTTTTGGAAAAACCTTAGTCCTTTTTTTCCTTTCTTTAACGTCGGCCTATTTCCGCGACTTCGGTCAATTATCAACACCAGAGAGCAGTTTCACCTCACTATCCTGGAAATTTTGCTGAACCCTGCCTTTCTGTATAGGGATCTTTAACGTCCCCAACATCGCATGTACACGGGACCGAAGACTTTACGCCCCCTCCGAAGGGTGGAACGTGCAGACATTCAACTTGCTTAAATAGAAGGCCAGAACCTCGTTTGATGTTAATTTATTACAGTTTGCACTGAAAAAGTGAAAGCCAAACCCTGGGAGTCGAACCCAGTACCCTTTGGTTCAGAGGCATACGTTTTTTCCCCTGGACCACCGAGGACCCAACCTTTTTTCTTAATTTGGTAAGTTTACAGGTGTGCGGATTTTATTTTTTCCAGTACGTATTTTAGTTTCATTTATATTTGCTAAAAATTCATTGCAACACGTGTCTAAATGAGGATTACCAAAACCAAGCTGAAATTATGGTAGAATTTTGTTTTTAATTGGGACAATGAACATTTCAAAATATTATTGCTATTAAAAAATGATGTATATATTTTTGTACACTGAATTCTGGGGATGGGTAACTCCTTTTACCTTTCGCCTGTGGGTAGTGACTTTCTCTATATGCATAATTGCTTATATGTTTCTTTGCTGCTTCAGTGACTTATTTGTAAAAGTTGTTTTTGTAAACGGCCTCCTTGTATTTCGACCAAAAGGTCTCCCGCTAAAAAGTTTTTTGCAATCCCAGTAAGGCTATGTTTACTTGCCCCTGAAAATGTTACCCACTTATCCCCTTATTAAATAACTGAAAAAACACAAATTGATGCCTATAATATGTTATAATTGTAACTAAATAAACATTTCTAGATAACGAACAAACAAACAAAAATCTTCTGACAAAAAAAATTGGTTTCTATATAGGACGTTAGGATTCTGCACTACTAGTATTTGTATGATATTCCACAAAACACTTCACATGAATTCCAACGTTACATTTTTGACATCTTGCCGTTGTTTTCATATGACAATGACGGCACCTTGTCTGCTTATCTTCAATCCATTAAATCGATAATCAATATTTTCTCTTTGATCGGGTCTTCCGACCGTTGAAGTTTTACTCCTCGCATTGCTCTGTAATATGGAACTGGCAATACGTCTGCGAAATGCCGAGTGATCCAAAGTTCCTTTGTTGTTTCAATGTAATTGCCATGCATTTTGAATTGCCATGTCAATACATTGGGTGAATAAACAAAAATACCATTTCTTGCCCCTAATACCTGTTTTTAATAGGCTGATCTTTTGATCACATCTATCCACCCCTCCCATGCCTTGGTTGTAGAGTTTGATAACATGAGGTTGTGGAACTAATATCGTATGTTTCTCTTTTAGGGAGACACTATGTTGTTATCATGCCAAGTTATAATTTTGAGCTTTTTGTCACCTTCAATCTTATGGTAATAGCTACATCTGAAACACTTCGTACTTTCCTTAGGCATTTTGAGGGGATTATTTGGTATTCTGTTACCTCTCGCAGTACCTGTCCCTCTTTCTACTAATAGTTCAAATAGAGGCAAATTTGTGAAATAATTGCCGAAGCACAAATGGAACTTTTTTTCATTGCATTTAGATCCCAAAGCATCGACATACCACACCCGCACCTGCACCAACATCTTTATACTGAGGTAATATATGTGTTGATGCTCTTTGGTATGGCTCAAACCAGTTCACATATTCTTTAGTAGTGCAACCAACCCAGAGTTTGTAGCCCCATCTTATAGATTTTCCCTTGATGAATTATTCATAGCCATGACGCCCAAAATAGGACACCATGGTCTCATCTACACTAGGGGTGTATTCAAGTTTAGCATACTTGAGAAAATTTGTATTTAATGCATTGAAGAGGGGACGGACTTACGCAAATTTGTCACTATTGTCTAAATTATCATTATCTGCCATGTGGGACACACTCGTGATATAATCAAACCTGTCTCTCGAAAGTGCTTCGGCAACTAGTTGATTGTGAGTATCTCGATCTTTTTCCCAGAATATTTTCCTGCGCGGATAAGGAACATAACCGCTAAGAATCAAAATTCCAACAAAAGATTTCATTTCTTGCACAGTCACACACTTCCCAGATTTATTCTTCCGTTAGCATATCTATTGGTTTCCTCAGTTAGTAAATTGAACAAATCTTGACAAAAAATTTCAAAAATAAGGAGGTGGCACAGTTTTCTTCATCGTCTAGGCAATTCGTTTCGTTAGACAATACTTCTTCAGATGGATACTCTAGGTGATCATCAGTCCAATGGTAAGACTTACAAACTTTTGCCTTGCCTCATTTGTTGTACCAACAGATCTTGCCAATGAAAGATTATCTTCACAGTCATATTCTTCTTTAGTAACATAAGCTTGAGTTTCATCGTCATTTACTTCAATTTCAGCTGATGCTCTAAGTTGAGTAGAGGGCAAATTATCAGGCGTTACATTGTCTTCTTCACCGGAGTCTTCATCTGTGTCAATGCCGTTTTGGGGTGATAGAAGTAAGAGCGAATTTATTTCACGCTGAAACATTTCATCCTCTACCATAGCTAAGGCATCATGTAAAGCTAACTACTAAAACAGGCATAATCAATGTACATTTTTACAAATCACTATAAAATTGCCTATGTCCCTATAAGGTGGGTTATACCCCAGCGTCCTTTATATAGGACGACTACATTTATTGACATGAAACGAAGCTACTACATATTATTTCTAGGTTATGAAAACCCCAGTCTTTGATTTTAACTATATTCTCTTACTCCAACTAAGAAACACTTATAAATATGCAAAACTTGTTGTGAATTACTTACCTTGCAAGTATTATGTCATGATCATCCATTTTTACTGATATTTGAGAGTGCACTGATTAAAAATAAATGTGACTAGACACACCCTACACAATTCGTTTGACAGAGTAGACCTTCCCTAAAGTCTACGATAGGTGGCGTCACCAAATAATAATTAAGGGCGCGTTCACACGTTATTTTTGATGCTGTCCTTTGGGTGGGACGTTAGTGTTATCTGTGTTAAATAGACATACCAGTAATTTTTAGGAAACATATACATACACAAGGACATTCCCATTTTCTGTTTTAGTGAAATATCGTAGAAAAAATTTAATAATGAGGAGATCTCCACTTTTGCATTTTGAAGATATTTATTTAAATGGGCGCGAACTAGGCTCCCTAAAACCCATATCCGGGCTCTGTTTCATTTTTTATATGTTTATGTATATGCAAACACAAGCCGGTTTCGCCCTCCTTGTGGACTCTTCAGTATGCCACACCTGCGTACCAACAAGTCGGCCTTAAGGTAGCAATTGCCATAATGTGCAATAGGGAGTAGCGCAAAGCGCCATCTCTAGCGTTGTGACGGTTCTATGCTTCCACAGCAGCTTCTACGCACATAGAACAGCAAGAAGGAAGCTGTGGGAAGGAAACTAGCGGGCGATAACAACTACCCTCCGACCAATACTACGACGGGCATTACTATGGTGATGGTGGCCAGTGAATGAGGGCAAATAAGTTATTGCTGATATGGTGGAAACCTTGGGTGATCAATGACCGTTGTATGCTACTATTGAAAACTGGGTTGCCGAATTTAAAAGAGGGCGATGAAATGTCAAAAGGTGAGCACCGTCCTGGTAGAAACATTGATTTTGTTCTTGAAATGACATCAGAATATCGACAAATTAGCTAAAATGTATAGCATACACATTGCACATTTCCTATAAACGCCTGTTGCACATTGTACATCACGACTTAAGGATGAGCAAGCTCCCAGGTAAAATGGATTGCGAAATGATTGAATGCTGATGAAACGCGCTCGTTTGACAATGTGGAAGGAAATGTGCTACCGTTCTGAAGAAGATTCCTTGAATTTGTAGGGTCGCTTTGTCACAATGTCCCAGTTCTCGACGGCCCAAAAAATTTCGTGTTCCAAAGTTGGCTGGCAACGTTCTTGTTTCAGTTTTCTGTAACAAAGATGAGTTAATTCCAGATTTTCTGGAACACGATAGAACTGTCACAGAAGCATATTGTAGTGACTTGCTAACTAAAATACGCGAGAAAATGGTGGAAAACTCCATGGAAGACTGGCCAAAGATGTGCCCTTTGTGCAAGACAATTTCACTGCCCACAAGTCGTTGATTGCACTGCAAATAATTTATAAAATAGGTTTTGCATTAGTTGACTACCCGCCCTGTTCTTCCAAAGCTTAAAGCCTTTTCAAAGGTAAACGAAGTCGTATGTGCCACTGAGGAGTGGTTGGAGACCAAGATTGAAAAAATTATAAGGTACAGAATGGCTTTGTAAACGTTTTGCTAAATGTGTAAGTCTTAGAGTACACTATGTTGAATAAATACAATTTTGTTTCAAAAAACTAATGCGTTTTCCATTGTAGGCAAAATACTTTTCAACAGCTCCTTGTACATGCGGTTTTTTCTCCCGGCTGCCGAATATCATCAGTGGCTTCTAACTGCACCCTGCAACCTGTTTGACTTCGGAATGAATGTAAAACTTTATTGTTAGACACTATTACCGATATATTATGTTATAAAATAGCGCTGACAGTCATAGTATTTTTTATTTATATGCATTAAAACTATACAGTGTTACATAGAAGTTACAAACTTGTGGCTGAAATTGATGCGATTTGGTTAAAATATTAAACTGAAACATATCAAAATCTTGTTGACACTGACAATTCTTGCTATAAAATGGACTATTGACACATCTTTTGGAAATTAAACTGTTTATAATCTATTAACGCAAATGTTATGCTAAAAACTGAATTAACGATATTTATATGCAACTGCAGTAAGATATAATATTAATGATTGTTAAAAAAAGTATCAAAGACAATTGTTTTCTCTGAAATTTGCTGATTAGAGTGCTTAGTAACCTTTCGTTGTCAAACTGTTGAAAGTTATTTTTTTACACAAACTAACACAAAGGTGACTTGATACCTTTGCAAATAATTTCTATTTATACAATTGCTACCTAATTGTAGAAAGTTAACGTTGCAGTAGACAATTGTCATGGTTTGTTGTTTTGTTCTCATCATATAATCCATCCTTTGGTCTTAATGGCCGGATGTTTTTCTAGTAGCTCTCGCAAAATTACTGCTACTCTTATAAGAAATAACCATTTGCCGTTTTAAAAATGATGACGCTCTGTTTTTGTCAGTGAGAGAGAAATTATGGTTGCTGTGGAAATCGACCTACAACATTGTGTAAATTTTTATTACAGCTAATAAAATATATCTTATTTCCTTCAATGCAAAGGCTAAATGCCTTCAAACAATTTAAACTGAATCATGTTAATAACACTTCGCTAGTGATAGAAGTGAACTGTACTAATAATGTAGGTACAAATCTAAAAAGTGTGGACGCAGCAAGTGCGTTATGGTAGGGAATTTTAATAGAAATGGTCTACTTAATTTTTTTTACGAAAATTATACATTTTATATTTACTAGATTTTGTTAATCGTACGAAATATTTTGGTTTTGAGCCATGCTCTGATCACCAGTGGCACTTAAACTTGTTTTCTTTAAATGCGTACAAGTTTTTCGAGATATAAATTCTGGTATATATTATACCTTTTGTAATATAAACCTGTGTGTCAAATTTGGTTGCCATTGCTTTGCTATTTTAGGAGATGCTTAAAAAAAGACCCAAAATTATCCAGGAAAAACTGGCCCGATTTGCCTGGCTAACAAACTTTACAAGCCACATGCAAAAAGAAGGCACCTGGCAAATGTCATCAAAATCGACCTATTATTTTTTTGAGATCGATGTTATACCGTCTCATTACTGAATTACTGAAAATTAACCAAAAGAGGAACCCATAATAACATATAATATTTTGATGCCATATTATACAGTAAGGGACAAAATGATTAGTTGATTTTTAATAAGCGGTAACACGTTTATTACTTAACACACAAGAAACAGTTTTACTTTTTGAATATTTTATGTGTTAAATTGTCCAATACAGAACGAAAGTAAGATTTTAAATTTCATTATCTACTCCGTATTGAATGAACCTTTCTGTCTCCTTAGGTAAACGGTATCGACTCGGAACTACCTGTTTTTGGGACAGGCAGGTCGGTAAAGTCTACTCACTTAATTATTATTTCAGTTAATCATTGCTTCAATTTTTGTTAATAGGTAATTAGGTAATCAGATGACTAATCACACACTTATGCCCAGTTTCACCAGGCTCGATCAAATATTTAACGGACGGTTAGTTAATCAAGGCTTCAGACGACCAATAACAAACTATGATTCGGGTTTTTGCCATAACAACCAAATATTTTGAAGCTGTGATTGGTTATGCTAAGCCTTGATTAACTAACCGGCCGTTAAGTATTTAATTGAGCTTTGTAAAACCGGGCATATGAAAGGGATTTTTGCTGTGACAACTAAATATTTTGAAGCTGCAATTGGCTGTATTAACTAACCGTCCGTTAAATATTTAATCCAGCTTTGTGAAAACTGCTTCAAGGACTTCTCGAGAATCGTGTGTTGAATTTCAAAGTTTGTAGATCGTAGAAATTGCTGCTCTGAATGCAAATAAATAAAGTAAAATTTAGAATATACAGCCGTCCTCTTTTTAGGTGCACAGTGTCACTTATTGTCTTAATTTGTTATTGTTTTAGCTAGGTATTCACATAATTTTGATACCTTTTATATTTTCCAGTAAAACAGCATTTTCTCCTCTTGCAAGAATTAGTGAAACGGGTGTGGGGCAAAAATAACTTACTTTGACCTAGCTTACCCATGTATGAAACTGCATCTCAATATAGATTCGGAGATGCACAATCTTGATTAACTGAAATTTTTATGAAGCTTTGTGGGGGGCAACTTTTGAGTAATAAAAATGAATTGTGTTCCCGCTCTTCTTTACATTATCGCTCCGTTAAAATGAAATAGTCTTCTTGATTAAAACATCTAACAACTGTGGTACACACATTATATAAAAGACGTATTGTATGTAATCAAGAAAAAACATCAACTAACAATTTAACACAATGATTCGTATATTTCTCAACAATACGTTACCTGTCAATTAGGTATATAGGTGCATTTTAGAGACACCACATATCATGATTTATGTGTTGATTACAACATACGTAGACAGTTTAAATTCCTGAGGATGTCCAGAAACGCAAGGGTTTAGATGTGATGTAAGAGAGCCTGTCCAAACACAATACTTCAATATGATATGGATAGTGTCAAGGAGACAAAAAAGATAATCGAAAATTCATAACCGTGTCAGAGGACGTTCTTATAGTCGACAGTTCATGGAGGTTCATGGTGAATAACCTGGTATTTTTCTCATTGTGCAATGTTTATTAATAATATTCATGTATTCGTCTCCCACAGATTCATAGTTTCAACATACAAAACATCGTTATTCTAATTGCTTGTAAAATTCTGCGTAATATAATTAATTAAATAATATCCACACACTTACAATTTATCTACATTTTATAAGATAGTTCTGTATTTAAGAGACAAGTATGTTAAAAGCATTTTGTATTGTTTTGCGATTCTCTCTTGATGGCTGGAGTTTTTAGCAACTCCTTAAATCTGCCGTTTCCTTTTTATGTGTAACTAGTTTATCACCATCTAAGTTTGAATAACCTACCTTGCCGCATATTTGAATGAATATGAAAACAAATTTTGGTAGCTATGACCCCCTCTTGTTGTCATAACAATTTCTTACTGTCCAGTTGCTACATCCCTTAACAAGTATCTGCCAAGGTGTAACCAAACAAGTTCATTTTTGGTTTTGTTTGTAAAGCTGTAAACGGGCGAGAATTAGTGTTAAAGTCTTGGACCAAAAATGGCAATCAACCAGAAATTGTAGAGGAACGTATAACTCTTGCGTGTGCTGACAATTGTTCATCAAATTAATTGCTGGCCAAAGCAATTCAAGTATGAAGGATGATCAATTCGAAATGGCCCAAAAAATGAACGACCCGGGAGGCAAACGCCGAGAACATCACCAGCGTTGATGATGCTGGTTGCTTTTAATAGAATTAATAGATTGTATTTCCTTGTAAAAATGGCAAAATAGAAATAGACTACACTTTCACATCTTAACGTTTTAATGGACGTTATAATCTCTCTTTAAAATAAAAATGCGCAAGCGCATACAGGTAAAATAAAATTTGAATTCTAAAATATACCAGTGGCGTGGAAGCGCTAACATGCCGCCCGCCTTGAAAGACTTATGGTCTTTAAACTTTAACTGATATTGTAATGTACAGGTAAGTACAAATTAACACAAGTATGAATAGTCTGTAAATTGCTAGACTAAAGAAAAGAAATGCTGCTTAACACTGCATATTATCTTCATTTCTCATTATCAGTTGTGGAATTCGCTGGTTCCATCTCCGTTGTTGGTTCTAATGGTAGCGGACACACTTTGGAAACTGCTCTCCGGAAGACACCATTGGCCGTCTTCACTGTAACAACACGAGTGACTCCATCTGGACCAGGATGTCTGCTAATTACTCGACCCAGACGCCACTGTGTAGATGGCAAGTTTTCATCCCTCAATAAAACTAATGCACCATCCACAATACACTCTGGATTCTTTGTCCACTTTGAACGGACCTGTAGTTGAGTCAGATATTCTCTTGACCACCTTCTCCAGAACTGCTGTCTTAATTGCTGCAACTGTTTATGAATTGTCAATCGATTTTGCTTAACATTCTCCACATTCTGTTCTGGTAATGATACTATTGGTCTGCCAATTAGGAAGTGCCCAGGGGTAAGGGACGAGTAATCATTTGGATCATTAGACATTGGACAAATAGGACGGGAATTTAATATTCCTTCAATCATCACAAGTAACGTTAAAAAATTTTCAAAAGTTAAACATTGATTAATTAAAACCCGCCTTAGGTGATGCTTCATTGACTTGACTGCCGACTCCCATAAGCCCCCAAAATTAGGTGAAACTGGAGGAATGAAACTCCAAGTAATCCCTTCAGTTGCCGATTTGTCTGTTAATTGTTTATTATGTTCCAACAAATATTTTCCCAATTCTGATAATTCTTTACTAGCCTTAACAAAGGTGGTGCCGTTATCAGAAATCAAATGAGATGGTTTACCTCGTCTCGCGATGAACCTTTTTAATATTGACATAAATGAGTCGGTTGTCAGGTCAGATACTGGTTCTACATGAACAGCCTTTGTAGTCATGCAAATGAAAATGCAAACATAGCACTTAAATTTCCTAACACCTCGACCCAACCTTTCGCGTACATAGAAAGGTCCAGCGAAATCAGTGCCTGAGACAGAAAAAGGAAGAGCTGGTCTTACTCTGTATAGAGGTAAGTCTCCCATAATTGGTACCTTACTTGTCGGCTTTACCTTAAAACATGTGACACATGTTCTTACAATCTTCCTTGCTAAGGTTCTTCCACCTGTTATCCAATACCTTTCTCTTGAAGTGAAAAGCATCAACTGTGGACCCCCATGTAACAATGATTCATGTATATCTCTAAATATAAGTGTACTAAGAATGTGCCTTGAAGGCAAAATAGCTTGATGTTTTTGGTTATATTCCAATGATGAATTTGCCAATCTTCCGCCCACTCTTATGATACCTTCTTTGTCAATAAAAGGAGTCAAACTCAAGAGATTGCCATTGTACTTTAATTTTGAATTTGTAAGCACCTGAAATTCGTTAAAATATACTTGCTGTTGTGCTAATCTCACAAGCTTGGTTGCTGTCACCTCTAATTCCCTTGCAGTGATTACACCTAGTTGTTTTTTCTTGTTTCTGCAGTTGTTTATAAATCGATAACAAAGTGCAGTGATCCTCTGTAATTTCTTCAACGAAGAGTACCTTTCAAAAATATCAAACTCTGAAGTCGTTTGTGACACAAAGGATATAGTTTCCCTTTTCAACTCTGGTATATCATCTAACCCTGTTTTAGATAACCTAGATGGCCAAAATTCTTCATTCTTGCTTAACCAATCTGATGCATGCCACCAAACTGAACTCTGCATTATATTACATGGTTTAATGCCTCTTGATAATAAGTCAGCTGGATTCTCATTGGTACTCACGTAATTCCAGGACGTTACATCTGTGATTGTTTGAATTTCGGACACTCTGTTTGAAACAAAGGTTTGCAACATTGTAGATTCTGAATTTAACCATGCCAATACTATCTGCGAATCTGTCCAGTAGTGGCATTTAATTTCAACTATCATTGCTTCCTTTACCTTGGTCATTAATCTTGCTAATAGCAATGCTCCACATAACTCCAGACGTGGTATGGTAAGTGCCTTCAATGGTGCCACCTTTGTTTTTGCACATACTAAATTGACATAGATTTCTCCATTGGATGAAATAGTTCTTGCATATATACATGACCCATATGCCTTCTGTGAGCTGTCACAAAAGCCATGCAATTGTATTACAGTAAAATCTTTACATAAAACATGTCTCTTTATCTTAAGATCATTTAACATTGTTAAATCTTGTCTAATAGTGTTCCATTGTTGTTGCAAATTGTATGGTAACTGTTCGTCCCATGACAGTTTGATAGTCCATAATTGTTGTAATAATACCTTTATTACTATGATGCATGGTGCTAACAAACCAAGTGGGTCAAATATCTGATAAACCTCTGACAAAACTGATCTCTTTGTAACAATAGAATGGTAAGTACCCTTAATTGAATAGCTTAAGTTATCAGTTTTACTTGCCCATTGCAATCCAAGTGTCTTACACTTATCTTCCTTAAAAACCTTGTAGTTGCGATGAGTGTTTCTCTATATCTACCTCACTTAATACTTCTGAATAATTGGACGACCATTTTCGTAGCTCAAAACATCCAGACTTCATTATAAAATATATTTCTCTTGTTAGTTTTGTAGCCAATTCAATGTCTTGACAACCTGATATCAAATCGTCTACATAAAAGTCTCTTCCTATGACCTCTGATGCCTGGGGATACTTCTCTGCACTTTCAATTACTAACTGCTTAACACATCTTATAGCTAAATATGGTGCTGCCCTGGTTCTATAAGTCACAGTGTTTAATTTATATTCTTGTATGTCCTGACTTCTGTTCGGTCTCCATAGTATTTTTTGAAATTGTCTGTCCTCTTTCCTAACTTCAATCTGTCTGTACATTTTCGATACGTCTGCGGTAAAAGCATATTGATGTTCTCTGAAGCGAATGAGTATAGATAATAAATCTTGTTGCATATTTGGACCTGTATGCTGAATGTCATTCAGAGAAATTCCATTACTAGTGATGGTTGATCCATCAAATACTACTCTGAGCTTACTAGTTAAACTGTCTTCTTTGTAGACGCCATGGTGAGGCAAATAGTAACCATTTCCTGAGTCGTCACAGTCAGACTTGGACATGTGACCTAGCTTCTCATATTCTTGCATAAAAGTCACATACATATTTCTAAATTGAGGTTGTTTTTCAAATCTGGTTTCAAGATTCAATAATCGCTTCAAGGCTTGCTCCCTTGAAGTGCCTAATACAGCTGGATTTTGCTTAAACGGTATAGTTACAACAAATCTTCCTTCAGAATTCCTATAGGTTGTCCTCTCAAAAATGTCTTCACATTCCTTAGTTTCAATGGATGGAAATGGTGCTGTATATTCTTCGATTTCCCAAAACCTTTGTAACTGTTTATGTATATCAACTGTTCTAGAAAAGTGACATTCAAGTGTCTGATTATGCGAAGGGAGCTCTAGGCTTCCTGCAATTACCCATCCAAATTGTGTATTCTGAAGAATGGGTTTATTGGTACCCAGTTGTAATTTTCCATCTTGCAAGGTTCTCCAGAAAAGATCGCCTCCAAATAGTAAATCTATTTCTCCTGACCCAAATTGAGGGTCAGCAAGTGTTATATTCGATGGCAACTTTAACATTGATAAATCTAATTCACAAGAGTTTAAACTCCCGCTTATGGTTTCTACAACAAACATGGAAATGTTTGCCTGAAAACTACCATTTCTAGATTTTATTAGAGCATTACATTCATGTTTGATATTTGATGTAACATGATTCAGTCCCATTATGGAAATGTTTGTATTTGTCTTTTGAAGACCCAGTTTATTGCAAAGTTTCATAGTCATAAAATTAGACTGTGAACCTGAATCTAACATTGCTCGACAAAGGTGAGGTTTTTTAAACCTATCATGTACAACAACTTGAACAGTTGCGAGCAAAACCTGCCCCTTTATCTGAGTACATGCGCTGAATGTTGACTTATTTGTTACATTTTCTGTAGTTAAATGCCTTGAATCACGATGCAATAATGTGTTGTGTCTACCTTTGCATTTCCTACAGTTGCCAGAAGTGCAAGTTTTACTCCCATGTCCTGTTCTTAAACAATTGTAACACAAATTTAAACATTTCGCTTGTTCTATCTTATTATCTGCTGACAAATTGAGAAAGTCTGTGCAATTGTAAATCGTATGAGCTTGCTTACAATAGTTGCTACATTAAGTGAAAATGATTTAAATTTTGATACCTTGACAGTGTGATCCCTTTTTTCTGTGGCCTTGAAAGCTCTCGACTCTAATGTTTCTAAAACATCAGCCTTATTTTTCAAGAATTGTTTAAATTGCGTTAAAGAAACAGAATTGCCCTGGTTTTTCATTTCCCACTCCCTTGTAGTTTTTATATCTAATTTATTTAATAGAATGTAAACAATAAGAGCATCAAATATTTCTTGGCGGGATTGTAAAATGTCTAGCGATCGTAAATGTTTTGATACTTCATCAACCATCTGCCTATATGCTGCAGAACAGTCTTTTGTAATACATGATAATTCAAAGATTGCTTTAATGTGGTTGTGGACCAGCAAATGACTATTATGATACCTGTTACATAGTAACTCCCACGCAGTGTCATAATTTTGTGCTGAAAATTCAATGGATTTGATAATTTGCACAGCAGGTCCTTCTAGGGATGCCCTTAAATAGTGGAATTTTTGTATTTTTGAAATGCTTTTACTTTCATGAATTAATGAAATGAATAAATCCCTGAATTCCAGCCAATTGGTGTATGAACCTGAGAAAATAGGTAAATTTATTGTAGGTAATTTCAATTCAGTTTTAAATGCATTTGCATCCTCAACTATTGCAACATTATCACTCTGACCTTGCTCTGTCTCAGAAGTATCCCTGATACTACCCTCAGTTTTAGAAAACTGTTCTAAAAGGCTGTCAAGTATACCCCTGACCTATGATAATTTGTTTCAAACCAATCCCTCTCTTTATAGTTTGATTCGAGGTCCTGTTCATCACACTTAATTTCGATAAAGCTCTGTGTTTTGTTAAAATCACCCAATAATCCTTCTTGTGAAACAGACCTAGATTTCAATTCATTGTATAATATTTTTGTGACAGTTATTTCTCCCTTCTGTAAGTCATCAAGAAAGTTTACAGTATTTGTTAGTTTAGTTTTTAAAGCACCCCTTTTTCTCAATGATTCTGCAATACTCATGTTTATAATAGAAAAATCGCCAGAAACCGAACAAATGGAGTTTTAATAGTTTTTTTGTGTTACCAATATTTTGGTTGGAAATCGTTAAATTGCTAAATGGAAATTTAGAACGAAACCTAACGAAACATGACCTGTACTGTTTTTTACAATAAAAAATCAGATAAATTGTTTTAATTTAATTATCAATTATCATACATAGATTGAGTTATAGGTACTTACTTCCTGTAACTCTTGAAGGAATACTAATACTAATAGATGATAAAAGGATACGGTATAACAGGATTTAATTGTATCAATTTCTTGCAGATAAATAGATTCTTTCTGTTATCAGTTGGAAGCAGATTACTGAACTTGGATGTACAATCGTGCAAATGTATCTTCGTCTTTGACTAGCGGCGTTTCTGCCCACTGTTCAACTGGATGCTTGTACTGATATGATAAATCTTGGAAATTGTAAATTGATGGCGTCTCAAATATTTTTGATTTCACTCTCTTTCTAATTGTAATTGTTGTAACTTCACAATTGATATGCGGCCGAAGGACCAAAATATTATGTTGATGATGCTGGTTGCTTTTAATAGAATTAATAGATTGTATTTCCTTGTAAAAATGGCAAAATAGAAATAGACTACACTTTCACATCTTAACGTTTTAATGGACGTTATAATCTCTCTTTAAAATAAAAATGCGCAAGCGGCATACAGGTAAAATAAAATTTGAATTCTAAAATATACCAGTGGCGTGGAAGCGCTAACAACCAGGGAAGTGGATTATCGCTCAATAAATAGGAATCTGCGAAGAATCCGTGTTGGCAGTTTTTAATAGAGATTTGGGGATGAATAAATGGTCAGAAAGCTGGATTCCAAGATTCCTGACTTCTGAACAAAAAGTCTGTAGGCAATAAATTTTCAAAGAAAACTTGGCGGCTATAGCTGATCACGCCGACGTTTTTTCTAAGATTGTGAAGGGCGGTAAAACGTGGGTGTTTCCCTTGGGGTCTTACAACAAAACAAAAGCGATGCAACGATGCAAGCATCTGCCGCGAAGCTGCTGTCAATAGTTTTTTTGGGATAACGAGGGCATTAGTTGCAGTGAGTATCTACAATTACCGCAGAAAGAGACAATTGAAAGTTGTCATACGCCAAAAGAGGTCTCGTAAATAGGCACAATTTTTTTGCTGCATTCCAATTGCAGAGTTCATAATGCTCCACAGAGTTCAGGCTTATAACAACAACGGCGGTTTGTTGAGTTACGACACTACCTTACAGCCCTTGTTCACGTCAATCGGGCTATTACATATTTCTTCACCTTAATAGATACTTGTGAGTACATCGATTTCAGATGAAGAACTGATAGAGGCCGTTTCAGACTTTTATGAGAAGTTTGTTGAAAAATAGTTGAAGTGCATTACGTTATAGGAGAAGTGTGTCGAAAATTAAACTTGTTTTTTTCTCTAAATTTTTTCTTTCCTGGTCGGGCAGATTTAATTTTAATGTTGGATCGAATTTTTCCTGCAGGTAAACTAGGGAATGTTACGCAAAACAATATTTAATCACCAAAAGCCAAGTGCGTTTTTTTAAACAGAACCGGGGTCGTTACAGATTATAGTTATTTCAAGGTTTACAACGTGCGCTTCAATTTTTATTAAGATTCATTTCATCACCATCACAGTCTTAATGCGACTTAATGCTGACTCTTATGCCTGCGTTCTTGGTTTGATACATTGTTCCATAGTGGCCTATTGTTGTTGGTCTATTTATCTTGCCATATAGCTGTAGTCGCAGTCATGGCCCTCTGTTTCTATTCGCTCTTTTGCTTTCATTGTCGCTTCCTCATTTCATTAATTGGGCTAGGTTGCATCCTGGTCTACCTCTTTTTTTTCAAGTGTGTGTGCTTCAAATAATGTTGTCAAAGAGTAAGTATGTCACGAAATATAACCATGCCCTTTAAAGATCCCCACCCTTCTTATAGAAAGAGAAGGGTTAGGCCAAATTTCCAGAATGGTGAGTTGACACACTTGCGTTTAGCGGGACCGTTCAACTTTCCAACCCGCAATCCCGAAAATATACGAAGTCGGCCGATAATATTCCAATGATCCTACAATGGCGCCAAATTTTAATTTAAACGTTCATAAGTATGTAAACATTGTAAACGTGAGTATTAGTTACATTTAAATATCATACGTTGTATTATGTAAATAATTAATTTCAAACTTTTTTAAACATTGAAAATTTCATAAAATCATAAACTTCGTCTCTATAACAGTTAAAAATCTAAAAAGTGTTCGCTATGTGTAGAAAAAAGTCTAAACTTACCCGAAACAACCTTCACAATTGCATTTTGACAAATATTGTAACTATTTTTAGATTATTTATTGTAGAGGTAAAGTTGTAACATTTAAGGTATGCAGCCCTTCAAAACTACCCCTAATTTATGTGGAGCAGATACCAACTTTTATTATTTATTAGATGGCTCACTAAGTTATTTTAGCTTTTTAGTGAATTTTCTTTTAAAAAAATCACTAATGAGGAGATCGCGACTTTTGAATTAAAAAAAATTCTTCAAATGAGCACAAACTGGGAACACTAGAACACAAATGTCTTAAGAAGGATGTGTTTTACAAACACTGAAGTCTAAGCTTCAACAGTCATTGTCCTACAGTTTACTACAATATTTTCAGAAAATTCATTCGAAATAGACCCTTTTTCTGATGCTTTAGTCTTTAGCAGTAGTTTTAGCTAGAGTTTATCGTTTAATCGCTATAATTTTTAACGGATTTTCGTAACAAATCAGTAAAGCTCAATATATACGTTATTATACAAGATACGAAAAAAATTGTATACGTTAATTATAGGGTGTCTTAAAAAATATTTCTACAATCATAGGTTGGCCCATAAGTCGTTGGTAATACAAATTTTCTTTTATTTTTAATCGAACACGCCTTATATTATTGCGTTTTTGCATTTTACATCGAAATATAATGCATGTTTGTAAAAAGCAAATTCTGGACGAAGCAGGTGTGTTACGGTAGCAAATTTTTAATTAATGCTTTAAATTTGAATAGCTTAATTTGATATTAACCTATGAGGTTCGTTGGCCGGAAAACCAGTTTTTTCGGTAACATTTAAGCAAATTTGACGCCAGCTTTCTTTAAAATAACACATACATATTATGCTATTAAAAACATTTTAATGAAAACTGACTGCCGTAGCGCACTTGCTGCGTCCAGACTTTTTAGATTTTTAACTTTTATAGAGAGGAAGTTTATGATTGTATGAAATTTTCAATGTTTAAAAACATTTGAAATTAATTATTTACATAATACAATGTATGACATTTAAATGTAACTAATACTCACCACGTTTACAATATTTACATACTTATTAACGTTTACATTTGAATTTGGCGCCATTGTAGCATCATTGGAACAATATCGGCAGACATCGTATACTTGCGGGATGCGGGTTGGAAAGTTGAACGGGCCGGCTAGACGCAAGTAGTTGACACTGCTCTCCGGCACCAGTGATTGCCTATAGTCGAGGAAGAAGACGGACGGAACCTACAATACAAAAAACAATGCAGCTCCCAAGCCATTCAACAGAGCAAGAAACGCCGGCCGTGAAAGTCCTAAAATCACCAGTAAATATGTTTTTCAGCAAACCCATTTTTAAAGACCTTACTACATACCAAAATTCAACTTTCTAGGTGTATAGAAAATTGAGTTATTCAAATCTGAAGCATTTATTGAAAATTCGCTACCATAACGCATTGCTGCTTCTTGAAATGTTATATTATGTAAAAATTATTTACATAAAAATTGTTTTCGAAATAATGCATGCTTTACTTTAACTGTCAAGACTACATTTTGGTGCCACTATGTTTACTTAAATTTCATCAACACTAGTAAAACATTTATGTACGTTTTACGTAGCCCTGAATGTTGAAGTTTAAATTAGCTTGTGTATTGATTGGATCGTGTTAATTTTCTTTATTTTTCGTTGATAATGAAACACATAAATCCATGAAGTGTGGGAAGAGAATGGGATGAATATATTATACTGGCGCGGTGGTATTGTAGGATGAAAATAGATCTGAATTGTTAAAAAATATATACGTTTCCTACCTCAGCAATTTATGATTTGGCAAATTCACAAAAAAGTGATTTTTTTAATATATGTACTTCAATGATTTTAATTGTATGTTATTTGTGTATTGCATTTTTGTTTCTTTAATGTCAGAAATAAAAATTTGGGTTTTACAAAATATACAGCGGGTGTTAGAGAACTGATGGCAATAGTAACAAATAAAATGAGTCTACGTGTGAACGTGTGTGATATTGATAAAGAGGGTGAAAAAAGTAATTGCTCTTGATAAATGGTAGTCTAGTAGAGAATCTAAATGAATTTAGATATTTAGGAAGACTGTTTTCAAACCACGGAAGAATAGATGATATACAAAGTAGGGTGAAACCTAAGTAAAAATGTGCTGAGAGTTATAACTTATTAAGTACACTTGGAAAAAATCACTAAAATACATGTTTTAAAGGCCTGATCGTTTCACTAACAAAGTTAGCGTCATCTGGAATTTATGAATTTTTCATCAATTTCACCTACGATATAGGTATTGAAGATTTATAAAAAAAAAGTAGGTAAAAAATTTTTAGTTTTTGAGTTATAGTCCTCCAAAATTGAAGGGAAAAAACAGTTTTTGATTATAACTCGGTAAATAATTAAGCTATGTCAACGAATTTTGGCAACTGACTTTAGCTCATTTAGACACATTATTCATGAAAAATCTAACATTTTGCAAACCGAAAGTAGGTTTTTTGCTTCCGGGGTATACCTGTAATAGCCAGAACTTTTACGGCTGTTTACTTTTTCTATCCTAACTTACTTCGTTTTGAAGCCGCATTCATTATCTCAAATTTTTGTCTCTTCACAAATTTGTCTAAAGTTAACCGTTTTCGAGAGAATTTATATTTTCGAAACCAATAAAACAACAGCATGGCGGCAGAGTGCGACAGAATTACAAGTTCTGATAGTTGACTGTGAGAATAATCGTGCAAACCATATTTTATAATCTGACAGTTAACGTCAGTTCAGTCTTGAATTACCGTTTGCATTTTTATTACCTTCATTTCTTTTGTTATTACATTTTTTTGAGTTGAAACTATGGAATACACATTTTCTGAACTTACGGACATGCATCTCATATTGGGCAAGCTGATACGAATTGTCGGGCTGCTGCTCGGCTGTACGCTGAAAAGTACCCAAACCGACGACTCATCATCATTCAACATTCGCATATGTTGATAGAAGACTAAGAGAGCATGGTAATTTGAAGATGTCTCGTAATGCTGGTCATCCTCGTCAGTTACATTGAGGAAGAAATCCTAAATAGTGTTGAAAACAGTTCCGAAGAAAGTGTACAGAGAATGTGCATACAATTCAATGTACCAAAAACATCAGTTCACGAAATACTAAAAGAGCAATTGCCACGTCCGTTCTATTTGATGCCGGTGCTGACACCAACGCAAGGCTGCTTTTCTGTCAGTCGTTGCTGAATGGCTTTATAATTGACGCGAACTTTTTGGGTAAGATATTTTAGTGAATTTTCTTTAAAATAATTCACTAATGAGGAGATCCCGACTTTCGAATTTTGAAAAAATTTCTTCAAATGAGCGCTAATTAGGCCCCCTAGAACCCAAATCCGAGGTCGGTTTCAGACTTTATATGTATATATATATATATATATATATATATATATATATATATATATATATATATATATATATATATATATATATATATTTATTTATTTATTTATATATTTATATGTCACACCTATAACTAAAAAAATAATGGACCGATTTTGATAAAACTTGGTGAGTACCTTCCTTTCACAAGTGGCTTGGATAAGTTCGTTAGCCAGGAAAATCCGCCGAGGTTTTCCCGGAAAATTTTGTGTTTTTTTTGCAAAAAAATCGAAAAAAAATTATTTCTCCGGAATTAACAAAGTAAGGACAACCAAATTTCACACGCGGGTTTATATCATTATGCGTAAAATACCTACGAAAATTTAGCTCTGTGGCTTAAAGGACAAAAAAGTTACAGGCATTTAAAAACAATAGATTTGGGTTTTCCTCAAAACGTCAAAATCGCGACTTTAAACGTCAAAATTGGTGAGTACCTTCCTTTCGCAAGTGGCTTGAATAAGTTCGTTAGCCAGGAAAATCCTCCGAGGTTTTCCCGGAAAATTTTATGTTTTCTTTCGAAAAAAAAATTATATCTCCAAAATTAACAAAGTAAGGGCAACTAAATTTCATACGCGGGTTTATATCATTATAGGCAAGTTACCTACCAAAATTTAGCTTCGTAGGTTAAAGGACAAAAAAGTTACAGGCATTCAAAGAAACATACATTTGGCTTTTCCTAAAAACGTCAGAATCGCGATTTTAAACGTCAAAATTGGTAATATTTAGGCAATGAATCTGACACGAATATGAGCTATGGAAGGAAAATGTCTGAAGAATAATGTTTTACAAAGCCTGAAGTCTTAGTTTAAATCGTCATTGTCCTTCATTTCACTTATATATTCCCAGAAAATTCATTTCAAATAGGCCCTTTCTCTGGTGTTTTGGCTGTCGGTTTAGTTAAGTTGATGCTTTCGCTGTAGGTTTAGTGAAGTTTATGGTTTAACGGTTTATAATTTTTAGCTAATTTTCGTAGAACAAATTCGTTACTGCATTTTAGCATATTTTATCGAAATATGATGCATGTTTGTAAGAAAAAATCTGGACACAGTAAGTGCGTTTTGGTAGCAAATTTTCATTAAATCCTCCAAATTTCAATAACTCATTTGCTATTAACGTAAGTTTTGTTGGTTAGGAAACCAACATTTAACTGTATTTTCGGAAAATTTTTGTATGAACGCAGCAAGGGCGTTTTGGTTGCGAATTTTCATTAAATGTTTCAAATTTCAATAACTCAATTTGCTATTAACCTAAGGTTTATTGGCTAGGAAACCAGTTTTCTAATAAACATTTAAAGTTTATTTTCCGAAAAGTTTTGTACATTTTCAAATAATTATTTTGATTAAATATAATACACTGTTCCTACTATATAGGTTATACCGGTAACCAAATTGATGCCTGCTCGCATTAGAGCGATATATTTGTAATTAAAAACATTTTTATGAAAATTCACTTCCATAACGCACTTGCTGCGTCCAGAGAATTTTTTACAGATGAAGCATGTTTCACAAGAAATGGTGTGTTTAATTTTCATAATTTACATGTTTGGAGTGATTAAAATCCAAAAGTCATTCGCCCATCTTCTTTTCAACGGCAATTTAGATTAAACCTTTGGGCAGGTATTGTTGGTGACAATTTAATCGGCCCAGTGGTTATACCTTCTCTATTAACTGGACTTGTTTACTTGGACTTTATAAAGAACAGATTGCCTCCATTGCTTGAAGAACTTTGTTTGCAAATTCGACAAGACTTAATTTTTATGCACGACGGGGCTCCACCCCATTCCACGCATTCTGTAATGAACTATCTCAACGAAAACTGCCCTAGAAGATGGATTGGTAGTAGTGATCTCCTGACATCACGCCATTAGACATTTTATTATGGGGCACCTTGAAAGAAAAAGTATACCGTACGCCTGTTGAAACCCAGGAGGAATTATGGGAAATAATATTCGCAGCTGCTGACGAGATACGTCAAGTTCCTGGTGTTTTTACTAACGTAAGAAATTCACTTCTTCGTCGAGCAAATGCTTGTATTATGCAAAATGGCGAATACTTTAAACACCTTTGAGATAGTTTTTTTAATTTTGTTTAATATTACTATTTTCTTGTTTTATAATTAAATTAATGTTCTTCAATTTTTTACTCTTCTGATATTGCTAAGTGAGTGGTGAATGTGTCGCCACCTAGTTGCGGAACCAAGTAGTATGTTGTCACGCCAGCTCCAAATAACACAAAGTGGTAAAAAATAGAGACTGTATGCAACCAACTAACAATTTTAGTAAACTGTTAGCCCTGGCTCATTTCTACCCCAATATAGGGACAAAGTATGTAAGGCTAGATGCACTCTCACAACAATTAGAACCGTAGACCGGGTTCGCTCTAATTATAGCTCGTCAGTACGGCATACTAATTGCTTTGAAAATAAGTAATACGGCTATGGTAGCCAACCTTCCAACACTAAGTGAGTGGCGAACGTGTCGCCACCTAGTTGCGGAACCAAGTAGTATGTTGTCACGCCAGCTCCAAATAACACAAAGTGTTAAAAAATAGAGACTGTATACAACCAACTAACAATTTTAGTAAATTGTTAGCCATGGCTCATTTCTACCATAATATAGGGACAAAGTATGTAAGGCTAGAAGCATTCTCACAACAATTAGAACTGTAGACCGGTTTCGCACTAATTGGAGCTCGTCAGTACGGCATACTAATTGCTGCGAAAATACACCTATAAAGTAATACGGCTATGGTAGCCAACCTTCCAACACTAAGTGAGTGGTGAACGTATCGCCACCTAGTTACGGAACCAGTAGTACGTTGTCAACAACAACATACTACTTGGTTCCACAACTAGGTGGCGACACGTTCGCCACTCACTTAGTGTTGGAAGGTTGGCTACCATAGCCGTATTACTTATTTTCACAGCAATTAGTATGCCGTACTGACGAGCTCTAATTAGAGCGAAACCGGTCTACAGTTCTAATTGTTGTGAGAATGCATCTAGCCTTACATAATTCTGATGTTAGCTTATTTTTTTAAAGGTTTTTATGATTACAAATTAATTTATTTAATAGATTTGAAATTGTCTTATTCTTAACATTGAAGTAAATGTATTTTTTCGGGTTGTATGTAATTCGGCTAACGGTATTAGAATGGTTTTCAAGCAATACTAATTTGTATCAATAAGTTACGAGAAACCATGGGAACGGTTAACTTTAGACAAACTTGTTAAGAGACAAACTTTGTACATTATGAATGCAACTTCAAAATGAAGTAAGTTAGGTTAGAAAAAATTAAGATCCGTTAAAGTTCCGGCTATTACAAGTATACCCCGGAAGCAAAAAACCTACTTCCGGTTTGCGAATTTTAATGGTGTAAAAATCCAAAAGGGCGCCAATAAGAAAAACAAAAGTTGGCCCTGGAAACTTAAAATTTAGTATGTCTAGATAAATTCTAAACTATTCGTTTGACAGCTCGTAGTCAGTTATAGAAACTTACATCAATTACGGCGACATTCAGTTTGATAATAAAAAAAAATATATCAAAAAAATACTTATAAAAATATGCAAGTTTTCAGTCTTTTTTCTGGATATAAAAATATATCCAGAAGTTGTTTTTTTTTGATAATAAATAAGCATAACACGACGCACTTTTTTTTGTAATTTAACCAACTCTGTATGGTTTGGGAGATCCCAATAGTGAGCCAGTCAAAAGTAACCACCGTGTGTGTGTATATATATATATATATATATATACATATATATATATATATATATATATATATATATATATATATATATATATATATATATATATATATATATATATAGACACACATACATACATACATACATACACATACACATACACATACAGTATAGCACTACAAATACACACAGACAGCTTGCCATGGTCGCATTTGCAAGTGATATATTAAGATATTGTCCTGCAGATTGCATATTTATTCCTGCTGCATTGCCATGATGATTTAGAGAGCCTGTTAACCACGTTCTACCTCTTTTGTACATTATTTGTATTGCTTGGCATTTCAGTCACTTTCCAAAACAACGTATGTGCGCAAAAGGTCTACTGATTTATTGGCGCAAGTTGTTTGGGTATAATAAAATCTTCTGATTGTTGTATACTTATTATGGACGATTTACGTTTAATTTATATAAAAGGTGATTTATCACCGATTTCTTGGTCTGATAAAGGTGTAACGGTCTACTTGTCCACTGTCTCATGCATGTAGATATGGTTGAGTAAGTTTATAATGGAAGTGTGTATTTTAACACTAACATTTGTGTGTGATGTTGGTATTTTGCTGCGGTGTCTACACCATTCGCGCATTTCAACAGTAACATTTAAACTTGTTGTTACATCTATCCGTTCAAAAACCTTTAAAATCTTATGCTAACATTTTTGACGGGCAGTGATCTTAATTTACGCGCTGCAAAAAACACTATAGCTTTATTTTACAAGTATGTACAGTTGTACAAAATTCTTAACTTCTTAAGTGAATTTGTTTGCAGCTTAGTGGCACTGAACTTTAGTTATGGCGGCGCGCAGCAAGTACGTTATAGTAGCGAATTTTCATGTTTTGTAATACCATGCACCTTACTCTATGTCCTACGCATATGATTGGACCTGTTTAAACTTATTTATGTCCACCACTAGCTGATATATAACCTACCATTGCCATCCCTTTTTCTGTACACACATACACATGTTTAACTAGCAGATTTTTATAATCAATTCACTCAAATCAGAGGTGAAAATGAACATGCAGCCGCGATCATGTTTGAAGACATGGAATTTAGAACCCGTATTCCTCAACTGTACACTATTTTTGCAGGAGAGGCAGTAGCTATTTTAGAACCACTAAAAAGGATCGAAGCCACGCAGACTCTAAGCGGACTTAATAGCATAAAACAACTTTATTCATCTCATTCCATTTTACAACTAAGATACGAAGTGAGTGGTAAGCGTGTCGCCACCTAGTTGCGGAACCAAGTAGTATGTTGTCACGCCAGGTCCAAATAACACAAAGTGTTAAAAAATAGAGACTGTATACAACCAACTAATAATTTAATAAATTGTCAGCCCTGGCCTATATCTACCCTAATATAGGGACAAAGTATGTAAGGCCAGATGCATTCTCACAACAATTAGAACCGTACACCGGTTTCGCTCTCATTACAGCTCGTCAATACGGCATACTAATTGCAGTGAAAATACACCTATAAAGTAATACGGCTAGAGTAGCCAGCCTTTTAACATTAAGTGAGTGGTGAGCGTGTCGCCACCTAGTTGCGGAACCAAGTAGTATGTTGTCACGCCAGCTCCAAATAACACTAAGTGTTAAAAAATAGAGACGGTATACAACCAACTAACAATTTGATGAATTGTCAGCCCTGGCCCATTTATACCCTAAGATAGGAACAAAGTATGTAAGGCTAGACGCATTCTCTCAACAATTAGAACCGTAGTCTCTATTATTATAGAATTATATATTATCTCCGAAGATAACAAAGCTGCTTAAATGAAATTTACTATATATGTTGCCTTGGGAGAGACCTTACTACGTACCAAAATTCAACTTTCTAAGTTTATAGAAAATTGAGTTATTCAAATTTTAAATTTACTTTCGAAAAAAAATTTTTTCTCCAAAAATTACAAAGTTATTTTAATGAAATTTGATGGATATTTTGCCCTAGAAAATACCTTACTATATACCAAAATTAAACTTTCTAAGTTTATAGAAAATTGAGCTATTCAAATTTGAAGCATTTAATAAAAATTCATTACCATAACGCAGTTGCTGCGTCTCGAGTTTTTTTAATCTGTTTACCTATATACAGGTAACCAATTTATACGGTAAAGCTCAATATATTCGTTATTATACAAGATACGAGAAAAAATTCTATAGGTTAATTACCAGGTGTTTGGAGCTGCATCTCATAAAGTAATTTTTACAATCACCGAGTGGCCCATAAGTCGTTTGTGGTACAAAATTTATTTTTTGAACATGCCTTATATTATTGCATTTTTACATTTTCCATCGAAATATATGTATGATTGTAAAAAAATTCGGGACGCAGCAAGTGTGTTATGGTAGCGAATTTTCATTAAATGCTTCAAATCTCAATAACTCAATTTGCTTTTAATCTAAGGTTCGTTGGCTAGGAAATGAGTTTTTTTCTGGAACATTTTTTAAGTTTATTTCGGAAATTTTTTATACATTTTTAAACAATAAAGTTATTTAAATGAAATATGATACATTGTTTCTACTATATAGGTTATACTGGTAACCAAATTTAATGCCTGTTTTAATTTTAGAGAGAAATATTTCCTTTGCTTTTAAAAATATTTTAAAGAAAATTCACTACCATAACGCTCTTGCTGCGTCCAGACTGTTTATCCTAGTGAGTAGCCCACTCACCTCTCGTTAATACCAACCACCACTTTTAGGGCAAAATCAGCTCATCTACGTAAAAACAATGTGACATTTTAGAGAGAAATATTTGCTTTGCTTTTAAAAATATTTTAATGAATATTCACTACCATAACGCTCTTGCTGCGTCCAGGCTGTTTATCCTAGTGAGTAGCCCACTCACCTCTCGTTAATAGCCACCACCACTTTTAGGGCAAAATCAGCTCATCTACGTAAAAACAATAGGACAGTTAGATAAACAATATTTTACCACTATGAAATTAAATTTTGAGACTAATCTACTGAACTGAATTTTAGGTAACTTTATTTGGATATATAATTGAAACAGTTTCTTGTGAAATAACTTTTCTATAATAAATACCTACAGCTAAAACCTGGACAAATTTTACACTTACGTGCCAAGAAAACTTAATGGAATAATAAACGACGGCCGGAAACAAGGTAATTGAAGCAGTAAATAAGACTGACTTCAAATAGAGTTGAAAATTAGACAAATGCTACACCGTTTATGATTTTAACAAGAAGACGCCTACAGCAAATATCAATTTAAGTCACATCACGCAATGAAAGAAAGTGATCCGTTTAATGTAGTAATTATATAAAACGGGACCCAGATTACTAGGTAAATAAATGTTCGGGTTACTACTTTACGTAGGGGTAACCCTAATATAGTCATTTTATTGAGTTAAGAATGCATTCATATAATTAAGAATATCACTTGTTTTGTCGCTTTAATTTGAAATATTCAAACGAGAAACAACAATAAAATGCATTCTAACATGCTGTTTGAAAGTTTTATCAAGACCGGTCTCTTATAGCTGTAATTTTAGCGATTCTGCTTTTAAAAAAATCCATAATGAGGAGACCGCGAGTTTTGACTTTTGAAAATAAAAGTCTTCAAGTGAGCGCAATCTAGAACCCCTAGAATCAATATTCGGGGTAAGTTACAATTTTTAGTGAATTAAAAAAAATTCACTAATAGAGAGGTATCGATGGTGAGACTTTGCAACATTTTTTTCAAATGAGCATTTTTCAATTGTTTATATATATATATATATATATATATATATATATATATATATATATATATATCCAACCGATAACTCAAAAAATAATTAATCTATTTTGATGAAACTCGGCAAGTACCTTTCTTTTATTAATGGCTTGGATGAGTTTGTTAGCCAGGAAAAAGCCGACAAGGTTTTCCGGGAAAATTTTGAGTTTTCTTTGAAAAAAAATTTTTTCTCCGAAAATTACAAAGTTATTTTAATTAAATTTGATGGATATGTTGCCTTGCAAAAGACCTTTCTACATACCAAAATTCAGCTTTCTAAGTGTATAAAAAATTGAATTATTCAAATTTTTAGTTTTTCTCCGAAAATTACAAAGTTATTTTAACGAAATTTGGTGAATACGTTGCCTTAGGAAAGACCTTACTACGTACCAAAATTCAACTTTTTAAGTTTTTATAAAATTGAGTTATTCAAATTTGAAGCATTTAATAAAAATTCACCACCATAATGCACTTGCTGCGTCTCGAACTTTTTATATGTTTATACACACGCACGCGCACACACACGCAGATATATATATATATATATATATATATATATATATATATATATATATATATATATATATATATATATATATATATATATATATACATACATACATACATACATACATACATACATACATACATACATACATACATACATACATACATACATACATACATACATACATACATACATACATACATACATACATACATACATACATACATACATACATACATACATACATACATACATACATACATACATACATACATACATACATACATACATACATACATACATACATACATACATACATACATACATACATACATACATACATACATACATACATACATACATACATACATACATACATACATATACATACATATACATACATATACATACATATACATACATACAGGTGGCGCATTGAAAACGAAACAGGCCGATTTGCGTCCGGAGAATAATTTTTTTAAGAAACGCTGAAACACGTCAATTTTAATATTGAGGGGGACATTTTTTGACATAAAACTCAACTTTGTCACATTAACCCCTTAAGGATGGTGATAACAACCCTTATATTTTAAATAGGGAACACGGGTCGAGTGTTACATCATTTGAAAGCTCTTTCTTTTCTGAATTCAGCACACTATTTTTTTTTTTTGGAAGTTTTATCAATTCGTTTAAAAATTATTCACAGTTGGAGTTGCAAGAACGTATTTCATTCATTGTGATAAGATATGCACTAATTAGTCAATTTTTCGTTAAAAAAAACTAAAAAACAAAACCAAAGGTTCAAAAATGATTATTCAGTTAAGTAAGTGTTCAAATTGTTGACCACCAGCTTCCATACAAAAGTACAAATTTTGTTCAAAACGAGCTCTGACATTCTGGAGCATTTGTGGAGTTATTAGATGGCATTCTTCAACAATGCGTCGTCGTAATTCTTCCAGAGACTCCGGTTCTGTTGCGTAAATTCTACTCTTTAAATGGTCCCATAGAAAGAAGCCTAAAGGAGTTAAATCCGGTGATCTAGGGGGCCACTCAATAGCACCTCGTCGCCCAATCCATTGTCCTGGAAACTCTCTGTTCAAAAACTCCCTAACACTTTGTGAAAAATGCGGAGGAGCTCCATCTTCGTGAAACACTAATTGATTTTTTTGATAGCGATCATCATTTCCAACAATGTCAATTAGTAGAGGGTAAACGATATCTTCTAGTAACTCCAAATACGTTTCGCCACTCAAATTGCCATCAAGAAAAATTGGTCCGATTAAACGGTCTCCAAAAATGCCAGTCCAGACATTCAATTTCTGTGGAGTTTGAGTGTGGACTTCGTGAAAATTTCTTGTATTATTATCTGCCTAATAACGACAATTTTGACGATTGACTGTAGAGTTTAATGGTGGTGGTCGTAAGTTAGTCTCGAAAGTTTCCTTTCATTAGCCACGCAGAGTTTAATAAAAACGTACACTCGTCTGAAAAACAGATATTGAAAAGAAAGTTCCCGTTACAAGCTATTCGTACAGTATAACTTCACAAAACCCCAGCCGCCGATCAAAATCATCTTCATTCAGTTGTTGTATAAGATGAATTTTATACAAGTGAAATTTATGATACTTCAATATTCGCTGAATAGTTCTTCTTTTGATGTTTGAAACAGTAGCCAATTTTCTCGTGCTCAAAGTTGGTCTGCAGCAATTTGTCCTAAAACTTCAATCTCAGTAGTCTCATTTCTAACCGGAAATTCACGTTCAGGATCCCGTTTTTTGTTGGCGACTGAACCACTTTGACTAAACGAACTAACAGGTCTGTTCGGATGTCGTTCATTAAACAAATTTGCGGTACGGTTGGCACAGTCATCGTTTTTGAAAAAAAGAGTAACTATTTCAACTTCTTTCTTCTACAGAATACACCATTGTGAAATTAATTTTCGGTAGTACTATCAAGTATCAAACCGACCGATAAACTGAAATAATTCACGTTCAGGATCCCGTTTTTTGTTGGCTACTGAACCACTTTGTCGAAACTTTGCAACTAACTCCAAAATGTATTTTCTGTTAACATGTCTGTTCGGATGTCGTTCATTAAACAAATTTGCGGTACGGTTGGCACAGTCATCGTTTTTGAAAAAAAAAGAGTAATTATTTCAGTTCTTTCTTCTACAGAATACACCATTGTGAAACTAATTTTCGGTAGTACTATCAAGTATCAAACCGACCGATAAACTGAAATAGTAAACCGCATTTCTCTTATTCCGATAAGAAATGTTCTGATAGTCAATTTTTTGTTTACAAACCAACAAAACATTGACTATCAACACATTTCTTACCGGAATGAGTGAAATGCGTTTTTGCATCTTCAACTGTGAATAATTGTTAAACGAGTTGATAAAACTTCCAAAAAAATTTGTGTGCTGAATTCAAAAAAGAAAGAGCTTTCAAATGATGTAACACTTTACCCATGTTCCCTATTTAAAATATAAGGGTTGTTATCGCCACCCTTAAGGGGTTGATGTGACAAACTTGAGTTTTATGTCACAACATATCCCCCTCAATATTAAAATTGACGTGTTTCAGCGTTTTTGAAAAAAATTATCTGGACGCAAATTGGTCTGTTTCGTTTTCAACGCGCCACCCTATATATATATATATATATATATATATATATATATATATATATATATATATATATATATATATATATATTCAAACATTAAAAGTTATAGTAAATTTTGTGAAGCAAGAAGCAGTAGCAGCTAAGAATATATTTCTGTTTGTAATTAACGTCATATGTCCTGTGAAGCTGTGAATAAGCTTTAGATTATTATACCTTACCTTACTATTTTATTATTTTGCAGCAGTCAATACTAATATCCCGATTCATTTGTTATCTGTTACAAGTGTGTATTAACTGAAATAATAACTTCCTACTAAAGAAGCAAATTGATAACTGTAATAATAAGGCTAGATGTGGAAACTGTGCTCTAATAATACCATACGTCATACTACGAGAATGTTACTATTTGTAAAATAACATAATATAAAGTGTCTGGCTTCAATTAAAGCTGAAGGATAAAAACAAAGTAACGACAAGAACAGATTATGACTGACGTGAACGAGTGAACGATATCCAACTGCAAAATAGAAAAGTGATGGTGTAACAAAAACAATTTCCTTTATATAGAATGTATCTTGCAATTATCGCCTCTAATTAACAGTTTATATCACACATGGTTAACACTCACACTTATTAACTTTGTATTACCACTTTTTTTCTGTACAGATTGACGTTTTGCATTATGTATTATTTACTTTGCTCATGTCTTCATTGACTAAGTGAAAATGTTAGGATTGCAGAAAAATATGTTTGCATTATCGCGTAGTTAATGATTCAATTATGTATTCTCAAGTGTATTGAAATAAAGACATTCAAAGCATTTAGTTCTGATTAAACCCCAGCGGGTGCGTACATTATATTAATCACTTTCGCAGCCAAATAATATACCGTGTGTACAAAAAGTTCCATTTTCCGTAATAATGACACATATTATTTTTTTAAATGGAACACGTGTATGTTTTAAATTTTTTTGTATTCGTTATTTAATTGAAAATACAACAGTCAAAACTGCATGTGGGTAGCTCTATTGGTTCAATACTTACAGCTGATTGGAAATGAAGGATAGTAATGATTTAAATTTATCAAGTAGCCACATGTCAAAAATGTTTGAAAGTTTTCAATATTGATTTTATTTTGTTAGGTATTTAAAATGTCTTCCCAGTACTATTTGGTAATAGCCAATTCTGTTATAAAATGCTAATATGACATTATGCCATTTATCAAGTGTTATTTCTTCGCATTCGGTTCCCTAGATCATCTAAATTTTCAGGTTTTATTTTGTATACGGCAGTTTTTAGATAACCCCATCAAAGGTAGTCGAGAGGTGACAGATTGGGAGATCGTGATGGTCACTCAATTGTGCCTGTTTTTGCTATCCACCTGTCTTGGAAAACTTGATTTGAATAATTTGGAAAAGGAACACTAAAGTGTGGTGATGCACCATCCTGCTGGAACCAAATGTGATCGCAGTTCTTACCAACAGCATTCCTTATTGCATGAATTGTTTGATCTCTTAGCATCTCTAAATACTCCTGCCTGTCCAAATTGCCCTTTATGAAAAAGGGACCAACAATAGTAGTATCAAAATTTCCTGTCCAAACATTTACTTTTGAAGGTCTTTGTGTTCTGTGTTGTCGCACCCATCTAGGATTGGATCACTACAATATCTGCAATTGTAACGATTTACTGTATCATTTAGCAAGAAAGTGGCTTCGTCGGAGAACACTATCTGATTTGTAAAATGCGGGATTTGTAAATGGGCCTGTATCTACTTTTTGCATAATGGTTCACAAAGTTCTAATCTGCGATCTTTGCATAATGTACAAGAATATAATATATATAATATAATTTGTGTTATAATTACGGGAAATGGTGCACCGTGTATAGTAAATATTTGTCTATGCTTACAGCTTTAATTATTAGAGATATGAAGGGGTTACGTTACTTTTTGTACACACTGTATAACAATAATTTAAGTAGTGAAATGGGAAAGTAAACAATTAACATATTTTAAGTAACCTTTTTAAATAACTAACGCTTAAATGAGAAAAAAAAAACTGTAAGCACATTATAGACTGATGTATAGGCTCCCTTCAGGAATATTGCTGAAAAGTCTTTTAATGAAGTTGAAAATACAGCAAAAGTAAGAGTAACAGCTTAAACATTTTTGTGTGCGGAATAATGAAAGTCTGTAATGTGCTGCTGCTGTAATGCTGTGTGTTAACAATATGGCACCTAAGAATGTAGGCACTAAAATAAAATGCTTAAGTGAAACATCCCTTAGTAAAATATTCCCCTTTAATGATATCTACCTACCGATTATTAAACATATGGCGTAGCGGAGTTAACAAACGTAAAATTTGCAAAACTTCAATCGTTTAAGAAAACGTATTGAGCAAAATGGTGGAAATTTGAAAAATTTATTGAAATAAACAAGGTAGTCATTTTTGTGGCTTTTATAGCGCAGCACCAAACTTTTATAGAATCTGATCAGCCAGTCTTATCTTACAGATACAGTCTTCTCCTAGATGCTTGTTACTAGGTAATAGGGAGGTTGGGCCAGACAGACTGCCACATTTAACTACACATTTTAAATACTGCTCGATCCGGAAAACCAGCAACAGACATACAACCATTGGTTCGTTTGTTGGTTCGTTGGTTGCCTGTCTGTCTCTCGTTGTTTGTTTGGTGTTGGTTGTTCGAACCGAGTATTATTTCAAATGTGTAGTTAAATGTTCCAGTCTGTCTGGCCCAACCGCCATATTACCTACACCTGTTAATTATCTGCAACCCGTTCTTTTAGTGTAGACTCTTAGACAAGGCACGTACATTGAATCACTTTAACATTGCTCTGGAGTTTCTTGTTACCTAATACCTTTTAAAGTAGACAAATACATGATAGTCGCTGTGTGTAAGGTGAGAATATGGTAAACCCTCAAACTTTGAATTTCGAATGAATGTCACCTCTGAATGTGCAGTATATGGCCGATTATTATTGCGCAGCAAAATAATGTCACCGTTCGGAAACCAGCCAGTTTTGACTCGAGTGGCAGGCTAGAGATTGTATATCAAAGTTCGACTGTATATGACACTAGTAACAATAACTCTATTATAGGCATATAGTCCTTTAAATTTGCTTCTCTGACATTCTAAAATAGGACCGGCATACCCACTCGAGAGCTGTAAGCAAATATTTTACCTAGATTTCTCTTCAAAATGGGGGCTACCATTTTTGCCTGCAGGTATCAGGTTATTAGTAGTGCATCAAAGACCAACGCTCAGGTACAATTCTCCCCAGACAGGCATTTTCTTCTGCTTTGCATTGTCGGAAAAGGTATCCCCAAATATCAAAATGTCACTGTTCCAGTTCTGGATTCAATTAATTCGATGATGGACATTCATAATGTGATCTACTGAATAATCGCTGGAATCCAAAACTTGAGCTATCCATTCGGATACAAGATTTCAAGAAAATCATTTTGTATTTCCGATGATATGGCATTATATTTTTATCTTAAAGAGATGCAATTTGAGTTAACGAATGCCCAAGCTTTGTAAAATTTCTCCGATGTTCCAAAAGTAACTGTTTGCAGTGTTAGTGTTCATTACTTGATAATCGACGAAGCCTCATACATTTTTATACACCTTTTCTTTTTTTGGATTGTTTGCCTGCCAGCTACATTGACAAAGATGGCACCGGCAGTAGAAGTGAGTTATCGACTACAATATTTTTTTCGCAAAGCTACTAAAACGTTCAACGCGACATAAAAAAATGTATTTAGCAAATGTCTGTACATTTTGACAGCCGTCGGTTAAAACATCGCAGTATGTGTGTGTCATCATGCCAATAAAAATTGGATGCCTGCTACGTCAGAATAGTAATTACTTACATAACATCTTAAATAAGAAGTGGCTCGAAGTACCTACTTGTAGTAATTTACTTTGAAGCAATTGCTCGCAGAAATTACTGTCTTTGTTATTATAAATAACACGGAATCGAAGCAATGAGAGAGACGTGCAACGAGAAAGATAGGTTTAAACAAAACATCCTGTCTGGTCGTCACCGTAGGAAAAAAATCGTGACGACAGTCTCGGACCCGACATTTATATACAACAATATAAATAACAATGATGGTGTTTACTTAATGGACTTTTAGGTGATTTACATAATACATTTATATGCACACAAACACCGTCGGCGATTTCTAAATAACGCCGAGCTTCACGATTTTTTTAATCTGATTGACAACTTGTGTGATTTGGTAAAAGTAAAAATTCGAAATGAAATGTTTGTCTGCCTTCTCACGATCGGTAAAGAAATATAAAGAATGACGTGTAATTATTGTGTTTGGATTAGTGAATGTAAGGAACAGCAAAATATCATAATTAAGGAATTTGCAATGTCATGTCTGGTTTGTTAAATAAATTGGTATGTACACTTTGCAGCCTGCTTATTTTTGGAATGAAATGTTAACAAGATGTAAGTCTACTATGCTTACGAATTTTTAAATTTAAACAAACGCTGTAGTATTTAGAAGCTTCTGAAATAATGGCGAGTACCAAATCCAGAAACGACAACTTAAAAATATTTTGCAAGGAAATGTTAAAAACGACTTTGTTTCATTCCAACATAAGTGGATTATTAGTTAATTCAATTTTTATTGGGTTGAAACACTGACCACAGCCGGATTAAGACTTTCTGGTACTATAGGCACTGAAAAATGGTGGTGTTCTCATAAATGTCATTTAATTAAAGTAGCAATAAGAACCATTCACAAATAATTTAATTTGTAGTGGAGTGAGGCATATACTATTCTTTGTCGAAATTACCTTACAATAACAATATTATCGATCACTGCTAGTGCACGACTCAAGGAACTCCATGTGCGTCAAAAACGTAGTCGCGACAGTGAAATTTAAACATCCTCAGACGCATAGACTCGCTTTGCACGTATAACGTTAGGTGTCGTATGTCGTCAAGAGATGAAAAAAGAAAAAAGTGGATTGTCATATTTCTTTTGGAGCGCAAGAATCGCTGTTGCGCTGCGTATATCGATACATTTTAGTACAGACAATAGACGAACCCGTTACTCTTGTCCATAATGCACTAAATTACAGGAGTTTTTTTTTTTGATACATAGGTTCAGAATGACGTACTGAATATAAAAATACAAAATCCTTACAAATTAGGAGGCCGGAAGTGCCGCCATTTTGAGAAACACCGTTTCGGTCTATATCTCCGTAACCGTGCACTTTAGGTCAAAAATGGTAATGACCTTTATTGTATTCTTATCTTTTATGATAAATAATTTTTTTTGTATCACTCACCGTTTACAACTTATACGACTATTAGCATTCATTTATTGACTTTTTTACCTATATCATTGTTAATAATTGTTTAAACAATAAAACGCTTATAACTTAACTTTTCAATAGACAAATTTCCTACAATTTTTACTAAAAACTTTTTTCTAAAATCAATATTTTCAAAGTTATAACGCGATAAATGTTGCACTTTTCAATCGCCAAATTTTTCTGGAAATATTTTAGTAAAATGAAGGACAATGACGGTTGAATCTAAGACTTCAGGCTTTGTAAAACATTCTTCTTGAGACATTTTCTTTCCATAGCTTTTATTAGTTTCAGGTTCTTTGCGTAACTGTTGCCAATTTTGACGTTTTAATTCGCGACTTTGACGTTTTGAGGAAAACCCCAATTTATTTTTCTTTAAATGACTATAACTTTTTTGTCTTTGAACCTACAGACCTAAATTTTGGTATGTAATTTACCTATAATGACGTAAAACCGTGTACCAAATTTAGTTGCCCTTACTTTGTTATTTCCGGAGATATGATTTTTTTTCGAAAGAAAACACAAAATTTTCCGGGAAAACCTGGGCCGATTTTCTTGGATAACGAACTTATCCAAGCCACTTACAAGTGGAAGGTATTTACCAAATTTAATTAAAACCGGCCTATTCGTTTTTGAGTTATCGGTGTGTGATATATATATATATATATATATATATATATATATATATATATATATATATATATATATATATATATATATATATATATATATATAAATTAAAACTGACCCCGAGTATGTGTTCTAGGGGGCATAATTAGCGCCTATTTCAATTATTTTTTTAAATTCAAAACTCGGGGTCTCCTCATTAGTGAATTTTTTTAAAGAAAATGCACTAATAATAATTTTAGAAAAAAAGTTTCAAGTAAAAATTGTAGGAAATTTGTCGATTGAAAAGTTAAGTTATAAGCATTTTATTTTTTAAACAATTATTAACAAAGATATAGGTAAAAAAGTCAATAAATGAATGCTAATAGTCGTATAAGTTGTAAACGGTGAGTGATACAAAAAAATTATTTAACATGAGAAATGCAATTATCTACAATAAAGGTCATTACCATTTTTGGCCTAAAGTGCACAGTTACGGAGATATAGACCAAAACGGTTTTTCTCAAAATGGCGGCACTTCCGGCCTCCTAATTTGTAAGGATTTTGTGTTTTTATATTCAGTACGTCATTCTGAACCTATGTATCAAAAAAAAAAAAAACAAATCCTGTAATTTAATGCAGAAACAAATTCTCTATTGCCTGTACTATTTCTGATACATCAAAATCAATGTACATAGGTATACATGGTCTTAGACTTAACAACAAAAATGCATGCAATAAAAGATGAAAATTTTGAGAAGAAACATTTCCCTTTTATCATTGACATTATAACAATAAAACCACGGTTACCCCATAAACCATAAAAAATAGAATGGTAAAGAATCACAAATTGTCAAAATAAATGTTTTCCATTATTTTCAAAACATAAATCGAGCCTTTAAAATGGATCGCTTAATATCTGCAAATGTTTTTTTGTCTCACTGCTCCAGCTGCACCAAAAATGCGAGCCTTCAAGTCGTTTAAATTGCCTCTTTATATACGCTTCATTTTTTTAGGACCCCCCCCCCCAATAAGAAAAAAGTCACATGAGTTTAAATCGACGGTGCTCGTCACTATTTCTCCCCGATGCCCAATCCATCTGTTCGGAAAAATGGTGTTTAAGAAACCCCGGACTTTGAGAACAAAATGAGGAAGATCTCCATCTTGCTGGAGCTGTACACCCTGACGATCACCATAGCGATTCTATAGTCTTGACACGACACCATCACTTAATAACGTGATATATTTTTCTAAATTATGATTTCCTTCGATTAATAGTTGTCCAATAACTTATCACAGACAAAAGACAAACGTTGGCCAGGTCAATAAAGAAACGTTACAGGACACGATGACGCGCTAAACTTTCTTATTGGCCGTAGGATTAATTAATTAGTAATTATAACTTTTCATAACACGACCGTGGTTTTATCATTTTGTTTTTCAGAATTTTCATTATCCAACCCCAGTACAATTTAATGACGCCGTATTCAGAATAATTCTTATACTACAAATAATATAGCTTCCCGTTTGAAAAAAAGTCGCTTGTTGCCAAGGTAACAATTTAAACAATCAAAAAAATTCAAGATCAGACAAATATGTCAAAAATATTTTTCAAGGACTTTCATTCGAAACATGTTTTAATTATATATATTTTTTCAGGTTATTCTCAGTAATCCATATATATATATATATATATATATATATATATATATATATATATATATATATATATATATATATATATATATATATATATATATATATATATATATATATATATATATATATATATATATATATATTCATATTCAACTACGACGACATGTCAGCTTATCTGTTCTGAGTCTTAGCGATCCGCTCACTGTGCAAAAGGTGCAGAATTATTGCTGTCGATTTGTTTTCAACTTGTGTAAATATGATTATATAACGTCAAAGATAAAGGAGTTGGGGTGGCTCAGAATGGTTGATCGTAGGCAGTTACATTTTGCTGTTCCATTCCAACTTACCTTAAAAATAAGTTGGTAAAAAGGGCGATACCAGGCACTCGTCATCTTTGTTTAAGAGATGGTTCACTTATAGCGCTGTGAAACAACTCGTTTCAACTAGAATGGAAGCTTTGAGTTCTAGAAAGTTCAAATCTCAATATAGATCCTACTTGTTGGCGCATTTTAACACCTAGGTGACTCATTGGGTTGGTTGGTTGTGTTTTGTTTTCCTTGTTTTGTGTCTTGTGTTGATTGTTCGGCTGCTTGGTGGCTGTTATTGCTTAATACATTTCCAATCTGAGTGCTAATGCCTTGGTTACAGTGTCTTCACAATTTCTTTTAAATTTTTATAACTTGCTGTGGACACCAGGGTTGAGTGTAAGAGTAGCAATCAGTTAAACTCTGCCTTGAAGCAGACAGTTACCTTTTAGTGAATTTTCGTAGAAAAAATTCACTAATGGGGAGATCCCGACTTTTGAATTTTGAAAAAATTTCTTCAAATGAGCGCGAACTAGGACCCCTAGAACCCATATCCGGGGTCAGTTTCAATTTTTATATGTTTATATATATATATATATATATATATATATATATATATATATATATATATATATATATATATATATATATATATATATATATATATATATATATATATATATATATATATATATATATATATATATATGTATCACACCGATAACTCAAAAAATAATGGGCCGATTTTAAGAAAATTTGGCATGTACCTTTCTTTTGTTAATATCTTGGATAAGTTCGTTAGTCAGGAAAATCGGACGAGGTTTTCCGGGAAAATTTTGAGTTTTCATTCGAAAAAAATTCATATCTCAAAAAGTAATAAGCCGATTTTAATAAAATTTGGCACATACCTTCCTTTTGTAAATGGCTTTGACATGTTTGTTAGTCAGGAAAATCGGACGAGGTTTTCCGGGAAAATTTTGAGTTTTCATTCGAAAAAAATTCATATCTCAAAAAGTAATAAGCCGATTTTAATAAAATTTGGCACATACCTTACTTTTGTAAATGGCTTTGACATGTTTGTTAGTCAAGAAAATCGGACGAGGTTTTCCGGGAAAATTTTGAGTTTTTATTTGAAAAAAATTCATATCTCAAAAAGTAATAAGCCGATTTTAATAAAATTTGGCATGTACCTTCCTTTTGTAAATGGCTTTGACAAGTTCGTTATTTAAAAAAATTGGACGAGGTTTTCCGGAAAAATTTTGAGTTCATTTGAAAAAATTTTTTATCTTAAAAAATATAAAATCTATGATAACCAAATTTGGTAGGTAGGTTTACGATATAAAAAGTAAACTATACACCAAAATTTAGATTTCTATGTTACAAGAAAAAAAAGTTATAATAAAATATTTTGTGCCAGATCATTTCTATGAAAATTCACTACCATAACGCACTTGCTGCGTCCAGACTTTTTTTTACCTGTATAGTATATTTTCTGAACTCTATAGATTTTAAATTTTCCATCTATTTGCATTACCGCGGCTTATTAAAAATAAAGACGTTTATTATTATTATTATTATTATTATTATTATTATTATTATTATTATTATTATTATTATTATTATTATTATTATTATTATTATTATTATTATTATTATTATTATTATTATTATTATTATTATTATTATTATTATTATTATTATTATTATTATTATTATTATTATTATTATTATTATTATTATTATTATTAATTGTATATCCGGGAAGAAACATATTCTGTAAAGTAATTGTTTTTTTTTTCACTGAGTAAACGACTGAATTTAGGCAAACTTTTATTGCACATATTATAATGAGTAATAATTGAAGTAAATAAATTTTATTCACTTTTTGTCGGGAGGCTCTAATGTTTTGTGCAACATATTGGAACAAAATGTGCCAAAAAAAATGGCGCCTAACTTATTCCATGAGCTAAATTTTGTGACATATTTTCTAGACAAAAAAAAAGGAAAGATTAAAACATACGAAATATAAATTTTACAACTTGGTAGCCCTTTTGGACAGGTACATGAAAATAACATACCACAAACATCCATTTATCAGAAAAGTTTAGCAGTCTAATTTCCTACGAAAGTTTAGGTTTCCAGGTAATATCTTAGTGTAAATAAGATTACACCCAATCAATTACTTTAAATATTAATACTTTCATTGCTCGTGCACATGATTTCTGGATGCTAGTTCATTAAAAGATGTCTGGTCGTGACTGTCTTTGTGATTGCAATAAATTTTATGATCTTATGACAAGGAAATTGTTTGATTAGGCGTTATAGTATCGTCATATATCATATTGTATGTACACGGGTGGTCATATTAAGTGAATGTGCATCGTCATTAGATTTTCATTTCTTTTAGGTTCCCGAAGATTTTAACTGTTTTAATACACAGCGGGAGATATTTATAAGATGCACGGCAAATATTTTATTGTATAATTAAGTTTAAAACAATATTCGAAACGTCTTGTTGGTAAGTCGTTTAGTGTAGTAACCTACTGTGCCTTTACTTTCCGTAAAAGGCGTTTTGATATTATTAAACTCCTTCTAGATTGTAAAATTACATTTCAGTACGATACTTTGATTTGCTATGATGTTGTCATAACTGATTATTGTAATTAATTACCTAATTGTTTACACCAAAACTTGTATAAGTAGCTGTGGTATTTGTGTAGCTAAGTAAATGGACCAGCTGAAAGATAAAGTGCCAATTATAATTTCATACTTTTTTAAGTTAACTACCATTTTTAGTCAATTTTCGTAGAAAAAATCCACTAATGGGGATATCCCGAGTTTTGAGTTTTGAAAAATTGAGACGCTATGGTAAGAAAATTTGATAGGTAGGTTTACGATATAAAAAGTAAACTATACACCAAAATTTTGATTTCTATCTTACAAGAAAAAAAAGTTAAAAACAAATTAGTGCCAGGTCATTTCTATAAAAATTTACTGCCATAACGCACTTGCTGCGTCCAGACTTTTTGTAGTTTTTGGATATACGAGAAAATTATACTTAATAGAAAAGAAAAAATAGCGAAAGAAAAAAGATTTTTTTTTGACACGGGAGTCTTTAATTGTTATCTGAATCTAATCGATGTCCTCGCAAATATTTCTTTAGCTTTGGAAAGAGGTAACAACTCTACGAGCTTGTGAGCCTTATGACCTTAGCACTTTGTCCTGGGCAAAATTAGAGTGTCTTTTTTGAAGTAAGGACATTTTAAAATTGTTAATTGACACATTCGGATGCGATAATTGTAGACCCCTTTTCCATATATTCAATTCAAAGAATGCCCTTATTATCGCAACAAACGATCGCTATTGGCTTTACTGCAGTTGCTTGCCTCTTAGATTTTTTAGGTGGAGGAGAGCCCAGTGGAACTCCACGTTTCATAGTCTGTTACAATGTTGGAAAAAAGGTCTTGGTTCACGAGCTATAGCACAATGTTTATTTGAGAGCCAGCATCCAGGGCTCTGAGAATGTATTAATTCCCAAATCGTCTTGCAAAATTGTCAATACGATTCGCAGATTCCTATATCATGGGCGATAATTGAAACTTGATTCGTTGATCCGGTAACTCCATTTTCTCTACTCTCTTGATGTTGTCTTCGGTCCGAGCGTTAGATCTTCTACTTTTCGTGTCATCTTGAATGAGTTCCTGCTCCATTTAAACTGTTTTGGCCATAATTTTGTCTATATATATATATATATATATATATATATATATATATATATATATATATATATATATATATATATATATATATATATATATATATAACATATATATATATATATATATATATATATATATATATATATATATATATATATATATATATATATATATTGTTTAGATATCTTGTTTTATAGTAGACTTCTATAATACGTAAAGCAGTACTGCGGCTCTTAACAAACGATTCCCTTATATTTTCAGAAGTACATAACTACTATTCATTTGTTTATTTTATATATTGATGTGACTGCTGGCAAAATCAAACTACAAAAAGTTTTAACCAGGCCAAGTAACACAAAAAAAATAGATGGTATATATTATTAATCTACTGGGATGTTGGAATTGAAGTCTAAGTTAATATCTAATTTGAACTAGTTATTAACTTATTTTGTTTATGTATTGTGAATAAGTTAAATTTAGTATTGTTTTTTTTTGTTACAGGTGAGTACTGTCGGTATATGCCACAAAGATCAATAAACTGTCGAGGTGCTGTAAGTTATGTTTTGCAAAGTATTGCTATTATTATTATTATTATTATTATTGTTGTTGTTGTTGTTAACGTTTTACTGCCAACAGTGATGTTTGCACACTCTATATTTGTAAATCAATGCCCATTTCCTACTGAAAATCCTATGAAAATAACTTATAGTTTGATAATCATAATTGCTCAAAGCATAGAACTTGTGGTTGATATTTAAGTAAAATATTAAGTGAGTAAATTTGTTATAAATTAAGTTTTTGGCCTGTAATTAATTTTAAGAAAGTTGAAATACAGATGTAGACACTTTTTTCTCTGCCCTCACCATATATTATTCCTATATTTGTATTGTGAAGCCAGATAAAAGACTCCATACGTCTGTATTTAATATAGCATAGTTTCACCAAGCCATAGCAACAATAATAAATGAAAGTTTAAGTTGTAGCTAAAAGTTACCTTGATTTGCCACCCCGAAGTAAGAATGGAATGTGACAGTAACCTTAACTAATCAAATACCTTTATTCTGACAGTAAACCCTCTTTATGGTTTATTAATTGTAAAAACTATAAAATTAGAAGATAACAGTAAATATAACTTTTTAATTGCTAATTTGGAGAAAACTGAAATGGAGCCTACCAGTTCTCGTCACCAACCAGCAATAAATATGAAATAACAAAACCTGTTGCTGAATGTCTTTAAATTATCGATGAAAAAGTTTAAGAGTTGACAAAAGAAAGAAAACTTAGCTTCAGATCACGTGTCTCTAAGATAGCTGCATAAACAAATTGTCAACAAAATCAACTAACATCAACTTTGACCCACACTGTGCAAAAACCTTGAATTCATAAGTGACCTAAAGATTGCACACATGCTTCTATTATTATTTTATTTTATTAAAATTTTTACTTTGTGTTGAATCTAATCATACAATCTGTGCACAATAAGTAATTAGACTTAGTAAAAATACGAGCCTCGAAAATATTCTGCTCTAAGTCTGAGAAATCGGAATGAAAGTTGATGGGAAAAAATAAAACATAGTGATCATAGTACATTCTCAGAAGAATGAAAAAGCTTGCACAAATTAAACTATAAGGTTATTGCGTTAGATTTTCCCATTTCCCTGTGGGTCCTGGGACGAACTAAAATAATAGGCCTAAGGTAACTCCTGCCTGTCGTAAGAGGCACTAATTGGAGTCAAGGACGGGCGGGGGTCTGGTCCAGACGAGCGTTGAGAGAGGTGCATATCTCTATGGAGTAATATACACCCGGATTTTAAGGCCTCTACTGTGGGCTTTGAAATGGACAATTGGCCTCGCTTGGTGGTTATTCGGGAGCGGGGTTTTCAAGATGATACCGCGTTGGGTTAAATGCTGGCGGCTGTCGGGTGTCCAAACGACCCGTAGGGTATTGAGATATCTGAGGAGTGGTATACACCCGGATTGTGAGGCCCCCACTGCGTGCTTCGAAACGGGCAAACGACATCGCTTATATGACGCTCGGCAGCGAGACTCTGAGGGCTGTCGCCTTGTATCTAGCACCGGTGAGTGTCGGGTCTAGACGAACGTGGAGGAGAGCTGAGATTTTTAGGGGTCGACTACAACTGGAGATTGAGGCCTCTTCTGTGAGCTTCGAAACGGGCAAACGACATCGCTTGGATGCTGCTCGGCTGCGGGACTTCATGATACCGCCTCGAGTCAAACACTGGGGAATGTTAGGTCCAGACGAACTCCGAGATGAGCCTCGAAACAGACAAACGACTTCACTCAGTACATCTAACAAACCAACGTTCACTTTCAAAAATATCGTGTCCCGCGGGGAGCTCAATTTGTTGGGTGAAATTTAAGCAAACACTGGCGAGGATCGGGTCTAGACAAACCCGAAGGAGAGCTGAGACGTCTAGAGGTGGCTTACACCTGAAGATTTGAGGTTACCCTGTAAGCTTCGAAACGAGATAACGACCCCGCTTGGATGCTGCTCGAGAGCGATATTTCATGATACCGCCTCAAGTCAAACACTGACGGATGTCGGGTCCAGACGAACCCACAGAGAGATATATCCTCTCCGTGGGCTACGAAGCGAGCAAGCAGCTTCACTCAGATGGTAGTACACCTGTCAGTGTACTTTCACCCTCAAAAAAGGATTGACTCCAGATAGAGGTACACCGGCAAACTAATTTTCACCCTAAAAAAAAAGGTCGACTTCCGCGGAGAGTTGAATTTGACGAGTGAAATTCAAGCAATTAGAGGTGAGCCACAATAATATACCTGAAGTCGCGGTGTGGACCTGGAATAGCCCAGTCACATTGAATTTAGTCTAATCTGATCTATATATTTCCCAGCAATTGTAAAACTATTGGGTACTTACCTATAAATCAAGATAAAATTTATACCCCCTTGTTTATTATTAGCGAATTTTCACGTAAAAATCAACCAATTACTTAAATCTGGAGTGTAATTTATTAAGTTTGCAACAGACTTAAATAATTAATTGATCAAGTTTGTAACCGGCTTAACAACTTTGTGTGGGTATGGCTGGAAAGTTCATAATAAATTACTTTTAAAGTATATTATCCTCCTTTTTAAAACCTCGTAATATTTCAATAATCATCCCTTGGTATGGTAGGTGAAGTGACTCATAGAATATAATACACTTCTAGCGCTTTTGAAAAGATGAACAGTGTGCTGTATACATTTTTGACTTTTGAAGCAGCTACATATTTTGTCAATTTAAATACCTATTACGCGTGGCATGATATGTATTCTTGTGCTGATCTTGACTTTTATTTTACTGTTAATAGCAAATGTTACAACCTTACCGCACATTAAATAAATTAACAACTGCTGTTTATTAAGATGCATAAGAATAATAAATATTATACGTAACTAATACAGTGAGAGAACAGCAAGGCAGTTGTTAAAGCGGTTCTTTAACACCGTCGTCATCGTTACAGACCGTTCTCTTCTAATACCTAACGACTAATTGACTACTGGCATCATTCAAACACCAGTAGTTCATTATTAAGAGTGCTTTCACAATGAACACAGACTTATTATTTGTATAATTAACTGTGAGTTGTTTGTGAATTATTATCCGACATGATTCGAATTATCTTTTATTACCTCCGCCTCTTGAATTATTTATCCTCGTTCATCGTTCTCCTTAACTGTTCCACTAAACTTCATGTTGTGTTTTTATAAGTTCTATATGAAATGGTAAAGTGGAAAAGAAGAACTCGTAACTTACCAGAGAAAATAACTGTCGAAAGATTTTTTTGTTCGTCGTCGTTTCCTTAGTTTGGTATTGTGGCAAGATTTTATGTAATAAACCTAAACCTTGCTTTAATAAATTCACCCGTCGGGAAGATCTGCCCTCTAAATATATGATTAACACTTCAAATATTGCTGTCAGTTGGTCTTTACGCATTATAATATGTCCAATAAAGTTGCCTTATTCCTCCTAATCTCAATGTCATTGGGAAAGCATATTACATTTCTCACCCCTTCTAGCCCAATTTTTATGGTATTTCTAAGGGTGTGTCTTGATTTACTCATTTTTCTCTACGCTCACATTCTCTTCTATTCTCTCCACATCCTGCTTATTCAAAACTCAGTTTACGCCCTATACATTACGACACTCTATACGAACCACTTTCTCAGTCCACGCTGAATGTTTATTATTAGTAAAAAAAAAGCCTGGACGCAGCAAGTGCGTTATGGTAGTGAATTCTCATAGAAATGATCTGGCACAAAATATTTTATTATAACTTTTTTTTCTTGTAACATAAAAATCTAAATTTTGGTATATAGTTTACTTTTTATATCGTAAACCTACCTACCAAATTTGGTTATCATAGATTTTTTTATTTTTTAAGATAATTTTTTTTTAATGAAAACTCAAAATTTTCCCGGAAAACCTCGTCCGATTTTTTCAATTAACGAACTTATCAAAGCCATTTACAAAGGGAAGGTACCTGCCAAATTTTATCAAAATCGGCCCATTATTCTTTGAGCTAAAAAATTTTTTCGAATAAAAACTCAAAATTTTCCCGGAAAACCTCATCCGATTTTCCTGACTAACAAACTTGTCAAATCCATTTACAAAGGGAAGGTACATGCCAAATTTTATTTAAATTGGCCCATTAGTTTTTGAGATAAGAATTTTTTTCGAATGAAAACTCAAAATTTTCCCGGAAAACCTCGTCCGATTTTCCTGACTAACGAACTTATCCAAGCCATTGACAAAAGAAAGGTACATGCCAAATTTTATCAAAATCGGCCCATTATTTTTTGAGTTATCGGTGTGATACATACATACATATATATATATATATATATATATATATATATATATATATATATATATATATATATATATATATATATATATATATATATATATATATATGTATATATATATATATATATATATATATATATATATATATATATATATATATATATATATATATATATATATATATATATATAACATAAAAATTGAAACTGACCCCAGATATGGGTTCTAGGGGTCCTAGTTCGCGCTCATTTGCAAAAATTTTTTCAAAATTCAAAAGTCGGGATCTCCCCATTAGTGAATTTTTTCTACGAAAATTCACTAAAAGTGATTTGTAGTTTGGGAAAAAATGTTAGGAAGTTCAGCGTAAACATTTAATAAAAACTCTGGACGCAGCAAGTGCGTTATGGTAGTGAATTTTCTTTAAAATGTTTTTCATTGCAAATATGTGTTTCCTTTTTAAGAAAGCAGGCATCAATTTTGGTTACCAGTATAACCTATATAGTAAAAACAATGTGCCATGTTTCATAAAAATAACTTTATTGTGTGAAAATGTACAAAAATTTCCAAAAGTAAACTTAAAGTGTTCCCGGAAAAACTCGTTTCTTGGTCAACCTTATAGGTTAATAGCAAATTGAGCTATTCAAATTTGAAGCATTTAATGAAAATTCGCTACCATAACGCACTTGCTGCGTCCCGAATTTCTTTTCTTACAAACATGCACCGCTGAAAAATTCAAAAATGCAATAACATAAGGCGTGTTTGATTAAAAAAAAAAAAAGAAAATTTGTATCATCAACGACTTATGGGCCATCCTGTTATTGTAGAAATATTTTTTTAAGATGTAGCTCAAGACACCCTATAATTAATGTATACAAATTTTCTTCATATCTTGTATAATAACGGATATATTGAGCTTTATTGACTTTTTACGAAAATTCGACAAAAATTATATACCATTAAACGATAAACTCTAAAGCTAAGGCTACTGCCAAGCATCAGAGAAAGGGTCTATTTGAAATGAATTTTCTGGAAACATTTTAGTAAAATGAAGGACAATGACGGTTGAAACTAAGACTTCAGAGTTTGTAAAACATCCTTTTTGAGACATTTGTATATATATATATATATATATATATATATATATATATATATATATATATATATATATATATATATATATATATATATATATATATATATATATATATATATATAAATTGAAACTGACCCCGGATATGTGTTCTAGGGGGCCTAGTTCGCGGTCATTTGAAGAAATTTTTTCAAAATTCAAAAGTCGGGATCTCCTCATTAGTGAATTTTTTTTAAAGAAAATTCACTAAAACAATTATTTTCCTGTGTGTAGTTTCTTTATTCAGTAATTAGCAACAGTGTTGTAACACTTGATTGTTTTCTGACGCCGTAGTGGCCAACTGAATAGCATTTTTGTCAATGGAGAAGTGTGAAATTGTCAATACATATGTGAAAACTACAAATTTTTGGAACAGACAACACTATACAATTGCCCGCAATTTTAAATGGTAAATAAGATAATATTATAAAAATATGGTGTTTGGACAAATTTATTTTTGCCGTTTTTTTTACAATTTAATTTTTACCTTCTTTTTTGGTCACCTGTTTTAATAACTACCATATCATACAAATGCCCAGTTTCACAAAGCTCGATTATATATTTAACGGCAGGTTAGTAAATCAAGGCTTGATACAACCAATCACAGCTTCAAAATATTCGGTTGTCATGGCAGTAACCCTAATCATAGTCTGTGATTGGTCGTCTGAAGCCTTGATTAAGCCAACCGTCCGTTAAATATTTAACCCAGCTTTGTGAAACTGAACAAGTCTACTAAAGTAGGTCCCTTATTATAAAGAAACCAACCCAAATTAAATCATAGACACTTTCGGGACGCAGCAAGTGCGTTATAGTAGTGAATTTTCATAATAATTGTTCACTATTATTATACGGTATATTACTAAAATTAATACTTTAAACTTACACAGACCTTGAATATGAATGTTAGAGGTTCTAGCACGCACACATTACCATCGATATCTCTCTATTATCAAAAAAAAAAAAAATAATTATATGGGTTTTAACACCTTTTGAGAAAAATGCCCAAAACTCAATTTCCTATGAAGCTAAAAATTAAATTTTGCTATATCTATTGATAGTGTAAGTCTCGCCAAAAGAAACTTGGATTACAAATTTAATTAATGTTACAAAAGCTTTCTACGAAGCTAAAAATTAAATTTTGCTATATCTATAGATAGTGTAAGTCTCGTTAAAAGAAACTTGGATTATAAATTTCATTAATGTTACAAAACCTTTCCAGAAGGAAACTTTATTCATATTTAGAAAAGTATCTGCAAATTGTAAACGTAGCAGTTATTTTTCCTTATTAATCGCCTGAATGATTTTGTTTTAGTCGACCTAATCAAACCGGTTTTTTGAATATCAACAATAACAAAATGTCTGCTGACAATTATAATTTCAGACTCAAAGGTGACAAAGTTATCCAAGGGTTTTAAAAAAAAATGAGATGTTGTTCAAAACGTATGGAATGTGTACACTATTGCTCCTCCAAATGTCACAATAAAAAAAACATTCATTCATCGAGGCGGAATCGATCACTCAACCTTATGCATAGAAGACAAGCCGGTTACCACTGAGGTATCCAAGCATCTGTTAACTAACGTTTTGTTTACATGATACACGGCACGGGCTACATGCCCGAGATATATTATTATTATTTAAAAGTATAGGTAACAATTTATTACAGAATTAGTAGACTGTTTCTATCTTATATGACGTCTTATGTTTAAGTTTAAAGATAAAAAAGGAACTACTTTAAAAGCTTTTTTAAAGACTAAGCTTGATTTTGTTTACATTTCCACTATACTATGCTACACTTTCAGTCTAAAACTTATTTGGGGCCGTTCATCAAGCCAGAAATCTAGTGTAATTTAAAAATTGATTGAATCCCCCAGTTAAATAATAATTAGGTACTTGGCAAATTTTTAATTTCATGTCGTCTGTCATTTGTGATATTTGTGGCCGAGATTTCACAATTGTTGGTTCGGGTAGTATGTTTTATGCCTGTTATTTATTTTGTTTCGTTACCGTTGATGTATGGTTTATACCTGTATGAATCAATCTACGCGTGACAGTTAACTACTCTGTCTGCTGTCAGGTATTGGACTTTAACCACCAACAATAAATATTGTGTACCAAATTGCTTAAAATTCACAACATGGGTTTATTTACACCATTTCTAGCCACATGTAAAGTCTCATTCCAGTTACTCTGATAATTACAAAAATGAGCGTTTTCAGAAATATTTTTGTATATTTTTTTTTGGGGGGAAAAATGCCCGTTACGAACTCGTGAACTCGTCTGCGGTCTTAATACAGTGAAGTTATGTCCCAAGTTTCGTTGAAATCAGTTGTGTATTTTTTGGGTTATCGCTCGGATACATACATACAAATATATATATATATATATATATATATATATATATATATATATATATATATATATATATATATATATATATATATATATTCTTAATGAAAATTCACTAAAAGCTGCCGCACAGACAAAATTTATAATTATCTTTTGGCATTCAAATGCCATTTTTGACATAATTTTCAAATATGTCAAAAACGCTTAGACGCAGATATAGGACACTATATATGAAATTTGTTCAGAATTTGATGTACCAAAATGCAAGAATATGTTTATAAGCTGTTCTATTTCATATAACAAGTTAACATCTACTTCCTTTAAAACCAGAATTGCCCCCATTTTGAAAATACATTAGCCAAGTTTTGTCCATTGGCGCTGGTATATCACCAGATTTTCAAAATTTTCCATGGTCTAATTTTTAGGAAATGCAGTTCGTGGTGAGACACCCGGATATCTTAATTACTTGCATTTTATTAATAGATATTGGTTTTTGGTTTGATACATAAAACACCATCCAACACATTGAAAATTCCTTGTAATACTTTTTCGCTTATTTTATTAGTGCTATGCATGTCATTCGGACATCATAGTTATATAACTAAGCTGTGTCATTAGCTTAAATTATGCAATAAAACGGCTGTTCAGTTGATACAGTGTGGAACAGCCAAATGGAATGAATTCAGTAGTTTTCTCGATTATTAAAGAGTATTGTAAAACTTAACAACAAAAGAAATTCTTCTGATGGACGAACTTTGTTACAACACATTAAATATTAAGTCTAAGTTATTTAAATCGCGTAGTTTAGTTTTGTATGCCATACCTTTCACATATCCCCGTAAGAAGAAGCGTAGGATCGGGTGATCGTGCTGGCCATTCTAACGATCCTCTCCTTCATATCCACCGATTTAGAAATATGCCGCACATTGATGTGATAATGTGCTGGTGCTCCACCGTGCTGGAACCATTTGCTGGATCTTGTGGGTTTGCTCGATCAGAATATAGGTTTGCCAAAGTTGGCATGACATTACCTCCATTAAAATTGTCATCAATGAAAAAGGGCCCAATGACATTGTTTCCAACTATTCCTGCCCGAACATGAACCTTTTCAGGATTTTGCGTATTTTCTTCTCTCATCCAGTGTGGATGTTCTTTAGACCAGCAAAGAAAATTTTCACGATTAGCATGGCGGTGAAGTGTCAAACTGCACGCAGTAGAAAACATAACATGGTCTAGGTGGATAACATAGTTATCTAAGTTTCCGCCACTTGTTCACAAAAATACGTTCTATCAAAATTGTCTTCCACGAGCTACTGAGTGTATCAATTTATAGGGATGCATTTTATTTTCTTTTAATATGCGAATAATCGATGATTGTCTAACATCCAATGTTGTGTCTCGACTCAAAGTATGTGGGTTTTCCTCAAAGTCAAGCATTACATCCAATTTGGTATAATTATATAGTGCGGTAGAGGTTTTTTATATCTGCCATACATGTCCAAGCTCGCGAATTTACTTTTCAATTTTCCTAATTGTCCTTTGGGATATAGGCGGCAAATCTTGAAGTGGTTCTTGAAATAGGCGAGCCATTTCTGTCGGTTATCGTATTTTATCTCCGTAACCTATCATCTCTAGCAGTGTTATTTTACGCAATTCTGTTAAATAATGCAGAATTGCAGTTAACAACGGACAAGTACTTTGATGCGGTTACAATCACACAGTAAGTTGTTAAGGCGTTTTCAACAAAACTAACATTGCCATCTATGCAGAATGTTGATCACTTTTTATGTCTCCTTTTTAATGGATACCGCCCAAAAAGCATGCTGCAAATGTTTTTGCCGACCTGCGATTAGTTACTAATTTTTTTGGTGTAGTAGCGAAGTTAGTCAATCAGATAAAATTCTTTTTTTCACTGCCCATTTTTGCAATATATTTTAAAATCATAGAATTCTTGAATAGAGAATAAAGATGTCGTTCAAATGAGGTACCACCCTCCCCTACTTCCTATTTAAAAATTTGGGGGTTGCAACTGTCACTCGAAGGGGGTTGTACGAAGTTTTTACGTTGCAGGATGTCTTTTTTAATCTAAAATTGACGTGTTTCGGAATTTTTCATTTGGCTGTTGCACACTGTATACAGGTGTCCCACGTAGACCTTCCATTAACCTTTTTTTTGAGTACTGCTCACAATTGAATTGTGAAAGTTCACGTAGGTGAGTTTCTCAAAATTTCCAGTTCACTGAAAATATTGACGTTAGTATGGGACTTCCGGTTATACCGGAAGTAGACGTCAACTTTCTTATTTCGAATGGAATATGTTGTTTTTTTATTACGGATCTAGATTACCCGTCAAATTTTATGGTAGGTTTTACTAACATGTTATGTCATTTTTCGCAACCATTATCGAAATCTTTGACTTTTTTCAAAAATTTCTTATAAAACATTGTCACATTTACACACCTGTATCTCTCTTATTTGTCAACCTAAAGAGCTGAAATTTTAAGAGGCAAATTCTGAAATGCCACAAAATATTTGGAATTTACTAAAGCTAGTACAAGTTAGACAGGGTGTCCGAAATAGACATGTCAATAATGACAGCTTTAAAACCTAATAACTCTCTTATTTTAAACAGAACACTATATTTTATAACGTTAGTTCGTGTACTTTTTATTGTTTTTTCGATTGGTATCAGCATTCCCTATCTCTAAGTCCCACCGATTTTCAGATATTTAAACATTATTTGCGATAGGGAATAATTATTAGTCAGTTTATTAGGTTGTCTAGGAGATAAAAATTTTAAACGTCCTCTGCCCACTTAAGTAAAATATGCGACGACTTTTGAATATAACTTTTCTTTACGAGGAGTATAATCGAACTATTAACGGAAGATGTCGTGTGGTTGCAAAGATATTTCCTCATAAACACAGATCAACTCGTTAGATGATCAGAATACTACTAAAAAATTTCTAAGAATTGAGTGTTTCGTCCTATACTTGTTATAGGGTAATTTCATTAACGATAACTGTTTGTCGGAAAACTCTTCACATATCGTAACGATTGAACAGCCTCGGTGGCACAGTCATGGCAATGTACCTCAGAGGCCAAGGGTCGCGTCTTAAAATCCCACTACACTTCTGTAATACATGCTGTAAAATAAACATCTACCGAGGTTGCGGCATTATAATTTAGCAACTTGATTGTCTGCACGTTCCTCGTCTAGAAAGCGACGCTAAGCTGTTGAAGATACCTACATAAAGCAGCGATTCGGCAAACTTTACAGAATGGTGAAATGATACTACCCCCTGCCGTCGGTATTTCGCGTTTGTAGCGGAAATAGGAAAACGTAGAATAAATTTACGAAAACCATAATGACGGTACACTGTCCACTTAATCGTACACATATAGGGACATTTCGGGTTTAAACCCGAAATTATGTGCAATTTCCAGCTTAAACATGAAATTACGAAGGTGGATAAAATATGAAAGGGACTTTTTTTGGTAGTTTTTCTATTTGCTACAAAAAAAACAAGTACTTATTATTCCTCTACGTAATCTCATTTGGAAACGCATTTTCCTAGGGTATCGGAAGCTTTGTAATACCACCGTCATAAAATGGAGTTGCTCACGAAGCGGTCGCCAGCGAATCGTTCGCCTCCCAATACTTTTTTGGGTTGTCTAAAGAGGTGAAAATTGGAGGGCGACAAGTCAAGGCTGTGAGGAAGATTTTCTAGTGGCGTCCAATTAATTTGGTCTAATGGTTGACGCGTGAGCGCCCGTAAGAGGTCGCGCGGTGTCTTGAAGAAGAATAACATCGGCTGGTTACCTCTTTTGTGGCGATAAGCAAGTCTAACCTTACCCAAGAGATCGCTGTAGAGCACCGCTATGATGGTCTGACGTTCGTGCAAAAAAAAAGAACGATGTGCAAACGCCAAGCCGGTCAAAAAACACAGTCGCAAGCACCTTCCCAGCTGGCAGCCAAGTCTTGCCTTTTACTGGAACTGCCTCACCCTTCCCTCGCCACTTCATACTGGGTTGTGTCGACTCGTGCGTTTGGTGATGTATTCACATTTCATCACAGATTCTGGTGTAATTCTAAAATGTTTCCTCTTTCCCAAACCGTGGAGAGCCGTTCGTAGATTTACAGACGTGCCAAATTCTGTTTTGCAGTCAATAGACGAGGAACCCATCGAAAAGTACTTTCCGGAATCCCATGTCTTTTGTGATGATGGCTGAGCTTCCATAACTTATTCCGACTTTAGCAGAAATTTCGAAAAACCGCCAAACATCAGCCGTCTTTAATAAGGTCACGAATGGCACTTTCTTCCGTAGTGCTCATCTCTGAGTGACGACCGTGGTTCACAATTTCGATCCCTTCACGACTTTCCTTGAATTTCTGTTGTCAGACAAACACACTATACCTTGACAGTGTGCAGTGTTTTATTTCCGAACTATACCGTCAATTTTTGCAAAATTGCTGTCGATGCCATGCCTTCCTGAGCTTGAAAGTTAATTACAATGCAAGGCGCAAATGATTTAATCTTTCGTTTAGGCATCGTGAGCTATACCACTGCATGCAGCCAGCATCACCATAAGCCGTACTACCGCGTGCATCCAACGAGACCGACCAACCGTTCTCCCAACACTTGACATCCCAGCTCAACATACCTAAAGGCACCTACTCTAAACCATATTATTCTTTCAGAAAAACAGCCTATTTCATCTTTGATCATTCCTCGTATGTATAATTTCGAGTTTCAACCCAAAATTATGTATAATTACATGCTTAAAGTGGAAATTATAAATATTTTTACCTTGTACCCGTTCCACGCCTTCGTACTATGGACTTTGGCAGAGCTTATTTTTGTAAGAAGGGGCACTTTGCTTTCTCCAGTTTTGTATCATTTGTTGTTACACTATTTTTGATAATTAGACATACTTATCAATGTAGGTTTCTTTATTTCAACAAACACAGTAGTGTTTGTACAGTATCTGGATTATCATTTTTTTAATTGAAACTACGGTGTATTATCATTTTGTACGCAAGTTCGTTAACGTCTTGTGAAAGTTGGTCAATCGCTATACCGATTACTCATTCGTATACTAAACATAGTCATATTTACTGGCTGTTAGTTGCGTATAATAATACTGGAGTATCCTCATTGTTTGTCAATAATTTGTGACCTTATTATCCTAACATAAAGAAACCACACATAAGCATACGAGAACCGTCGCGCTAGCAGGGGTCACTAACATCGAAACTGGCCGTCCGTTATTTTGTGCTAATTTTTAATTCGCGGTGAAGGATTTGTTTGAAATATGTCTAGTTTTGGCATAAAATACCTGCTGTAGATTGATTAGTGGTCAGCAGTTTCCGTTACTGCAGATTGTCTTGAGTGAGATACGCGTTACGAATTATTAAACTTTGTTATTTTTATAAACGGCATATGTAGTTCTGTTGTATGGTATTATGTTTATGATTCCAAATGTAACATTATTACGTCCACATCCTCAATACCTACGTGTGGAAGTATGGCATCGGCGACAAAATTTTAAAGATTTTTTCCTCTTAAACGTCGTAAAAAGTGTTAAAACAGATAGAAAACATGATTTGGTAAGGCATTTTTTTTGGTCTGTCGGTCTGTACGTTGTTTGTAGCCACGATGACTTTAGAAGCAATTGAGATATTGTTTTTAAATTTAGTACACAGTTAGCACCCACAAATAAACGGCTCGGATTGTTTTTGGGTAAAATCGCTTCAGGGGGTAGGGGATGAATGGGGGTGATTTGGTGAAAATTGACATTTTTTTCATTAAAACTCGAGTAATGTAACGTTTTAGGGTTTGTTTATTAGAAAACTTTCAATTTCATCAAACATCTGGTATTCTGTACTGAAATTAAATCAGGGGTTGAATGTGTGGAGGTGGAATATCGGTGACAGAAATTTCGATTTTTTTTGCTAAAACGGCGTAATAAGTCCTAAAACATAAATAAAACTTGATTCTGGAACGAATTTTTTTTTTGTCTGTCGGTCGGTCTGTCCCTGTACGTCAGGCTCTTAGTGGTGCAATAACTTTTGAACGAATTGAGATATTAATTTCAAATTTAGTATCCAGTTAGTACCCAACAAAGGAACGCTTCGAATTGTTTTTGAGTAAGCTGGCTTCAGGCGGTGGGGGATAAAGGAGGGCGATTTTGTGGAAATTGAAATTTTTTCGTCAAAACTCGAGTAATGTCACATTTCAGAAGTTTATGGGCACAGGAATACGAATGTTTTCTTTGTGGTTAAATCATGGACCCTAAATTCATTTCGAGTAAGATAACGTTTTAGGGCTTGTTTATTACAAAACTTTCAATTTCATCAAATATCTGGTATTCTATACTGAAATTGAATTAGCGGTTGAATGTGCGGGGGTGGAATATCAGTGATAGAAATTTCGATTTTTTTTTTGCTAAAACGGCGCAAAAAGTCTCAAAACATAAAAATCTTGATTCTGTGACGAATGTTTTTCTCTGTCAGTCGGTCGGTCTGTATGTCCTGTCACCTAGTAGGCACGATAACTTTCGAACGAATTGAGATATTATCTTCAAATTTGGTACCCAGTTAGCAGCCGACAAAGGAAAGCTTCGAATTGTTTTGAGTAAGATCGCTTCAGGGGGTAGTATATGAAGGGTGATTTCGTAAAAGTTGACATTTTTTCGTTAAAACTCAAGTAATATAACGTTTCAGAAGTTTGTGGGTACAGGAATATGAACATTTTCTTGTGGTCATGGACCCTAAATTCATTTTATGAGAATGTCTTTCTGAGGAGAGTAGATTATCACAGCTATGTTTTTATTATAAAGAGTGAACCACGTACCAAAATTTTGGTCCGTAAGTTTAAAGACAAAAAAGTTATAGTCATTTGAAGCAAAAAAATTGGGGTTTTCCTCAAAACGTCAAAGTGGCGATTTGAAACGTCAAAATTAGCAACATTTAGGCAAAGAACCTGAAACAAATACGAATTATGTAAAGAAAATGTCGCAAGATGAGTGTACTTCAAACCCTTAAGTTTCAGCTTCAACCGTCACTGTCCTTCATTTTACTTAAATATTTTCAGAAAACCGATTTCAAATAAATTCTTTCTATGATGCTTTGGCAGCAGTTTTAGTTAAGTTTATGGTTTAACCGTGTATAATTTTTAGCTAATTTTCGTAGAAAAAATTCTTTAGTCAGGAGACCGCGACTTTTAATTTTAAAAATGTTTCTTCAAACTAGGCCCCCTGGTATCCATATCCGGGTTTAGTTTCAGTTTTTATCTATTTACATACATACATACATACATACATACATACATACATATATATATATATATATATATATATATATATATATATATATATATATATATATATATATATATATATATATATATATATATATATATATATATATATATAGGGGTGACGCATTTCTACGGTAAAGCTCAATATAATTGTTATTATACAAGATACGAGACAAAAATGTATACGTTAATTATAGGGTGTCTTGAGCTGCATCTTATAAAATTATTTTGACATCACAGGTGGCCCATAAGTCGTTGGTGATACCTAAAATGTTTTTTTTCGAACACCCTTACATTATTGCATTTTTTCATTTTCATGGATGTAAGAGTTTTCCGAAATAAAACCCAAAACTTTCCCGGAAAAACTGCTCCGATTTTCCTGGCTAACGAACTTATGCAAGTCACTTACAAAAGGAAGGTACCAGCAAATTTCATCCAAATTAGTCCGTCGTTTTAGGTTATCGGTGTAATATATGTATATGTATTTACATGTAAATTAAAACTGACCTTGAATGTGGGTTCTAGGGGTCCTAGCTCTCCCTCATTTAAAGAATTTTTTTCAAAATTCAAAAGTTGCGATTTCCGCGTTACTGAATTTTTCTACGAAAATTCGCAAAAACCGTCTAATGAAAGCAGATAAATTGTATCAAACTTTCCAGTATTTATCTCACCTATTAAATTTCCCCGTCTACCTCACTCAGCCTTATATAAACATTCTTAATATCTAATTTCTGTCTTCGATAAATCATGAACATGTGTTTATTTAAAAAAAATATGAAAGTGTCATAAATTTTTTACCATATACCCCATTACCTGGTGTCAATAAATTGAAAACATTTTCACCAAAACTACAGTTATTAACTGTTAATTAAGGTCATTAGTAGATGATGAGATAAATCATGATAATTCCAGGCTACAGCTAGCTCACTTCACTACCTGAGCTGCAGATTCTAGCACCAGATTTCACTTTTTGCCAGGTGCGACGTATTTTACACTCTGTATCTTCGTCTATAGGTTAATGGGTTGTAAATCATCATCTGGTAATGATTATTACTAACTTTTAAAAGCACCAGCGATTGACATGAGACATGTTAAACGGAACTTTATTAATATGTAATAAAAGTAACGGTCGTTTTATTAATATGACGTCTCTTTCTTTTGATCTTTATTATAATTTTATTGATATTCTCATGGTAATAAACCACCAGCATCTGTTTCCCACTATGACTACGTCATGATGATTGTTATTTGTTTCTCGTATAGGTATAGTATAGTTTGGTAAATAAGCCGTGATGCCAGTTTTGACGTTAGTTCTTCGTACAGTATTATTAAAAAGTTTCATATAGAGAGGTCAGAACTTACTAACTTTCAAAAACTTATATATATATATATATATATATATATATATATATATATATATATATATATATATATATATATATATATATATATATGAGGAATTCTTGGTTCTGGGGCTAAATTGCCTCCAGAATTTGTTAAAAATCGACGTATTTCGGCTTCCTCTTTAGAGCCATTTTCGAGAGGTTAACAAAATATGAAAGATATGAACTCTAAGGCCTCAATTTGCTTACTCCTTGGAGTGCTGGATAATGCTACCCTTATCGGTTATTGTAGTTCGATTCTGGGGTCTCAATCTACCTACTTCGTCTTCTAAGATCTTAGTCTGTTTAAAGGTAAAGATGATTATTTTTGTTAGATATATTTTTTACAAATTGCCCATGTCACGAAAGAAACCCATGTAATTAGTGACTTGGATATTTGACGCAACGAGCTTACAAAATTGTAACTAAACAGCAAGTAATTTTAAATATTTTATTCAAAACATAATATGTTTAATGTTTAAATATTTTCTACAAGGAAATTTTACATTAGGTTCTCTTTTTATAAATCATGTTTCAAATTTTAAAAGAGATTCTGATTTGACTTTTCTATTTGAAGGTCTAGCTTTAAACAGACTAAGATCTTAGAAGACGAAGTAGGTAGATTGAGACCCCATAATCGAACTACAACTACCGATAAGGGTAGTCTTATCCACCACTCTAAGGAGTAGGAAACTTGAGGCCTTAGAGTTCATATCTTTCATACTTCGTTAACCTCTCGAAAATGGATCTAGAGAGGGAGCGGAAACACGTCGATTTTCAACAAGTTCTGGAGGGAATTTAGCCGGAGAACCAAGAATTATATATATATATATATATATATATATATATATATATATATATATATATATATATATATATATATATATATATATATATATATATATATATATATATATATATATATATATATATATATATATATATATATATATATATATATATATATAGAGAGAGAGAGAGAGAGAGAGAGAGAGAGCGGGCCAATAAGTCCGTGACTTTTTGAATGAAACACAGGTTTTTTTGCCAAAAAATCATTCTATTTCTCAACGTAGTCTCCTTTGAGCTCTATACACTTCGTCCAACGTTTGTCCAATTTTTTTACCCCTTACAAAAATAAGATTTGTCAAGGTCCTCAAAATAGGTATTTGTTTGAGATGATTTCATCATTGGAGTCAAATCTTTTTCCGCTGAGCCATTTCTTTTTTAAGTTTGGAAACAAGAAATAGTCACCCAGAGAACAGGGCAGATGAGGGAGCAATTCATATCCCAATTTATGCAATTTCGCAATGGAGACTATACATGTGTGCACCCTTGCATTGTCTTGGTGAAAAATAACTTTTTTCTTGGCCAAATGTGGTCGTTTTTTCTTCAAATCGTCATTGAATCGGTCCAATAAGTTGGTATAATATTCGCCTTTGATTGTTATTTTCTTTTGAAGATAATCAATGTGGATTATACCGCGTGCGTCCCGAAAAACCTTCTTCGGCGCCGATTCGCACGAAGAAAACTACTGTTTTGACTGCTGTTTGGGCTCTGGTGTGCTCTGGTGAATCCATGTTTTGTCCACGGTTACGAAACAGTGCAAAAACTCATAACTGTTGCAGTTGAACAACGCCAAACACTCCTTCGAAGTTGTCACACGATTGAGTTTGTGGTAGATTGTGAGCAAACACGACACCCATCCTGCGGATAGCTTTCTCATACCGAAGTGATCATGCAAAATCGAAACCACTGAGCAATGTGATATGCCTATGGCTTCCACAATCTCCAGCGCTTTCAATCTCCGATCGGCCAACACCATATCGTAAATTTTTTCAATTGTTTCGGTTGTAGCGGCCACAACCGTCTAGAACGTTCGGCGTCATTTGTGCTTGTACGGCCGCAACGAAATTCAGTAAACCACTTTTTTACCATGGAAATTGATGGTGCAGAGTCCCTATAGTATTTATCAAGCTTAGCCTTGGTTTGAGTGATGTTTTTTTTTCCGCAAATAATAATGTTTGATGAGCACACGAAATTCACTTTTTTTCCATTTTAGTTTTAACTCAAGAGGTTCTCTGTTTTTAATGGATATCGAACACAAACTAAATGACGCAGCTTGTTCAAAATTTGAGAGGAGTCAACTGACAGATGCTTGTTGACAGGAGCAGTGACTTATTAACCCGCCCTCGTGTGTATATATATATATATATATATATATATATATATATATATATATATATATATATATATATATATATATATATATATAAAAATACACACACACACACACTATTTGTTTGCTGTACTTTTTGTGATTTTGTATTGGTTTACGTGGACTGCAGCTTTGAACCGTCCTGGTTCATCATCAGCACGCTACTGACTATGATCCTTTCTGTGTGGTCTATGGCTGAGATTGTACGTGGCGCCTGCGTATTGAGCTTCTATTAATCGGTTTGCTGTTCTCTGGTTGGTTGTGTTTTCGGACTGTGTCGTGTATCAGTCTCCTGTCTTTATCACTGTGGTTTGATAATTTGTCTATTTGTCTGGTTTTTATTAAGTTTTGTTTAAATGTTTGTACTTGGATTTGTTCTGGCATTAATTGTTTCTTATTGTTTGTTTGTTGAATGTAGTATTGTTCCCAGATTTCCATTTTTTGTGGTCTTTAATATGTTTCATTAGTTGTAATTGGTTGATATCTGGTTTTTGATGCTTTCTGTTGTGGATATGTGCAGCTACGTTTGATTTGTAGCTAGGTATGTGGATTTTATCGAGTGCCGTTTTATGTTCCTTGAATCTTGTTTCTATTGATTTGTTTGTCATTCCTATATATTTTTAATTGCATGTGTTACATTCTATTTCATATATTCCGTGTAACTAATATGGGTTTTGTTCTCGTTTTTTATTTATTTTGTTTATTATTTTGTTATTGGTTTTGTCGCTCATTTTTAGGTCATATTGTTTCAGTGTTTGTGTTATTTTTTTGATGTGATGGTTATAAGTGAATGTTGTGTATTTTGGTGTTTGTTTCTGGTGTTTTGTTTTCGGTTTTGTTGATTTGTTTGTTTTTGATCTGTTTTACTAGCTTTTCTATTGTTTTCTTGTTGTATCCATTTCTATGTGCTATTTGTATAATGATGATAATACAAATAGCACAAAGAAATGGACTCGGACATAGACCACACAGGAACAATCATAGTCAGTAGCGTGCTGATGATGAAGTAGGACGGTTCGAAACTGCAGTCCACGTAAACCAATAAAAAATCACAAAAAGTACAGCAAACAAATAAAGTGTATATTTAAAAGTGATTCCAGTGTAGTGCAACATTCTTATATATATATATATATATATATATATATATATATATATATATATATATATATATATATATATATTTGTAAAATACATATCTGATAAAAGTAATCATCTCGTTTTTATTTGCAGGTTAAAACGCTATTAATAAAATATTTTTTGCAGTCTATAAAAAAACGGGAACCAAATCAAAACATTCTAGAATAAATTTTTTAAAAAATATTTAACTTAAAGAAAAAACATGATGGTGTTGTTCTTTGAAATCCTTGCAAACTTCAGACAATATTCCATAAAGTGTAAATTTTTTAACATGTTTTGTAAGGAAATTAATAAGCGTTAATGGCTGTTTTTGATCTAAAGTTGAAAGTAAGCAGGCAAATGGCAAAAAACTGTGTTTTAGTTCGTCTTCTTGAAGAGACCCCGACCCCGTTTATTTCGTTCGTAAAGGTCATACAAGATACCATCACGTTTTTTTTACTGGAAAAGTACCAGTTTATCAATTAATTATTTAATTTTCTAATACGTAGTATATGAAGTTGATTCTAAAAATAATGAAAGTGTACAGCAAGGATGTCCATTGTCGTCATACCTGTACAGTATATTTACAGAATATATAATAAATAGGCTGAAGCAAAACAGTAGAAACGAAACTAAAAGAAAAACGATTAATTGCTTGCGTAAGGTAATATGAAGTTGATGCTAACGCAAGAAAAAGTGTACAGGAAGGATATCCATCATCGTCATATCTTTTCAGTATAATTACAGAAAATAAAAGACAGCAGGAAAGAAACTAAAAAAGAAAACGATATCTTTGCTTGCGTAGGGTGCTCTGATAATCCAGTGCTTATAGGAGAAATGGAAAAAGAACATCCAAGGGTACTCAGCGGTTTGTTTAAATAATTAGCTCGGTTGCGAAATACCAAATGTTTTTTTCAGATTGTGTCGACCGGATCAAAATGTTTGAATTAAGTTAAAATAAGTCGATTAAATTGATTAGTTTCGACAGACTAGAATGGTGGTTAAAATTACTCCGTTTGAATAACTCAAGAAGGACCAGATGAATTGTTCTTTGTAGGTGCAGTGTTATAATGGATACACGTGGCGTTAATAAAACAATTTTAATATTACAAGGTTAGACATAAAAATAATGGTTGAATTGTGATCCAATATTGATTAATACACTGAAGGTTACTTACAAATGTAGGTAATTTGCCATAACCAGCACAAGGAGGGGTTCAAAGTTTTTCAGGTGATAACGTACATTTCTATGTCTTGATGCCGATTGCACGGGGTCGAATGGATTTATAATCACTTCAGTCGCTCTTCCTACAACGAGGCTCCCTGACCAGTCCAGGGGACAAACGTGGATTTCGCTATCTTGATGATGAAGAAGTGTGGATTGCGGGTCGCGTGTCAGGCGATCTTCCTACGATGCCTCCTGACCGCTAGACGACGACTTTACGTTTCGTATGACCACAACATAATAAACTATTATGCTGTGTATGAACCGCTCATGGTTCAGACAGTCTTGCTGCGACGCTTGGTGAATGATGGATGCCGAAGATGTGAGAGAATTCCTCCTGCATTCAATCTAGCTGCTTCTCTATGATGTTGCCGCTTGATAATACTTGTCACATGGCGCTACTCTCGGTACCTGGACATTCTCGCGGCTGTTGTATGTATTATTACGGATAGTGTTACAAGAAAACCCAGGAGGACCGAAGCCGCAGAGCAAGCATTCGATATGCAAATCATAGTTCTCGCTAATAAAACTTTTCAACTCTGACTTTATGAAGGAGTCATAAGTATGCGGTATTGCAATGCATGGGGCGGAAAGCTCCGAACTCATCATTTAGACGTAATAATTTTCCTACAACAATATTTGAGGAACACGTAAGTATTTGGAAATAAAGAAAACGGGAAACTTTTGAAAAATCTGACCCAGTTGGTGAAGTGGGGAAGCTAGACACAGAGATTCATGGTTGCGATGTCATGGCGACCTCGCCGTTACACTGTGATGATAACAACATATGGGATGTATTTACTCCGGTCATGATTGCTTGATACTTTTTACTTTATCGCCAATACTGCGATATATGCTATTTCAGATGTTTACCTATATTTTTAAGTGGCCTTAAAGTCATAATAACTATGCCCTTAATTTTAGAGATTTTAGTACCTGTTTGACATTTAATTTTTGTTTAATGTTTCAATCGGTAGTGGTTGAGAAACACGAACGAAATAAATCAAATTAAGAATATAGATTCGGTTAAGGTTTTGTTTGTCAGTTTAAAAATTGTCGTGGGCGCAAATAGCATTAGAAAGAGAAAGTAACAACGTTTTACACACTATAATTAAGATATACTGAAAAGCAGTTTCGTGACGAGTTTTATGGGTTTTCGAAATGAATTCAATTGTTTGTTTCTAATCAACAAAGCTCGCACACGTTTATGGTATTTTTAATTTTTTTAACCTTTATTGTCACATTAGCATTTCATAGAAAAAATTCGCTGTAGAAAAAATACAACTTAAAAAAATTAAGTGCGAAAACTTGTGTTTAACGATAACCGAGGCTATAGCTTAAAAATTAATTTACTTATTCTGAGTAACCTTGTCAGCTTTGTTTCTTTTCCTTTGTAAGTACTTGAGACGAACATCTTGGCCAATCCAAAGAACAATTTTGCGGAACAAAAATTCACTAAAATTACAAATTCTTGTATCTAAATTTAAAAAAAAATGCTTTGAGGAAATTTGGTACACATGCTGTATTTATAGAGATTATACCAAAGTTGAAGTTTCTAGATTAAAGAAATTCTGAGTGATCTACTAAAATTTGAAAATTTTTATGAAAACTCTTTAGTAAATGCACTTGCTGCGTCAGAAATTTTCTCAAAGTTTAGGTACGTTTAATTATACTGTTACCATAACAATCAGACCAGTTAAAAAAACTTGTAAAAGATTGTTCAGATAAGACTTTGCTATATACCAAAATTAAAGTTTCTAGCCTGACAAATTTAGTTATTAGAATTTGAAGCATTTAAAGAAACTTCGCTACACAAAAGTAAGTTGATTTAACGCCGAAAATTATTGTCTCAGGATTCTCGGGTATGGAGTTGTCCCAACATTTTAATTGTAATATGTTGAATTTCGGAAAACTGTTGTATCTCCCAAACAGTTTTTATACAATTTTACCGCCTTGCTTGGGGTTTGCAGTTGCTTGGTGTTTTTGAATCAGTAATGTTAAAATTGTTAAATTTGTCGATAGAAAACACTTTCGTAAAACTGAAGGCCAAAAAGACACCGCTTAGGCTACTTTTTGTTTTGAAAATTCTGGCTTTAAGATGACTGTGAACAAGATTATTACCTACCAAAAGGTCAAAAACTGTAGGTATATTTGTTTTAGATAGAACTATATTGATCAATCAAAGGGTCAATAAGTGGATTTTGATGTGCCTATAGATACTTTGTATGAAAATATCAGTCAATGAAATCCTAAGTAATTTTACTTACTATTTTAGTCAGTGGTCACCCTTGAAATAAAAATTCTGTTAAATGTGTTTGTCTCAAGAACTAGCTCCTGTTTACAATGGTTAAATTAATAATAAAACAGACGCCCTCGTGGCGCAGGGGGCTAGGTGCCAGCTTGCAAAGCGAGAGGTTGACTTTGTCTGGAAAATTTGTAAAAAATATTAAATGATGGGAAAGAATGTGCTAATGGCCTGAGATGCCGCAGCCAATAATATTAAATAAAAATAATAATAATAATAAAACAGACAAGCAGAATAGTGTTCAAAATCAAATTTAATTTTGTTGGCACATAGTTAATTGTAATTGAATATTTGTGTTCTAAGATAATGTGTGCAATATACGAAGCAGCTAATTTGTCTATCACGCACATGTTGCGTCAGAATTTTTTGGTAAATATTTTTGTGTATTCTTGGTCATAACTATAGACATAAAATTGTGTCTCGACACCCGCATTTGACCCAGTAAAATACATAAGATTTAAAGCTCAACGTCCTTGTAAAAAGCAGATGGCACGCTTGCGTTTTTCTCGACCATCAGCAAGTAGGCTATTTTAGTACTCTAGTCACTTTTAAAGAAACAAACAAAACAATTAAACGATAAACGTCCACGTTGTGAATTTACATTTTCATTACGAAAATAGCCACCGTTCAATTATTTGCTCCTGTTAGACTCATCGTTAAAGACCACTGGGTTTTCTCATACGCCGAGACAACCATTGGAACAGTTGAAAGTTTCACTACTAATTTAACAATATTCTATGCTGATGTCTGTCTAATGAGAATGCTTTAGTTTCTCACACGAATTACGTAACCCACCATAAGTCGCACATGTGCATTTGTCTTGGATGCAGTAATAATAACATTAAGTTATTGCAGTTTTGTTTTGGCATTAACGATTATGTCCTATCTGGAGAAATAAGCTGTTTGGTTATTATATAATTTTAATTGCTTATGTCCGTTGTATAAAATAAACCTGTTAGGACATAGTAGGTAATGTGTTTATTGCAACCTGTAGCATTTATTTAAATCACTCACAAAATAAAGACAAAAATTGGTGAGCTGTCAAAATGTATTTAATAGCTGTTGAAAAGCTGCAGGAAATAAAAAAAGCTATGGTAACCAAATTTGTTAAGTAGGTTAAAAAGGAAACTATGTGCCAAAATTCAGATCTCTAGGTTAAAAGGAAAAAAATTTATAGGCATTTATAAAAAAAAGGTTTGGTGCCATTTTATTTCTATGAAAATTCACTACCATAATGCACTTGCTGCGTCCGGGCTTTTATTTATCTTTGTTATTTTGTATAGGAAATTAGTTTTATAAATGTTTGCTATCATAACACACTTGATCCTCTTTTGAGATTTAAATGTATAAACTATATTGCCTTAGTGCTTTTAAAAAGGCGTGTGTCAGTATAAATAATGTAACTTTGTGAGATTTTAATAAACCTACCTTCGGCAGCCTGCAAATGTCAAAAATAGATATCCTTCTGAGGCTGCGCAAAAAGTGAAATAAGGTGGTGCGTTATTAGTGAATTTTCATGAAAAATTCTCTATTAGTGAATTTTCTTAATGAAAATTTAGTAATAGAGAGGTAACGATGGTAAGACTTTTGGATTTTTTTTTTCAAATGAGCGCAAATTAGAGCCGCCAGAACCCAAATCCAAAGTCCGTTTCAATTTTCATATGCATTAAGACCACGTACATGTTCGTAAATCAGATATGACGGACATTTTCCCCTCAAAAATATACAAACATATTTTTGAAAACGCTATATTTTTGAAAGTGTTAAGAGTAACTGAAATGATACTTTACATGTGGCTAGAAATGGTGTAAATAAGCCTATGTTGTGAATTTTGACTAATTTGGTTCACAAAATTAGAGTTTTTTCCAAATTATAAACAAAATATGAAAGACATGCGTTGAAACGACTTGGTGGTTACAGTCCAATGCCTGGGAGACAGAGTAGTTAACTGTCATGCGTAGATTGATTCATACAACAGGTCTAAACCATGCATCAACGGTAACGAAACAAAATAAATAACAGGCATAAAACATACTACCCGAATCAACAATCGTGAAATATCTGGCAAAAATATCGCAAATGACAGATGACATAAAACTAAAAATTTGCCAAGTGATTGTTTTTTAACTGGGGGATCGATCAATTTTAAAAATACACAATATTTCTAGCTTGGTGTACGGCCCCAATTACAGTTTTAGACTGAAAGTGTAGCATAATATAGTGGAAATGTAAAGAAAATCAAGTCAGGTCTCTTTAAAAATGATGTTTAAACAGTTTTTCTTTTATCTTTAAACTGAAAAATAAGACGTCATCGAAGATCGAAACAGCCGTTGAATGTGTTTCACGTGACAATTCTAGTAATTCTGTAATTCATTGTTACGTTTACTTTTAGTATAATATAAAATATCCCGGGGCATGAAGCCGAGTAATAGCTTTGTTACCTTTGAGTGTAAAATTATAATTGTCATCAAACATTTTGTTATTGTTAGTATGGAAAAAACGGTTTGATCAGGTTGACTAAATCGAAGTGATTCAGGCCATCAATAAGGAAAAATACTGCTCCGTTTATAATTTTGCAGATATTTTACTTTTCTAAACATGAATTAAGTCTCCTTCTGGAAAGCTTTTGTAACTTTAATGAAATTTGTAATACAAGTTTCTTTTAAGGAGACTTACACTATAGATATAGCAACATTTAATTTTCTAGGTTCATAGAAAATTGAGTTTTGGGCATTTTTCTCAAAAGGATTTAGATCACAAGATTTTTTTTTATAATAGAGAGATATCGACGGTAACACTTTCGAAAAAATTCTTCAAATGTGCGCATACTAGGACCTCTAAAACCGATATTCAAGGTCTGTGCAAGTTTAAAGTATTCGTTTTAGTAATGTACCGTATAATAAGAGTGTACAATTCGTATGAAAATTCACTACTATAACGCACTTGCTGAGTCCCGAAATTTTTTTCAATTAATTTGATTTTTGGTTTTACATTATTAAAAATTTTCTCAAAGTCTTAGGGTCGTTTTCTCGTGACCGAGTCCTTATGCATATTTGTTGTGCGCCATTTATTTTCCGGACAACCTATTCCTTAACTTGTAAAGGAGGATGATTTTATATATTTCCATATATTGCATTATGCTATAACTGTTATTATTGTTAGTAATAATACGATGTCAAACCATACCTACATCTTATAAAATAATTCATGTTTATATTTGTTTGTGTGGTTCAGTAGCTTAAGTATAATTAAAATGATAACCTCGTATATCTTAGTAACAGTTGTAAATAAAAAAAGCACATCGTATAAACAAAATGCAATGAAAAGGCTTTGTAATTACTAAGAACATGTGTCTTGCCTCTGGATATAACACATATGTCGTCTGACAGTAATCTTCACAAATTAATTACATTATAATTATTGTTCAACTTCCTTAATAAACGCGTCAGACACAAAGACATTACAGTTGTTAATGTTTATTATCTGCTAAAAATTAAGCTGCGATACACATTGTTAATTTACCTTAATTAATTAGTAATTTATTCATAATTACTTAATTAATTTATTGATGCTGTTTATGCGTAAATCGGTTTACTTTGTATCCTATATTAGATGCTAATAGTTTGTTTTAGAAGCTAAAATATTTTTCTAAAAATACACCCCACAAAGATTTGTATTTAACTAGTTAGTTCTTATTTATGTGCCTTATTTAATCTGGGCGTTCCTATGCCTACCTTTCTCTGACACCTTAAGGTAAAGTATCCCTACAGTTTATAGTGGGTTCGGAACTACAAAAATGGGATAACCCAACTAGACTACTAAGTATACTTCGGTCTTTTGCCTGTGGCATTTTGAAGTGAATCTGTCGTAATAATCGATTGATTTGGGTGTTACTTTATTTTAATTAATTTTTACAATAATAAGCAAAACTAATATTTTTTTACCGAATATTAAGCCACTTGATAACTCTATCGCCCTTCTGTAGTTAGGTCAGCTATGTCATTTAGTCATTTAATACACAATATAAATCAATTTGTAGTTTTGCTTCTAGCCTCGAAATCTTAATTTCAAAAAGGATTTGTGAGGCTTGTGCTGGATCAAAAAAAAATCTAACACCCAGTAAGAGTTGATTAACTGTAATAAAATTTACACATAATGTGTGTTTCATCAAGCTTTAAATTTTTAAGCTAAAATATTTTAAAATAACAAAATTATTCAATAATGAGTGGGTCCGCTGTGGCTTCTAATGCATTCGATAACTCTTCGAGACATGCTTGAAATTAAATGATTTTTGCATCCAGAGCAATGTTATCCCAGGCTTCCTAAATTCGCTAAAGAGGGTCAACTAGGTTATTTGGTGGTGGTGGTAAATTACCCAGCCGATTGATTACAGCAAGGGCTACTACTTCTTATTGTCAATCATATTACACACATGTTCGACTGGTGACAAGTCTAGGAGCGAGAAGGCCAGGGAAGCAGGGTCACGCTATTTTCTTGTAGTAGCCCTTGCTGTACGAGGACGTGCGTTGTCTTTTTGGAAAAGGGGTTGAATTAACCCTAGTAGATAAGGCATTGCAAGAGGCTGCAGTACGTTTCCTATGTGATCATTTGCATTTAAATTTCTGCCAATTAAAAGTAGAGGTGACCTGCTACCGTATGTTATCGCATCCGTAACATCACCCTCTATGCAAGGACCGTCTGTCGTTCCACAGGCAATTCTAAATTCCTGCGTTCGCTACGTAATCGTCATATTCTTCTGTCGCCGTCCTGGACCCAAAGACATAATTGGTACTCGTCAGAGAACACAACACGATTCCATTCACCATTCCAATTTTATCTAACGTTACACCACTCAACTCGAGATGTTAGTGGGAGACATAAAAATGGCCTATACGAACGAAGCCCAAAGGCGCATTTTTTGCGATATATCGTTGCTATGGAGACTATGTTGTAAAACTCCCAACCAAGCATCTCCAATCGACCGTGTTATGGAAATTCTGTCCTGTAAAGCCGCCATCTTCAAATGACGATTTTCCTGCGCTGAAGCTGCTCGAGGTCGTCCGGATCCATGACGACGACTACGGATTCCTTCTTCAGACCACCTGCACCAACACTAACATTGTTGACACATTGCGTCCTATGCGGTCGGAAAAGTTGTCTGATTGAAAAACCGGCTTCCCGCATACCAACAATGCGCCTCCTTCCGAATTATTGAGTAAAACCTATGTAAAATATCTTTTTGGTTGTTTTGTTTGCAAAAACTAGTTCGATTGGGCTGACTAAAACAAAACCATCCAATCAATTAATAAGGAAAAATACCTGCCATATTGATAATGTGGCACGTACATTCTGTTTTTAAATAATTAATTTTTTTTCTGGAAAACTTTTGTAACTAAGGAAGTTTGTAACACAATTTTTTAAAGCGACTTGCAGTATTTACATATATGTACCAAATTTTAATTTTGTAGCTCCATAGAAAATAGAAATTTCTTCAAGTAGTCGCTTACTGGGACCTCTAAAACCAATCTCCAAGGTCCATTTAAATTTAAAGAATTAGTTTTAATAATATAACTTACTAATAGTGTACGATTCTTATGAAAATTCACTACAATAACGCACTTGCTGCGTCCCGAACATTTTTACATTTTGATAGTACCAGATTATGGTCACTGAGAGTAGCCGAAGCTAAACTAATTTCTGTGGCATTTCTTGGTGATAATAAATGTATGTGATACCATCCTGTATCCTGTGGTGCTTTTTATAATATATGTTTGTGTATGTATATATATATATATATATATATATATATATATATACACACACACATATATATATATATATATATATATATATATATATATATATATATATATATATATATATATATATATATATATATATACACACACACATATATATATATATATATATATATATATATATATATATATATATATATATATAGTTTTCTGGTGGGTACTTAAAACAATGTGTTCGTCAAAATTTGTGTGTGTGTTTTGTTTCTTTAACGTCGGCCTATTTCCGTGACTATGGCCAATCACCGACGCCAGGGAGCAGTTTCACCTCACTATCCTGGAAATTTTGCCGAACCCCCGTCTTTATGTAAGGAGGGTAGGGATCTTTAACGTGCCCAACATCGCATGGACACGGGACCGACGGCTTTACGCCCCCTCCGAAGGGCGGAACGTGCAGACATTCAACTTGCTCAAATACAATGCCAGAACCTCGGTTGATGTTAATTGTACAGTATGTACTGAAAAAGTGAAAGGAGTACGCCGGGATCGAACCCAGTACCCTTCGGTTCAAAGGCACACGTTCTTACCTCTGAACCACCGAGGTTCACTTCGTCAAAATTTCACAAATACATTACTGGAATGTTTTAGTGGAGACTGAGCGAAAGCAGACAGAAGTAAAACAATGTTTTTTTGCTGGGAAAACAGCTGCTTAAGTTTATAATTCCGTAAAAGTCCGATTTATATATTTTATAGCACTCTTGTCTGCAGGTTAGACAATCCAGTCGTCCAGTTTTATGTTTTGCCGTTTTGTAACATTCAATTACTGACGTATTAATTTAAGACACCACAGTCGGAATGTCCAACGATAATTATACTTGTTCACTTGAAGCACATTCAAATCAACCATTAAAAATATATGTTGATTCGAAACTGTAATTTAGATAGCATTCTTTTTTTCACAAATAGAAAATTTAACAGCATATAACTTTCTTCTGTTTGTTTGTCAGATAAATAAATTATTGTTAATGTTTTAACCATTCGATCTGGTCTACTAACTCGAAATGACAAGCCACAGAAGTTGATACTAATTGCTCATACCAGTATTAATTACTTGACCAGATGTAAAAAATTAAGACACCATTTGAGAAGTAGGTCGATTAATTTTCTAATTAAGCCATCGGTGAAATAAAATTTACTATCCGATCATTCTAGACTTTGTGAGCTAGTCTGAAACACTCCCGGCTATCTAATAAAATCCAGAAATGTATGGTGGTACATAGTATTTATTTTTAGTGACCGTATTTCACCAAAGACATTAATTTTATTTTGAGTTTGTCTTAACTAGTCCATTTAACAAGTACTTTTACGCATATTACGAGAATTGTTACCAGGTTGCATACAAATCTGCTACAGTAATTAGGGAACTTCTGTAGTTACATACTTTGCTTGACTTAGATACCACTTTTAAGGCTTAAATCCTTTCCTAATTATACCGTCCTCTGTTAGTAATGACATCCCACTTTGCCAACTATCTTCAAGATAGGCCACATATGTAGAATGGTTCTCTTATGCATTTGTTTAAATAGTTATGAAAAAAATTAATTGACACTCTTTTATTTGGAAGTAGAGGTACCTATGTTTCTTTAGTATTTTACTAGAGTAGATCATGACGCACATTGTTAACTTGTGTAAAAATATTAAATCAAATACTAAATTTAAACTTTAATATCTAAAACGGCGTAAAAAATTGTAAAGCTAGTCTGAATCATGTAGGCCTGTATTTTAGCAAACTGTTTTTCCATTTAATAGTATGGTGTATAATAACTTTTCTTGAAATCATAGAATAAGAGTTTTGTGTTTAATCATTTGGCGGTACAAATCCCCGCTTTTCTGTAAAAATATGGATTTTAAAAAATGCGTAAGTCCAGGATTTCCTTATGCTTCATTGTTAGTACCCATCATATACCCGTTTATAAACTTTCCAGCCTCTAATAAAAACATATTCCGGCAAAGACAATGCCACGGTCACATTAAACAGAATAAACTAACTACCAAAGATAAAAACTCTACTAAACAATATGGATCTAAAACAGGTCTCCAACGATTCCAGTACATATCTCGAAAAGAACATCTAAAAAAGAACACATTTGCCGCGATATATCGCCAAGTTTCCTCAAAAATGTGGATTTCCCCAAATGCAAAACCTCGTGATTTACTTAAGCCCCATTGTAAGTGCCCATCATTTACCCACTCATAAACTTGTCAAACTTCTAACCAAAGCCGCTTATCCATTGATAGGTAGAACAAGTACTTTCTTAAGATTTAAGCCAAAACTACTTTTTAGTCAATAGATCTTTACAATTTTCATATCTCTTCAAGCGACATCCGGGTTAGTTTCGATATTATTTCCCTATTGTGTCTCTTAAAAAAAAAGCACACCATGACCAAGGCTAAAGCGCCCCATTTGGGTTACTTTTCTCGGCCTATCCCACCCAATTTTTTAACGAAACCTTTTAAAGCACAAACTTTGAATTCACCTGACGTTACACCAGCTTGTTCTCTAAGATACGTATCGATGGCCGAAGAGTGAAGTGCCCCTGGTTATGTTTGTTTACAGCCTTAGCGAAAACAACCCTCAAATTCTGTTGCAAACTAATCTTATGGGGTGTACTAAACCTCCTGATGTGAGTGTTCCCAGACGCACATAAGTTACATAAACATACGCATTCACAATATTGTTTATAAATACACCGTAGCAGTCAGGAATATAGATTTTTTTTGCACTTGGTACGCAACAGACGCCAAGAGGACACAAAATAGACTTTAACCACTGCAAAACGATACTTCTTGTTTACAACTCCAAAACCAAAATAATCCGCAAACCCATTAATTTTTGGAAGTGCACCAATTGTTTCAGTAAGACGAATTACGGTTCGCGACTTCTGATGGCATGGAAGACCGTAATACTAAGATTAACGAAATACCTTGAGCACACGTTGCCGAGCATAGCTCTGCTACTGAGTTTGATACAGCAAGCGACTCGACAACACTCAGTTTAGGACATTGAGGCCGAAGCCCCTGCCTTCCGGTCCGAAGACTTTGGGCCATGGTATCCCCCTACACTGTCAGGCCGAAGCCACTTTCAGAGGAACCCTTACAACTTCACACTTTCAACACTCAGCAGGTAAATTAAGACCTTGCTTCTTCCCATAGACCCCTCCTCACATTCATACGAACGTTCACTCCACTCTCGCTTTTAGCGAGATCGCATCTATTTCTCCATTCCGCTTCCACCCTTTGTTCGCGGTTTGCCACAATCCCACTCTGCGTTTCCTCTTCCAGCTGAATTTCCGCGGTCCATGCATTGAAATTCCTGATTTCCTCGTTCCTGGTATATCTAGTTACCTTAAACGAGTAGAAAGTTCCAATTCTATTCTGTTTTATCGCGAAGTTTTTTCTCGCGAAGTTTTTTCTCCCTGCCTTTTCATTTGAGCATTCTACTCATCACCGGAGCCTCCACCCCCTCGTGCTTAAGGGGTCCCTTCTGGCGGCTTTTGCTCTCGCGTCGGCCTTTGAGATACCTTCAAACTGATCGCTACCCCAGCACATATTTATTTGTGTTCCCGCGGGCTCCACCTCTTGCATCTTCCTGTGGATGCTGTCGGTCGTTCCTCTCTTCCCCCTGGTGAGCATGTCCAGAGCGACTCTGCTGTCGGAAGCGGCATACAACACAAATCAAACAATAGCTGCAATTAACTATTCAGTGACAACGCACACCAATACTACGACCAATTACATCGTAATCTTATCTTGCTGAACCAGTATAAATGAATATATTTGCTTCGCAAAGCTCAAGTCATATCCATCTCGGGCAAAACTTGTACCTTAGAGATGAACCGCAGGGAGAACAGGAGCGTCGGCAGATTAAAACTCCGAACTCGAACTACCATCTGACTTAATTTTAAATTATATAAACAATTTTCAACGTTTAAAATATCGCACACACACACCCACAAGTACGTACACAAACGCACGCATGCACGAACGCACGCACACATCCACGCACGAACGCACAAACACATCCACGCACGCACGCAGTTAGAGTTTATTTATATTACATTATTTAGGCAACGTGCTTTACAAATACATATACCTATAATTTATCCAAGACTCATAAATCGGTATAAAAGTAAAGGAATTTCTTACAGCCTTATTAAAAACAACGTTGTAGTACAACTCGTATCATTACTTTTATGACGCAAACTTTCAACGTATTTATAAATATCAAGAGACCTCTTTTCAGTTTCTCTCAGCACCAGTGCACATAGCACAGACAGCGCTCATTATTCAGCATTGCCGACATGTGATTGTGTAATCTTCTGTTTGCCTTTAATTAACTTCTGGGTGTTTATTATTACAATTCGCAGAATTTAGACTGGTATGATTCATGCACGTTTTGGATTCTCGTCAAGTGTTTGCCAGAAATTGATTTGTACTCCAGCCAACTTTCCATAATGCAACCAGTATGCCTAGAAAATTAGGTAATGGTTTTTCACAAAATCATTTGTGTTGTAAAGCGCAAATCTGCAAGCATCATTTAATATTTTATAAAAAAGGGTTTACTCAGATACAAATTTTCATGTAGATCCTCGAATTTTCAATTTTTTTATCTTAAAAGCTTAAACTTGTTAGACTATTGTGTCAGCGTAAGCTCTTTTATGTAACATACGCTGCACTTGGGGTATTCAAAGAAGGTCGCCCTGGTGTAACCCCTTAAAATGATTAAAAAAAATATTACACTTACTGAACTCTATTGTCGCTATGGCTGCTTCTTTCACTGCTATATGAATTATATAATATAATTGACACACCTGCCGGTATGTCAACGGTGCTGTCAACGTCTACGTCTAATATGTTTAGTTAGAAATTAGAAAGAAGTGTTCAGAAAATACTGTGTGCACTAAATAATTACAATATATATGTATTACGGTATAAACACAATGGCTGTGCTATTAAATGGATATAATGGTTTGTGTACCTAGGGCAACAAAGCTATTTGAAAGTATTGTAATTATATTTGATTCGTGAACATGATATTTTACCGACCAGTGTTCACAGAACGATTACATAAAAAATAAAACTATGTTAACTAACAGCAAATGTCGCAATAATGGTCGTTTCGAACAGAAATGTGGTTAATAAATATTAAAAGGGGCGGTAAAATTTATCTGCGTACTCTCAGCTGTTGTGTTCATTATACCCACACGTCTTTCATAGGATTAATTAAGCAGCAATCCAGCTCTGAGGCAAATGGAAAACACACAATAAAGTCAGCATATAAGGAAATTCAGTCTAACAGGAAAAATCCAGTTTATCAGAACCAATCCAGCCTATCCAGAGAAATCCAATCTATTTAAAAAAATTACCAGTCTTTTAAAACTATAAACCAGTTTGAAAATTACCAGTGTGAAAGAATACCAGTCTGGAAAAAACCCTGTAAGAAGAGTCAAAAACTAACATTGGAATGGTATGAATAAACATAGTTGATTCAGAGGCATTATGGAAATTAAACTTACCCTAAGTATACATATCCAGGGGTTTTAATTATTTAAAGATGGTGCCTTGTGATGAATTTAATACTTCCCACTAAAGTGGTATATTGTACAACCCTTGCGGTACAAATATTTAACAAGAAACTTGATGAGAACCAGCAACTGCTGCAGGTAATTACAACCTATATTTTCCAAGTTAGCAAGTCTTGGCAATAAAATACTACTCTGAGTTTTAAGCCAATAACACTAAAATTTTTGTCCTTTACTAGGTTTTTAACTTTCAGTATTTTTGGTTAAAATGCCTGGCTAAGCAGCCGATGAAAATAGAATTTTAATAACTGTTTTCAAGAAGGAAAAGCAATTCCAGAGAGAGACCAGGTTTCTATTTCTAATAAATTAGTAATAAGATTCTTTTTTATTTAGAGTAGGGTAATATGAAAATACTGTTGTGAACTGTTGTTACTTAAAAGGTTTGCTTATTATGACATGGCATGGAATATAAACCGATTATTAAAGAAACGATCGAATCGTCAGGTCTCTTAAAGATGTGTTCTGGTGATATGGGTTCTCCAAGTGTATTTATTGAACTGTTTAGGTTTTAAATTAGCCAGATGTTTCAACTAGAAACGTTTGTTAGTTACAAAAGATGATTTTTCTTTAAATGCAGGCTCTTTCTGATTGCAAGGGTAAATAAGTGACAAAATAAAGAGCTTGTTCTAAGTTTTTTTTTTTGAAAGTGCAGTGGAATGCAATAAAAAATACAGGAAAGTTTTTGAGGAATAAAAAATTGTAAGAGTTGCAGTAAATGTGCATTTTCAAACGCATCATATTTTCATGATTATTTAAATTTTATCTTTTACCTTTTACAAATACTTTTTCCATTTTATAATCTATAAAAGAGGGAGGCATACGAAAGAAAGCCCGGGTCGGGAATATCTTGGTTACGAATTCTACGAGCCTGGTTACATTAATCCACAAAGTTCCTATTCTAAGAACTGCTAACCACATCGTGTTTTCCGATATGATAGCCAGCGTTCGCTAACGGACATGGCACAAAAACATCAACAACATTATCGTCACAGTCTAAGAGCGATGTCGCTTTGTCGCAACCATGATGTTTCGCCTTTAATAACTATTTTCATTTCACTGTGGCTTTTCAGCACTTCATCAATTGAGTCAATTTTTCCAGAAGTTTTCTTCTTGGTCCACCTCTTTCAATTTTTGCGAATATGCGTCATTCAAATAATGTCAGAAACTTATTAGTCTTAAAATATGTCAAGCAAATTTTCTTCAATTTCTTTCAACAGCATCCTTCTTCTCTCACCTCTTCCGGCACTCTTTTATTCATCTTTCTATCAGTGTATCTTGCTTTTGTCATTTGAAATACTTCCATTCTTTTTATGTACCTCTCATTGCGAGTCTAGCTTTCCGACTCATACATTATGACACTATAAATATGATTTGATGAATATCTTTCGCAGGTTCAAGTTGAAATGTTTTATTTGTGAGAAGATTAATGTTGTTTGTATTTAATGTTTGCTTTGCTATCGACACCTTCTTTCTTAAATTATTTGTTTCATTTGCTTTCATCCGTAACAATACTTCCAAGGTTCGTACTGGTCTAAGTTATTGGCGATTATTTTTATATTTATTTTCGCAGTCCTATTGTTTTCGTTGTATTGATTTCTGGTACAATTATTTGAACACCCCATCCAAAAATCGAACAACCTTAGCAATTTTTTATTATATAAAACAATATTTTCCAATCCACATTATCGAATGCTTTTTCTAAGTCTACAAAGCAACAAACGCATTTATATTTTTCTCAAGTATTTCCTATCACATTCAACAACAGTAGGACTGTATGGACGTCGAAAAAATAATACAGTCGCATGGAAAGTAAGCGTCCAAAATAATGTTTTGTTCAAAAGCTACGTGTATATTATTCTCACGATCAGAGCTAGAACAATTATATTATATATACAATTATTATCGGCTGTAAGAATAAGTGTTTTGATGTGTTACAGACTCATATTTACTGCCCCATGAAAAACGCGATATTTTTAAAGTCAAAAAATTCCTCGTCTAAAAATAGGTAATACAAGGTATACACAAAATATACTCTTTTCCTTTTAAGAGTCTTTTTAATGACTGAGAGTTAATTATGCTTTCATTAACTGTAACTTCTAAACTGTTGAAACATAAACTAATACGGCAGTATCTTTATGTAAAAAAAAAATAGTTTTTATGCATGGTTTATGTTGTTTGGGTCCTTATTTCTATACTGTCAAGCATTCGCATATACAGGTTTTTAATCTTCAACTTTTTTTCAAAGGGTGTAATATCCAAAAAAAATGGGTTGGAGCTAATGTTGTATAAAATGTTTCTTATTTTTAGAGAATGAATGTATTTTAGAATCTGTGAAATTCAGTTACGAAAGATTCTGTACTATATCCTTAAAATTACTGGAGACTCAAAATAGTTAGATATGTAAGACAATATGCATTTTGACCATCGTTAGAAAGGCATGCCGGCTTCGCTCCTATTAGGACTCGCCAGTATGCTATACCAATGACAATCAAAACACATATAAAGCAACTTGGGTGGAGGTATCAGCCTTAGAACACATCGCGAAATCCATTGCAGAGTCGCCCTCTCTCGTACAACTAACCAACGATTTTTAAATCGCCAGTCGCATGACTTCCCTGATACGAGGAAAAATTCGAAAAACTTTGCTTATTTGTATACTGCCTTTATGTATAACATTTTGTGTTTATTAGAGCTGTTGTGAGAACATAGTATACCTAGTTACTCATGTGATGCTGATTCTGCAATACATCTCACAATGTTGCCTACAAGTTGCTAAAAACTTATACTGGTCACTCATGTTGTAAATACAATACTTGATGGACGTAATCTTTCTGACCAAATAGAGCAACAAATTCTGATGAAGTTATGCCTTAAACGAAACTGTTTTAAAAAGACTCTTAAATTCTAACTTTTTAAATAATCACTATTTTAGTCAGTAATTATAGTTATTGTACCACCCTTCCTGTCAATACATGTAGTTCTTCTTGTAGACTGTGGATTGCAGGTAGCTTAATGGGTTGTCTAGGCCTTTGGTCTCTCAGAGCTGCGACCCCAATAGAACTTTTGTGCATGACTATTTTCTAATAGTTGCCACAAAATTCAGAATTTTTATGTAGTCGACTATCTTCCGTGAGCTAATTTACCTAATACCTGGGGTGTTAAGGTCACCCCTTGAAGCTATTTGAGCCTTTTGCAGAACGGAGCCATGCATAGAAAATGTTCTGTTGTTCCCGCTGCTTCAGTGCAGTATCTGTAGTTTTAACTGACCACAAGGTGATAGCTTGCTGGGGCGTATCCTGTAAAAAGTCGTTCTTATTTCATCCAAGGAGCAGTTAAGACTTCTCTGTTTTGCCTGCCTTAAGCATGGCGTTTTCCTCTAGTATGAGATCATTTGGTTCCTCTCCCAAGTGTCAAGTTTATTTCTTACATGGCTTTTTTTCAAAGCTGCAATAGGACCCTGGAACATACAATGGTATTGCTGAGGCCCTTTGCAAACTCTGCTTCCTTATTTTCTTCAATGCCTTGATGCCCTGGTACCCACATCAAAGTTACATTTTTTTGTAGCCAGTTGCTTCAAATATTTTTTGCAGTCCCAGGTCAGTTTAGACTCGGTTTTAAATGATTTCAGCGATTTATAGCAAGCATTTCCGCTTAAAAGATGGTGGAAGTTGTCCTAGTGATTCAGCGAGTCTGAAGTTAGGTCCTCTTATTCCCCGTCCTGTTCCCTCCATTTGTTTATACCCGCCTGTATACCATAAGAATGAGTTGTTTGTCAGCCTTTTACAGTCTCTGTCTCACGCTTGGCGGCCATTAATGATCACGTCAAATAGAACTATCAAGTCCAGTTTGGCTGGTATTTGATCTGTTGGTTTGGCAAGTGACTCCACTGGAATAATTTCCAGAATCTTCAAGTTGCCAACCAAGTGTCCTCATTTGAATCTGTCTGCTTCCCTTTTCACGCTTATTGCAGTGGAGTCAGATTTCGTATTGCCTCTATTGCAGCTCAAGGGCATAATGGCGTATCTCATGTTCTTCTAAGATGGATCAGCCTCCTCTACAATTTTTGCAATTTGCTTTGTAAAAAGGCTTGTTCCATTTTTGGCCACCATACTATAGATGCATATGTGACCATGGGCTTAACCACAGTATGGTATATCTAATATACTATTCTGCGATTCAACCCCCAACTCTTTCTTACGAGTCTACCGCAAGTCCACACTGACATTGTGACTGTGGAAAGAGTTTTTGTCCACTGCGTGTTTCAATTCAGTTTTTGGTCTACAAAGATGCCTAACTATTGAACTTCATCGGAAAATTATATTTGTGTTTCATTAAGAGTAGGAGCTTTTAAATTTAGTTTTCTCCTGTTCGTGAATGGGACAAGAATTGTCTTACGAGGATTCTGAGGAAATAACTAGTTGCCCTACATGTTATTCCTAATCAGTTTGGCTGCCTCCAAATACATTTCTAAATTATTTAGCAGTCACTAATGTTATGTGTTTGGTATTACAATTTTTTTATATAACTACACAAATAATAATCCAAAAATATTTAAAATGATTGGGCGAATGAGAGTGGTGAAGTACGGGTTTAAAGAGTGAAATATTACAAAAAATTAATGTACTGATACTTCACTAGAAGTATTCAAGATTTAACGGTCCTTTGGATTACTATAAAAAAACATAAATATTGTGACATGCAAGCACAAGCAAAAGCTTTTTGTATGCTACATTGTATAATTAATATTTGCAAATATTCTTATTACTATTACTATATGGGAGAGCCAGGAATACTGCCATCCTCTACCAATTACACATCCTTGCAATAATTTAATACAAAAATTGTCTTACATGTTCCGAAAAGTGAGCAGGGGTACCGTCATGCTAGTACCACATACCTCTGATCGCCGGAGGGAAATCTAATATTTCCCAGATGATCTAGAACATTTTTAAAACGAATGGACCAGTCAATATCTTATCAATAATTCCAGGCCAGACATTCACTAAAAATCTTTATTCTTGACTTGATTATGTGATTCTATGTGGATTCTCGGAAAAACTCCATGCGCTTATTGAAACCTGTATGTAAGAGGGCATGCTGGTTGTTAAAAGAATAAAAGTCGAAGACGCAGCAAGTGCGTTATGGTAGTGAATTTTCATAAAAATGATCTGGCACAAAATATTTTATTATAACTTTTTTTTCTTGTAACATAGAAATCTAAATTTTGGTATATAGTTTACTTTTTATATCGTAAACCTACCTACCAAATTTCGTTATCATAGAGTTTTTATTTTTTAGGATAAAAATTTTTTTCAAATGAAAACTCAAAATTTTTCCGGAAAACCTCGTCCGATTTTTCTGATTAACGAACTTATTAAAGACATTTACAAAAGGAAGGTACATGCTAAATTTTATCAAAATAGGCTCATTATTCTTTGAGATAAAAATTTTTTTCGAATGAAAACTCAAAATTTTCCCGGAAAACCTCGTCCGATTTTCCTGGCTAACAAACTTGTCAAGGCCATTTACAAAAGGAAGGTACATGCCAAATTTTATTAAAATCGGCTTATTACTTTTTGAGATAAGAATTTTTTTCGAATGAAAACTCAAAATTTTCCCGGAAAACCTCGTCCGATTTTCCTGACTAACGAACTTATCCAAGCTATTTACAAAAGAAACGTACATGCCCAATTTTATCAAAATCGGCCCATTATTTTTTGAGTTATCGGTGTGATACATACATATATATATATATATATATATATATATATATATATATATATATATATATATATATATATATATATATATATATATATATATATATATATATATATATATATATATACAGTGTGGAACAGCCAAATGGAATAAATTCGATAACGGATAAATGAGGGCGTGTTGGGAAAAACGCTTGGACACGTCGATTTGTATTTTTAACTGCGCATCTTTTTCAGGAAAAAAAAATTATATAGGGTGCGTCATGTGACAGTGGCCAATACCAACTTTCTTATTTTAAACACAAGCCCCTGTATATTATAAATTTTTTGGATTCTTCAGAAAATTCTAGACATAATTCATGTACAATGTTCTATACCTATCTTCAACTGTTTCGGAAATATTAAGTATTTTCAGATTTATTACAAAAATTAACATTAAAAATAGAAAATTATTTTATTTCACAAATTCGCTACATTGCATTCAATACTTATTTCCCATTCAGCTCTTGATAATGAGAAAGTAAACAAAAACCATTCCTGCGTTTCTTTTTACTGATATGAAATGAAACAAAAACAAAAACAGTTTTCTTTCTGTTCGTATAAAACTCGTAGCCTTAGCAACTTGTTGTCTGCCTGCATGACAGTAGTGATTAGTGTCAGTGCTATTGTCGTTTGAATTTCGTTAACTGTACGTAATAATATCAGAAAAATGGTTCATTTAACAGAAATGCACAAAATAACCATTCTACAAATGATTGGTTATGGAGATAACACACGGACACAGATGGAAGTGTCTCGCTTATTTCACGAAAAATTTCCAAATTTGCCGCCTGTATCCCAAGGAACAATTAGCAAAATAGAAAAGCAGTTTCGCGAGCTTGGTCATGTGAGACAGATAAAAAAAGTAGCTGCCAATGCAGTAAGTGATGATACGAAATTGGATATTACGCTTGAGTTTCAAGAAAACCCACATACTTCTGGTCGACAAGCAGCCCAACTATTCAACGTTAGCCACACAGCAATTTTTCGAACATTAAAGGAAAGTAAAATGCATCCCTATAAAATGATACCAACTCAGGAGCTCATGGAGGACGATTTCGATAGGAGAACGTATTTTTGTGAACAAATGATGGCAATGTTAGATAACAATGTGATCCAATTAGAAGATGTTTTGTTTTCTGATGAGAGCACATTTACACTTCACGGTCATGTTAATCGTCAAAATTGCCGCTATTGGTCTAATGAGAATCCGCATTGGATGAGAGAGGAACATACGCAATATCCTGAAAAAGTTAATGTTTGGGCAGGAATTGTTGGAAATCATATCGTAGGTCCCTTTTTCATTGATGGCAACTTGAATGGGGATAAATATTTAGAACTGCTCCAAAATAATGTCGTGCCAACTTTGACAAACTTATATCCAGATCCAGCAAACCCACAAGTTCCTGCCAATAAAATATGGTTTCAGCAAGATGGAGCACCGCCCCATTACCAAATCAATGTCCGGCAGTACCTGAACCAAATTTTTCCAAATCGGTGGATAGGGAGGCGCGGATCGATAGAATGGCCAGCACGATCTCCTGATCTGTCGCTATTAGACTACTTTTTGTGGGGATATGTCAAAAGTATTGTATACAAAACTAAGCCCCTCAACTTAGATGACTTGAAAAGACGAATCACGCTTGCGATTAGATCAGTCACGCCTGAGATGTTGAGTAATGTTAGAAGACATTTCTATACCGGATTAGCATGTTGCCAAGATGTTCGTGGCGAGCAATTTGAACATTTACTACATTGACATTAATTTTTTTTTGTTTTTTTAAATTATTAAGAAATAATCAGTATTTCTTATTAGAATTTGTGAAATAAAATAATTTTCTATTTTTAATGTTAATTTTTGTAATAAATCTGAAAATACTTAATATTTCCGAAACAGTTGAAGATAGGTATAGGACATTGTACATGAATTATGTCTAGAATTTTCTGAAGAATCCAAAAAATTAATAATATACAGGGGCTTGTATTTAAAATAAGAAAGTTGGTATTGGCCACTGTCACATGACGCACCCTAAATAATTTTTTTTTCTTGAAAAAGATGCGCAGTTAAAAATACAAATCGACGTGTCCAAGCGTTTTTCCCAACACGTCCTCATTTATCCGTTATCGAATTTATTCCATTTGGCTGTTCCACACTGTATATATATATATATATATATATATATATATATATATATATATATATATATATATATATATATATATATATATATATATATATATATATATATATATATATATATATATATATATATATATATATATATATATATATATATATATATATATATATATATATATATATATGTATATATAAACATATAAAAATTGAAACTAACCCCGGATATGGGTTCTAGGGGTCCTAGTTCGCGCTCATTTGCAAAAATTTTTTCAAAATTCAAAAGTCGGGATCTCCCCATTAGTGAATTTTTTCTACGAAAATTCACTAAAAGCTACGACGTTGTAATGCCCTCTAAAGTCGCATTCGCGATTCTCATATTCGATGGACTGATGTGCTTGGAGTAGTATAAGTTTTTCGAAGTATGTTTTCCTTATTGTCTGTCCTTATTGCTGCATTGGACGCCTAGTCGACGTTTTCGGGAAAGTTCCATGTTCACATAAATGATTGTGCACGCGCTGGAAAACTCTACGGTCTAGTATTGTCGGATTTGGAAATATCAACGTTTATTCTCTCGCATCTGCTGCTGATAAGCTACTGCAAAAACGATACATGTTACGGCCTAATTTATTAAATTGGGCTTTGTGTTATAACTAAATTATAAATACTTATAATGAGAAAGTATTTATTTTTATAGAGTCGTGAGGTTTGAATTTGTTCTTTCCTCATTACATTTAGTTTCCGCTTATTTCTTGCACTTACCGGTCATGGTCGAGACATTGAAACATTGTTTTACTTATATAATCATATATATCATGAAGTACATTGTTTATATTAAAAAGAACCTTTCAACTTTGTTTTGATGGTATCATATTATCTTTATTACTATACACTAGTGTTGTTGTAGAAACGTCTTAGTATTTTAAATCTGAGACAAGCTACTTGGCCAAAAATTACCGTATGATTTACATTGAAGCAATCTACTGTCGAAACTTTCGCTGCTTAATAAACATATCTTTATATTATATCCAAGAGGCTTAGAATGTTGCAAATCATTAAAAAGCAATGCTAAATCAAAGAAAGTAAAACATATGCAAATTCTTCGCGAAGACAAATTGATGTCAGGACACATTATGGATTGTATCTGTTTAATCCTGGCTATTCGTTGACAGTAGAAAGTAACGAAAGTGTTATTTTAGAATTTGGCAAAGCACTCGGAGCGAAAAAAAGTTGAAAGTGAAACCCGAATGCAATCATCTTCATTTGCAATAAAAGTTGAAGACAAGTCGACAGTAAGTGAAATCGCACTTTAAACATAAAGACCCCGTATTGTTTCGATGTCAAGCACCATTCTCTTTTTTATTTGTGTGGCTGAATTTTCTTTAACAGAGCGGATAAACACAGATTAATCTGTGGCAAATTAATTGGGCCTGAAGACACGATAAAGTCGCCTGCTGTTTTTTGCAATAAAGTTTATTAAACTGAGAACATTTCGTGGCGTTCTAGTTAGACATGCTTATTGGATTTTAATTTAATTTTACCGGTAAATTGTTATCGTTCTATCGTCATGTAAAACCGCTGCATTTTTATCTCTTGTCCGGTTTAATTACTCAAATGTTATTTTTCAAACGTGGCTTATTTGGTTACGAATTTAGGTTCAATAATTAAGGTACTTTTAAATTTTTGTAGGTGAAAAATATATATTTTGTATTTATGCATGAATGTACGTCGCCATGTGGCAAATGGTATTGGACTAATTGAAAGTACCTACCTGCATGGTTATTTTGAGTAAAACGTATGGAAACTAACAACTGATCGAAATCATATTTTATAAGCGGCTAAATTATTCAGAATATGCTTGATTACTAGATAAATGTCCTAACGAGTTTTACATAAAAATGTTTTAACTCATTTTAAAAAACGCAGTCTCTATCAACGATTTGAGAGTTGAAAACTGTACCAAAACGGCGTTGCTTTTAGCACATTTTCCTTAAAAAAAAATCGCCAATGTGAGATGAAGACTTCTGAACTCTCTAAAATTATCTTCAAATAAGCTCGAATTGTGTCTTTAGAACCCATATTTAGGGCCAATTAAATTTTTTATTATGTTAAAGTCATAAAAAATATTTATTTGGCCCAAGGCCAGGGAGTTTTTGAACATCGGAGAGTTCAATCATGAGCAATGACATTTTAAATGCGTGTACAGGGTGTCTTATTTTCGTTGAAAATGTGAAGTATCTCGGTTATTATTGAAGATAGAGACAAACGGTGTTCGCAATACTGTGCTCGATTTTTATGAAACGAAAAATTGCAGTGACAGAAAAGTCGCCGCCTTCTTAGTTTCGTACATACAGTGGCTTTTGAAAAGTTTGCAATTTGGGACCCCACTTGTATTTTGTTTATTCATCAAGATATCGGAAAGGTGAAAACGGATTCTGGTAGAACTTTTGCCGTAGAATAAAGTGGTATATTTAGATATTTAAAAAAAAAATTATTCTCGAGAAAAATGTCAAAGTCGTGTTTTTTAAATAGGACAGCTATTTTAATAGCTCGAAGTAACGCGATTCCAACGATATGAGGTTTGACATATTTATCTTTATAATTTTTGAGAAAAATGTCAAAGTTGTGTTTTTTTAAAGTAGGACACCCTATATATTGTTAGCTATTTTACTAGCTCTAATTAAGGCGATTCCAACGATATGAGGTTTGACATGTTTATCTTAACAATTTTTGAGAAAAATGTCAAACTTGTTTTTTTTTTAAATATTGTTAGCTATTTTAATAGATCTAAGGCGATTCCAACGTTATGAGGTTTGACATATTGATCTTTACTACTTTCCGAAAAAATTTATTAGAAACAGGTATTTTCCATAACGTGCAATGTTACAAAGAGACAAACTGACGGATAATGCAATACAACATTGCTCCTTATGGAAAGAAACTGGTTACTTATTGTTTTAAACGGAACACGCCGTGTATTTTGATTTCTTTTGATAGCCATTTTTTGGGCTTTTCTCAATTAATTAATTTTCATAACTAAGTAACAATTTGAATACGGATATTTCTATAATATACTTTGAGTCACCATGGAAACAAGGAAACAAGTTACTAGCACTTGTCAAAACGTCTATAAAATGCGATGATTTGGCGAAAATTGACATTTTTTCATTTAACTCGAGCAATATAACGTTTTAGGGTTTGTTTTTCAGAAAACTTCAAATGTCATCAAACCTGTGGTATTCTGTGCTGAAATTAAATTAGTGGTTGAATGTGTGGGGGTGCAATATCGGCGATAAAAATTTCGATTTTTTTTGCTGCAATGGCGTAAAAAGTCTCAAAACATATAGAAAACTTGATTCGGAAACGATTTTTTTCTGTCGGTCTGTCGGCCTGTACGTTTGTCTGTTAGTAACCGCAATAACTTTCGAACAAATTGAAATATCATCTTCAAATCTGGTATCGCTTCAGGGGGTGGGGAATAAATGAGGGGTGATTTGGTGCAAATTGAATTTTTTTCATTAAAACTCGAGTAATATCACGTTTCAGGAGTTTATGGCAACAGGAGTACGAATATTTTCTTTGTGGTCAAGTCATGGACTCTAAATTCGTTTAATGAGTATGTCTTTCTGCGAGGAGACGATTATCACAGCTATGTGGAAGTTATGATTCAATTTGCAGCACTATTTGATTTAGAATGAAAATTGTCAAACAAAATTACTTATAATTATAATACGGGATTCGACTACACAATAGGCATAATTGATATTACTGTTATTAACCTACTTCTAATTAGAAGAATTAATATTCACGAAATAGACTGGAGCTGTTTGTTATATCTTTAGTTTATAATTAAAACGTCGTTATTATGCAACAATTTTAATAACACCAACTACAATTTAAAATGTGAACTGCATGGAATTCTGCTGCTCTATATGGAATACGGAAATATGTTCTAAATATTTTCCTGGTAGCATTAATTATGATTACCTAAAGCGACCTGGTAATTATGTTATCAATCAAAATTTAGAAAAGTACGTAAATTGGAGAAATAAAGCACTTAAAGAAGGTAATTTAGGATTTTATTTTCTGGGTTAAGATTACCCGCAGGCGGTGTTTTTTTTTTCTTCTAAAGGAATAATGCACTTTCATGTTTTATAATGGTCCTATAAATTGTTTGATTATAGAGACTTGTGAGAGAATCTTAATTTAATAACATAATCACGTTAAACAAAAATACGACTAATTAAAGGTTTAACGGGGTGACTAAAGTACATTAACACTAAATTCCAAAACGTAAGTAAATGTGACAACAAATATTCTGGTGACGCTATATCATATAATAGGGGTTCAAATATTAATAAAACAGCAGTATATTATGTGCATTTTATTATTAAACCGCTTAAAAAGAAGACGAAAAAAAAGGTGTGAAATATATAATACTTTTTAAGTCAATTTTATACCAAATTTATCAACTTATATTTCTCTATCTGGTGTTGTTATTGAGGACAATTTTAGTTATTTCGCAATTTTAGCGAATTGTAGAAAAAATTCGCTTATCACAAAGTCACGACAGAGACTATTGAAATATATATATATATATATATATATATATATATATATATATATATATATATATATATATATATATATATATATATATATATATATATATATATATATATATATATATATATATATAGTAAGCGTAAAGTTATGGAATAAATTCATTAAAATTTAAGCGATTTGTGTTTCGACGAAATGCGCAGACACGTCGACTCTTTAAAAAATCAACATTTTTTGCATAAAATTTACGTTTCTTCCACTCCTGCTTTTCAAATATGTGGCCATCTACATTTTTTTGACAACCTCCGTTTCTTATAGATCATTGAATTGAAAGTTATTTGGAGATTGAAAAACATTAAACTCTATTTGAAGCAACAGTCAAAAGATAACGAATATGATAAGATTGTTTTCGCACGTTGCACGTCCTGTTCACGAGTTTTAAATGACTGCTTTCCTGACAAGAGGATTGGTAGGCGAGGACCAATAAAGTGGTCCCGATCTTATGCCCCTTCATTTTTATGGGTTGTATTTAAAATCAAAAATCTATGTTGAAATAACCCAGAAGAAAAAATCAAAAATTTCATGCAAAAATATGTATTTTTTGTGCGTTTTCTTAAAAAAATAACTCAAAAAATAATGGGTCGCTTTTGATTAATTTTAGTCAGTACCTTTTTGCAAGTGGTTTGGATACGTTCGTTCGCGAGGAAAATCTGCCCAGTTTTTTCCGGAAAACTTTGAGTTTTCTTTCGGAAAATTTTTATATAAGGAGATAACAAAGTAAGGGCAACCATGAGTTAATTTGGTACGCGAGTTTATCATATAAATGGTAAACTACGTAAATTGAAAGGAAAAAAAGTTATAGGCTTTTAAAGAAAACATTTTTATGGTTTTACTCTGAAAACGTCAAAGTCGCGACTTGAAACGTCAAAATTGGCAGCTTTTAGGCAAAGATCCTGAAAGGAATACGGGTTATGCACAGAAAATATTGCAAGAGTGTTTTACAAATCCTTAAGGTTCAGCTTCAACCGTCATTGTCCTTCATTTTGCTAAAATATTTCCAGACAATTCACTTCAAATAGACCCTTTCTCTAATGTTTTGCCAGTAGTTTTAGTCTATAAGTTTTGCGAATTTTCGTAGCAAAAATTCTCTAATGAGAACAACACTTTTGTATTTTGAAAAGACTTCTTCAAATGAGCTAGATGCATTCTCTCAACAATTAGAACTACTATAGCCGTATTACTTTATAGGTGTATTTTTGCTGCAATTAGTATGCCGTACTGAAGAGCTCTAATGAGAGCGAAACCGGTCTACGGTTCTAATTGTTGCAAAAATGCATCTAGCCTTACATACTTTGTCCCTATAATATGGTGGAAATGGGCCAGGGCTAACAATTTACTAAATTGTTAGTTAGTTGTATACAGTCTCTATTTTTTAACAGTTTGTGTTATTTGGAGATGGCGCGACAACATACTACTTGGTTCCGCAACTAGGTGGCGGCACGTCCACCACTCACTTAGTGTTGAAAGGCTGGCTACTATAGCTGTATTACTTTATAGGTGTATTTTTGCTGCAATTAGTATGCCGTACTGAAGAGCTCTAATGAGAGTGAAACCGGTCTACGGTTCTAATTGTTGCGAGAATGCATCTAGCCTTACATACTTTGTCCCTATATTAGGGTGGAGATGGTCCAGGGCTAACAATTTACTAAATTGTTAGTTAGTTGTACACAGTCCCTGTTTTTGTAACACTTTGTGTTATTTGGAGCTTGCGTGACAACATACTACTTGGTTCCGCAACTAGGTGGCGGCACGTCCACCACTCACTTACTGGTCTAGATAAGAATGCCAAACTACTTTCTAACTGTCACTTCAATTTTCTTCCAAGCCGAACTGGCCCCTACCGTTCTGCAACGTTTCTGTATATACCTCAATCACCATTTTACACTTTATTTTTTTTTATTACTACAAAAGGTGGATATAAAATTTGCACTATAAATTTTGTCACGTTTACTTGACATTATATATAATAACTCAAAAAATAAAGATTTGATCTTAATAAAACTTCACACGCGTATTTCTTTAGGGAATAGCTTCGATAAATTCGTCAACGAGGAAAATGAGTTCGTTTGCGGTAGACTTTGCGTCTTCTTTCGGAAAATGTTTGTATCTTCGAAAATAACAAATATATAACATTTATACTACATTTTAAAATTCTTATCTTCAAGGTGAAAGAAAAACGGTTATAGGCATTTTAAGAAAAAAATTACTTGATGCACTGGAGGTCAGAGGAGGGCCCAAGACCAAAATATTATATGTTGGCAACAAAATGTATTTAATATTACAGATGAAGAGTGAGTTGGTTCGGCGCAAAAAGATCAGCAACTAGAACATAAAGGTTTTGCAAATGTTATGGTTCTTATTCTGAAAACATCAAAGTGACAATTTGATTCTTCAAAATTGGTGATTCTGAAACGAATGCGGGTTATTGGCAACAAATATTGCAAGATGCGTGTTTCTTAAGGTGTCAACAGCTATTGTTCCAAAATATTTGCAAAAAAAATATTTCAAATAGACCATTTCTTCGATGTTTTTGAAGCAGCTTAAATTATGGAATTTTTGATTTTTAAGTGTTATATATATTTTTATTTCTTCTTCTTCTTCTTTCGGTGCCATATCAGGTCCCCCTAACGTTGGCAATTACATTGGCGAGTTGTTCGCGGTTTTCGGCTAATCTGAATAGTTGTTCGGCACTGCGTATTCCAGCCCAATCGCGAATGTTCTTTAGCCATGACATCTGTTTCCTTCCAATTCCTCGGCTGTCTTCGATTTTACCTTTCATTATAAGCTGGAGCACCTTGTATCGGTCTCCTCTAAGAACATGTCCCAGGTATGATATCTTTCGCACCTTAATAGTGACAAATAATTCACGGAAGGCATTCGCTCCATTTAATACTGCTTCGTTGGTCTGCATAGCTGTCCAGGGTATTCGAAGCATTCTTCTGTGCAACCACATCTCAAACGCTTTCAGTCGACTGATCGTAGTAGCCTTCAGGGTCCAGGTCTCAGCTCCATACAACAACACGGACCAAATATAACATTTGATCATTCTTTGACGCAATCTTAGGTTTAAGTTGTCGTTAGAGAAAAATTATTTCATTCTCATGAAAGTTAAGCGCGCTGTTTCAATTCTGCACTTTATCTCTTTTTCAGGGTCTAGGTGTTCTGTGATATAACAACCAAGGTATTTGAATTGGGTAACTCTCTCAATGTTTTGTCGGTCTATCTGTAGGGAAGCATCGGCGTGCGGTTGGCGACTGAATATCATAAATTTTGTCTTATTGATATTTATTTTCAAACCCATTTCCCTTCCTGTCGTGTTTACACTATCCAACAACTCCAATTTTTTATTTAAGAAAATAAATTTGAAAACATCCCCCTCTTTAGTCTATAAATCGATAAACAAACAACTATAAATAACTAGTAGTAAAAGTTCGGACGCAGCAAGTGCGTTATAGCGCATGTTCATAAACTTTTTTCCAATAATTTTGGTTCTTTTAGAAAATTTAATTTTGGTATCCAACATAATCTTTATAAAAGTTGGATTTGTACTAAATTTTATTAAACCCGCTTCAATAATTTTGGAAATAGAATTTTTGTCAAAAACATTTTGGTTTTTGTAAGATTGTAAGATTTTTATAAAAAAATTGTAGCATATTGCTCTTGCTACGTCCACACTTTTAGTGAATTTTCTTAGAAAAAATTCATTAATGAGGAGATCTCGACTTTTGAATTTTGAAAAATTTCTTCAAATGAGCGTGATCTAGGACCCCTAGAACCCATATCCGGGGTCAGTTTCAATTTTTATATGTTTATATATATATATATATATATATATATATATATATATATATATATATATATATATATATATATATATATATATATATATATATATATATATATATATATATATTATATATTTATATTTATTTATATGTATCACACCGATAACTCAAAAAATCATGGACCGATTTTGATAAAATTTAGCATGTGCCTTCCGTTTGTAAGTGGCTTGGATAAGTTCGTTAGCCAGGAAAATCGGACCAGGTTTTCCACGAAAATTTTGGGTTTTCTTTCAACAAAAAAATTTATCTCAAAAAATAGGAAAGCTATGGTAACCAAATTTGGTACGTAAGTTTACGACATTAAAAGGAAACTATGTACCAAAATCTATATTTCTATGTTCAAAGAAAAAAAAGTTATAAAAAAATATTTCGTGCCAGATCATTTCTATGAAAATTCACTACCATAACGCACTTGCTGCGTCCAGACTTTTTATATGTTGGTTAGCTTTTTGTTGGAAAACTGTTCAATTCCTGTGTAATAGTTAGGTATGCATTTAAAATCTTTCATATAGTTTTTATAAGGAATGTGCTAGTTTTTCCATTCTATTTCCTAGTTTTGCATACACTTGATGTTGTAGTTATAAACTAAATCGCTGTTTATTTAGGAGACAAATAAATATGTTTGTTTTTGTTTCAGGTAAGTGTTAAGTGCACTTGAATATGTAGGCACCTTTACTTGCTCATTTATCAAATCAACATTCATTGGTGAGTGCACTTTTTATTTTAGCTCTATATTACTGTCACTTTTGGTATCAACGAAACACGAGATATTTGTTTCTTTTGTTAAATAATTTTCATTATAAAAGTTTACCAATAGAGAAGTCACAATAGTGAGGCTTCACGAAGTAAATATTGTAACCTGTCATTGCCCTGATAAGCACACTTGGAGATTCCAAATCACATGATTAGCAAGACCTACCTAGGTCTTTTTACACTGTCGCGTGGTGATTTGGATTCTCCAAGTGTATTTATTAGTGAGACTTCCGAAAAATTCGTGGACTGGAGCCCGTAGATCTTGTAATAATTAACCAATTTTAGGCAAACATGGCAAGCATGTCTCTTCTGTGCATCTCTTAACGAGTTCGTTAACCAGCCCATCTGACCAGTTTTTGGCACACAAAAATCAAGTTTTTCTCCGAAGAAAATTAATATATCTGAAGATAATAAACCTACTTTGGTAAAATATTTTACACAGGTAGCCTTAATAAAGCTTATGCACATGCTAACATTAACGTTTCTTTGTTAATAAAAGATTAAGTTATTTGAGTTTAAAATCAATTCGCTACCATACGCATTTACCACTTTTCAACTTTTTATAAACAATATTTTATAAGTTCAAACCGATATTGAAAGAAATTCTCTAAAATAGTCGGCAAGCCGGTAGCTCTTGACAAGGCAATAGCAAAATTGGCGAGGTTTAAACAAATATTCTGGGGTAGATGCAATTTGTAAAGAACAAATTGCCTGCAGTGTGTTTCAGGAAGTCACAAATATTTCTGTTTTATCAAAAAATTGGTACTTAAATGGTAAATAAAAGCGTGGACGCAGCAAGTGCGTTACGGTAGTAAATTTTCATAGAAATATCTCGCACCAAACATTTTTTCAATTAATTGCTTATAACTTTTTTTCTTATAACACAGGGATCTTAATGTTGGTATATAGTTTACTTTTTATAACATAAACCCACATACTAAGTTTGGTTGCCGTAGCTGAGTTATTTTCCACGATAAAAAAATTCCGAAAGAAAATCCAAAATTTTTCCGGAAAAGCTGGTCCGATTTTCCTGCCTAACGAACGTATCCAGGCTATTTATGAAAGAAGGTACCTGCGAAATTTCATTAAAATCGGCCAATTATTTTTTGAGTTATCGGTGTGATATATATATATATATATATATATATATATATATATATATATATATATATATATATATATATATATATATATATATATATATAATATATATATGAAACTAACCCCGGATATGGGTTCTAGGTGTTCTAGTTCGCGCTCATTTGAATAAATTTTAAGATTCCAGCTTAATGACGAAAATTCACTAAAAGTAGAAAACATGTAAAGACAGAAAGTTTGTTATGGTAACGAATTTTCATAAAGATATTTCAATTTTCAATTTTAATACTATGGTAAAGACTATAAAAGCAGCGTGGGAACTAAATTTTATTTCATAAGCGTACTAAATGAAAATTGTGACGTGTAATGAGCACTAATAAGTACACTTGGAGAACCCAAATCAAATTCTTCAGAATGTTTCAGCCTCTGATGACGCTAACTTTGTTAGTGAAACGATCGTCATGTGTTTAAAAATATGTGTTATGGTGATTTGGCTTCTCAAAGTGTACGTAAAAACATTTTCCGGAAAACATTTGCTTATGGAAAACCTTTGTGATTTTAATGAAAATTGTTACACAAATTTCCCATACGGTGCCCACATATTTTATACCAAGTATTTTTTAACCGATCATATAAAATTGAGCTTTAGACATTTAAAGTTTTTGTCCTCAAAAGGAGAAAATACGATTAAATCTTTTTTTTTTAATCATCAAAACAAGAAAACTAAGTTTTTAAGAACACACGACTTTAAGGACATTTGTAACCGCGATCGCTTTGTTTTAATTGATATATTAAGTGGATTAGTGTTAACTGATAGACTATATGAATTCTCCTGGCTTATAAACCTTGGTCAGTTGCTAATTCTGTCTAACATTTTTTTAACTACATGCGAGCGTATATCACTTGGACCACCACCTCATTACTTTGAAGACTTCCTCACGCAGGTAACCGCGGACGAGCCGTCAGGTAGAAAACTTGGCTTTCAAACCCGGACAATGCGGCTAGTTTAGTTAGCATGGACCATGAAAGCCTATATACCTTTCATACATCTTTTTTCTTTTTTTTTAATCACCGATGTCAAATTTTTCTGCTAATAATTTGTATATATTGAGAAAGTAATCAGGCCAGTTATTAATAATTTTGATTTATTGTCACGTCTCTTATAAATGGTCAATTCCTTTTTAGTAACACTATAATCGTGCTGTGTACATCTTATTTACATAGCCATTGGCTACCGGTGAAATTCTTTTTTTAGCTAATGTTATTCTTAAATAGAAATCGAAAAAATGTAATCAATAACTCTGACACATTCCTCTTCCTTGTAATTTATGTACCTGTTGTTTGTTTAATGTCTTTAATGTCCTATATTAATACTGAACAAACATCTAATTAAATATTTCTATAATTAAGTTATTACTGAAATAGTCCGAGATTCACATAAATATTCTTGGTAGATCTGAGCTATCAAGACAAGTCACAATAAATATTTAATTGCCCAATCCGTGCCTTGCGGCTTTCAGCGTATTTTATAATGTGTTTGTGTGCGTTAGCGCGTCTCAGTTGATTTGTGTAATTTTTCAAACACTTTCTCTGAAATGCAGTATGTCTTTTCAATACACCAAACATCCGTCGAGAAGAAAATGCAAATTTAGAGCTATTCTTATGAAGATTCGCTAGCGATTGATAACGAACTTTTGCAAAAATTAGTAACCGAATTTTAATAAAGTATGTAAGTGGACTTGTTTTCTGTGTTGAAATGATTGCTCAAGCGAATAGACGACTGTCCTAAGTGGCGGATAGACGGCGCGTGTAATATCGATCCACGAGCCGGTAGCTTAATTTTTTTAAATTATTCTAAAAGCTGTGGCATCTCAGGCCATTAGCGCAATTCTCCGATTTGTATTTAATCATTTACAATTTTCCAAACAAGGTCATTTTCTCGTTAGTACACTCAGGAATCAAACCGACTTGTCGCTTTGCTTAACCTGATTTTTCACAAGCCTACATTTCACGAATCAGGGGATGTTGATCATCTAAATTTCTGACCTCCCACGCTCGTTGACTAGAAACCAAGCGGTTTTTACTTCAGTTCAGTATGGTCAGAATGAGAGGGCAGATGGCAGTTGGCATTATAAACGCAAAGCAAAACAGTTTCTGATTGTGGTAGTCTACAGTAAAATGTTTGCTTTAAATTATATCATTTCTTCTTTAATGTCTTAGGTAAGTATTAAGTGGGTCGAATATGCTACTAGTTTTTATAAAGCTTTTAGGATTCTTTGACAACTTCTACAAAATGATTGCCACAGACTGTAAGCTGGTTATGTAAAATAAGCTCAGCATAAAGAAGCAAGATACTGCAAAGGCTGGCCTGTTTTCCTGTATCCAGCAGCTTTCTCTATCAACTTCCTGTAGGCTGATAATAAGGGTCTTTTAGTGAATTTTCATTAAGAAAATGTGTGGTGCGCGCGCGTGTGGTGTGGTACGCGTGCGTGTGTGCGCACGCCAGCGCGCGCGCGCGCGCGCGTGTGTGTCCAACCGATAGCTCAAAAATACTTTACTGATTTGGACAAAGTTTGGCAATTACCCTTATTTTGTTAATGGCTTGAATGAGTTCGTTCATCAGATTTTAACGCCCAATTTATTATCTTGACAAAAAATTTTAAAATATTTTTTAAAACGCATTATCTCTCAAATTCTTTAAGCGATTGAAACGAAAATCTACAATCTAGAAGAACATAGACAGACCTGTGTGTGTACCAATTTTTAAGTCTTTTGACTAAAGGAAAATAGTTATTCGAAATTAATACTAAAATCATCCTCGACATCACTTCAGATTCTTTAATGCAATATTTACTGTTGGACATAGGCAGATGACGTTACCTGTACTGCTATGCTGTTTAAATAAATGGTTGATAAAAATCTAAACAATGGAAGTTACAATCATTGTAAGATGTCAGAATCTAGAACATTGTGAAACGTACGACAGGAACGACGCCATCTCGGTGCAGAACAAGGTGGGACGTCGTCACGATAGCTCTAGTTAACACAAAATGTTATAGATGCAGACTGTGTACAATCAACTAACAATTTTGTAAATTGTCAGCCCTGGCATATTCCATTCCTAATACCGGGACAATGTTTGCGTTCAAAAGCACTAAGCGTTCAAAAGCACTAAATTTCAGCATGCAACTGCAAGCGGCTTGATAGCTGGTTGACGTTAGACGACATCGCTGAGTTTTAACAGCACCAATTTGCTTGCAAGCTTAACAAGCGCATTATTTCTACGCCTCGTTACTTGCACTTGTTATGTAGCGTCGTTGACATTTTACAACTGACTTGCAACTAACCTTACATATTTAAAACATGGATATAGATTGAAAATAAATTTTGGGCGATGGTTATAAATGAAAATTGTGAGTTAATGACTTAAAAGAATACAATTTTGAGTAAAATAGAAAATTAGTCTGTCAATAAAGCATATTTTAAGACCAGTGTTAACACTAGGTTTTTAATGTTTCTTAATTGAGCCACGAAAACAGGACCCTGTACACATTATTATTTTTTAAATATTTTTTAAAATCATATCGTAAAACTGTTGCCTTCTATTAGATTTTATAAATGTATTCTACTAATTTTTGTGTGCATATAGTTAGAGATGATCTAAATGTCTGTTTATGTAGCCCCAATGTTAATTAAGTCCCCCCCCCCCATTATACTTACTTAGATTATGCGTATATATGTAATATAAAAATAAAAAAGAAGTGAAACAACAAGTGAATTTCTTTACTTTTTAGTGCTGTATTCAATATTATCTGAAAAATACATAAGCGACGGTGGAATGTAATTTCGGTAAATTTACAGTTTACTGCACGGAGGGTTTTTGGAAAAAAAATTCGGAAACGTGCTTAGGAACCCTCCTTGGATGCATAAGCCACAAGGCAAGTTTGTTGCAAACAACCGCCAAGAAAGTTAAGGAACCAAGAATGAATAGGAGTGGTGGACGGGGAGGAAATATGAGCGGAAAGTGCCAAAAAAACCATTTAGTCGGGCTTTGAAAAGATCTGTTTTTCACATTTTGCAGCAATACCTCCTTTAAACCCTGTCTACCCAGCACAACACCCATATTCGCCCAGGTCCAGTCACTTTCTTGGGTCTTTACGCTAGGAGAACCCCCCAAGTTTTTGGGTGAGGGGGCAGAAACCCTCTTCGTCCTGAGGGTTCTTTCTCTTCTGCATGCATACAATCATCCTCATTGCATGAACCACGGGATTTTTTTATATTCAGTTTTGTTTTGTATCCACATGACTGCACTTATGTTAGAGATCACGCTTTTGCTTGCCCTTCTTTACCCCATTGTTTACTGTTCCTAATTAAATAAAGTAATGTTTTATAACTTTTAATATAAGGCTAAATCACTATACATTATTCTTATGAAAATTCACTACCATAACGCACTTGCTGCATCCAGAACATTTTTCTCTTGCTCTTAAGTTTTTTGAAAGTAGAGGGGTTTAGGGCGCCCGTGATGTTTGAAAAACCTTTAGCTTTAGGGCGAGAGGTCAAATATCTGGGGGTGATCCTGGACTCCAAATTAACATGAGGGTCGCAAATAGAACGAGTTGTAAGGAAGGAAGTAGCGACTCTCTGGCAGCTGCGTCGAGTGATAGGGAAGACCTGGGGAGTTAATCCTCGGATCCTTCACTGGATCTACACTGCGACCGCCAGGCCGATAATCCTCTATGGGGCGTTGGTCTGGTGGTGCGGTGTGAACCAAACTACCAGAAGGAAGCTGGCCAAACTCCAAAGGCTGGCAATTGGGTATCACAGGCGCTATGAGGACGACACCCTCAGCCGCGCTAGAGGTCCTGTTGATGCTGCCACCGCTTCCCATTTGTGTCAGGAGGGAGGCGATGGCCTCGCATCTCAGAATGAGAGACGCAGGAAACTGGGAACCAGACGAGAGCCTTGCACGAGTCATCTTAAGGCACTGATAGACGGCAAGTGGAATACCATTCCACGAACCTGTAGCTTGATTTGTTTATAAACCTGTATTTCACGACCCAGGGGTACTACACACGGTGCGTCGATGGTCCAGATTTCTGACCCCTCAAGCTCGCTAAAATAAAGTGGTTTCCATTCAATTTAGTAACGTCAGAGCGAAAAGGCAGACATTATTTATTTTGGTAGAGTGTCAAAAACCACATTAGATAAAGGCTAAAACGAAAATGATGGATGGTTTCACATCTGAGGAGTCGTGAGAGCATTTTGTCATAACTTCTGCATATAAATAATAAGGTATATTAATTACTAAGGCATATTTAAGCAAAAATGTTTTTATATTACATTCCACATTTACGTAACTTTCTATTTCTGTATGTTACCTGCAGTGAACTTTTTGCTCATTTCATCTTTGGTACTTTAGTGGATCAGATTTTTTAAAGGGTCCTTCGGTTTGTTCAAAAATTTCTGCAAAATGGGTGCTACAGACTTGGAGTTGCTTTTAAGCAAAATAAGTAAAATAGGGTCCAGAATAAAGAAGCAAGATACAAATATGATATTAAGCATTTATATTGATCAAAGACTGGCAATAACTCTTAGATTTTTTCAACAGTTTGAACTATCATTTTTAAGTGTTTACTGCTTGGTTTGGTAATTGTGTTATTCCCAGGATTCCATATCGCTTCTTGTCCTTCCAGTGTTTTAATAAAATATTGCACCTTTTTATTTGTTCACTTCCATTGCACTACAATATTATATGTGATGTATGTTATGATTTATAAAAAATAACTCCCAGGCCAGTTTAGTGTATTGTTTTATGTTTTAGTAACCTAGACACTACAAATTTAGTACGTGGTATAACTGTCATGAAAGTTTGGGTACCAAGTGTCTTCAAAACAACTTTATTATTTTCGGGGATACAGAAAGGGCCCAGAACACTTGATAAATCAGGACCAATTGGGACGGCCAACAAATTCATTCAACGAATTTAAAACAGCATTTAAAAGAGGAATAGACTTGCCAAATTTAACCGAAATTGGACAATTATTTGAAAATTATCGCAATTTCAAGCAGACATGTATATTTGGGCTTCAGTGTGTCTTAATTTTGTACCGGCAAATTTTCCAATGTACAGTAGTACTCAAATACTCATTTATACTCATTTATTAGTGGTCAAAATTATACATTATGTCTTACAAAGAAGCTGTGCTTGTGCTTGTATTAACATAATTTTGTAAAAATCCTCAAATAATTAAACTGTCAAAACAATTTTAGTTAATGTCACTTTCTGAATTTTGATCAGTCTTGCTTTTCCTTCTCTTTCTTCTTCCACAAACATTTCTATAGTCATTACAAAAATTTATTTTCACTTTCGCCTCACTATTTCTCTTCATTTCAACCAAACCTTCTTGAAAAACATAATTCTTTAGCACATAAATTTTGAGATTTTACATGACATAAACTAAAGTTAATACAATACAATATTTTTTAATAATTAAAAATGTGTTGACTGCTTAAAAGATGGTATTATTTTTGGACAGACTGTATATACAAATTTATTTTATGCAGGTAATTTATATAAAAAGATCACGTAGTCAATAAAAAGTCCTTACTTCTGTCAAAATAATATTGTCCATGGAGCCACCGGATTTTTAGGACACCCGTACAGTATTTGTACACCTAAACCGATTTTTAATCAGTTTTGGAGAAGTCTAGATAAGTATATCGAGATATAGGTATCCAAAAAAGTTTTTTGGGGTGCCAGGGTCTGTGGTGTTTGTTGGTGTTAAGACCCACTACTTGACATTGTCGCTAGATGTTATTAATATTGATTTGACTGAAAAGACTTGGTAGACCGGAAAAACGTCAAATCATAACAATTAACAATATTTATATTACTCCATATTTTGGAAAGTTAAAAATGTAAAATGAAAGTTACACAAATATTTTAATACAGATATAATTGAGTTGTATGAATGACGATTAAACCAAGCTTTAACACAACTCTTTGCTTTTGTCAACTTGAATATTGAAACGAAACATACAGATTATAATTCTAAACTAACGCTGGTCTAGATTCAGACGTTTCAGAATGCTGTGATCGCAGGTGTTTTATTACGAATTACTTGACTCTTTAATCAGTTAACTTAATTTTTATTATAGGTAATTTAGAGAAACATATTTCTACTCTATATAGGTAGACATAAGAACCATAATAAAGAGAAATTCAGACTAAAAGGACGCATGTCATTACTCAAAATTGCGATAGAGGTATGTACAATTATACTTAAATTAAATTAATCTAAAATGATAGATCACACATGATACTAAATTTACGATACCAAAAGAAAGTAAGTGGCATACGTAGAGACCTGCGGTGGGTGAATTGACCCCACCAAACTGTTGAATTTACCTTTTAAATTGGTCAACTTGGAACGTCTAGTCCTGTTGGACCATTAACCGTCTGCTAATGATTTCAAGTGGTGGGCTTGAATTGGGTTTTAACGTATTTCAGTACCCGTATCCTATGATTGAAAATGAGTAGTAATAACTGATTCCCTGAATTAATATTGTAACCCCGAAGATAACTGATTACTTGATAATTTAAAAGAAAGTCAGTATTTTGTGATAAAATTAATTAGTATCTAAAAATCACCGTGGTCAAACGGGCATTTGCTTGGACTTTCCACTGGATAGCATCGTATTCAACCTGATCTCAACAAACTGTACCCAATTAGGTACTTAGATTTAATTTTTCGCTGACTATCAGTATACATCAAATTTTGATTTTGGGGCACTATATTTATATTCCGTGGTTGACGAACCCGTACTTAACCCGAAATTATTCAAACTCGATGATATATTAAGCGATACCACCTAACGTGTATGCAAATGCTAACGGCATTTGGAAAAAAAAACCGCTATGATCGATCTTGCCCGAAGCTCTTCGTGAGAGATCGGCACCAAAAAGACGTTACATTTGAGTGCGATTTCAGTGCAGTCGCATAATGTCATCATCATTTACCTTATTTTCAAGGGCTACTACCGATTCCAAGAATTGTCTACGTCGTTAGCATGCCCCTGTGATGTTACAGTGCAGGGTTCCCACTCGTCTGGAAAACCAGGAAAAGTCAGAGAATTTGTAGAAGAAAAAATGTTGTCACGGAAATCAGGGAAAAATTGGGATAAACTGAGAAAATTGACTAAAAGTCAGGGAATTTTTGTCCCTGTCAGGGAAAAATAATTTGTTATCTTTTTATGATAAATAATTGAAACAATGTGCTTGCTTTTTGTGAAATTCTGAACCATTTATTTAATGATTTCTTTTTAAACAAAGCCACAATAATTGTTTTTTTTTAAATTTTGCGTTCATTGGTCGCTTTGTATTTGAAATGGGGAAGTGTGTTTTCCGCCATGACGCGAAGACCTACTGTATTCTGGAGTAGTGTGTTACACATGTTGGGTGTAAATTGTAGAAGATCAAAATCCGTGAAATATATTTTGGTATGTCAGGGAAAACAGGGAAGAGTCAGAGAAATTGATATGCTGTTTTTAGTGGGAACCCTGAATAGGTTCTTTATATTATTGATTTCAACGGGCTTTAAAACGCATTTAGATTTGAATCATTATTGAGGTTCAAATATAACTGAGAAAATTATTTCATTACAGCAAAATGATTGAGGTAGTTATAGCGAATTTTTCTGTATTTTTGGCGGTATTGAGGAAGCATTTAATAGAGGTGTCTATATAATTACTAAGATAATTATACTGAGTATTTACGTGTGGATTTAACATACAAGGCGATGCAAAAGTGAAGTGTTGCAGTTTTTGCGTATTATTCTCAACCACTCATGTCAACTATGGTTATTGCCGGTATGGATGATTGAACAGTATGTGATACAACAATGATGATTGAGTTGGTTTACAAACAAAACGATTCAATAAATATTCCAACGAATACTAAACGGAAGCTATCGATATGGTCCCAACTTTTTATTCCTATAATTTTATTATTTATTCTGTCAGGATTGTTAGGACGTTCTTTTTTTTTTTTTTTTTAATGTCAACAACACACCACGAGGGCTTACAGCCTAAATACTATCGTACCGTGGGTGTTGACAAGGAGGAAAGAGGCAGCTTGTTAATTCTGGACTTGAAGGTTTGGAGGTTCGGAGGAGAAGGAAAAACATATGCCGGCAAGGAATTCCACAACTTGGAAGTCCTCGGGACAAAAGAGCGGGCATAACAAGATGTTCTATGTCTGGTGACCTGGACATTAAAAGGGTGCATTCGCTCTGTTCCCCTGGTAGATCTGCTGGGGGCAGAAGGTGGGGGAATTATGGAGGAAAGCTCCTCTGAGCAGTGCCCGTGCAGATATCTATAAAAGAGAGAGAGGTCACCAACGGCACGTCGGTGGGCAAGGGATGGAAGCCTTTGGGTGAGGGTAGGGTCACCGATGAGACGTATAGCTCTCTTTTGAATGGAGTCCAGGATAGCGAGTGTAGAAGCGGCAGCTGCACCCCAGATGTGGGAGCAGTATTCGAGGTTTGGCCTTATTTGTGAAGTGTATAAGGTATAGAGATTAGTTGGTGAAAAGTATTTGCGAGCCCGGAAGAGGAAACCCAATTTCTTAGCAGCTGCTTCTGCAATTGATGTAACATGTTGGTGCCAATTAAGATTTCGATCCACAGAAATGCCAACAAGAGAAAAGGACTCATTACTTTGAATAACTTGGTTGTTCATTGTGATGGGTCTAGGGCTGCTGTATCTCTTGTGAGAAAGAAAGCAAGACTTAGTTTTGGTGGGGTTGAATTGTACAAGATTTCTACTTCCCCAGTCTAATATTTTTTGGAGGTCTACGGAGACAGAACCCTCCATGAGTCTGCGATCCTCATCTAATTGGGCTAAAGAGACAGGTTTAGAATATTGTATGTTTGAGTGGAGGGTGCTGTCGTCCGCGTAACTGTTCATAACTTTTCATTTTTAAATCAGGTTATTTGATAGTCAGTTGCTTCATACATACACTATAAACTCAAATAATCTACAAACAAAAGGAGAGAAAGACGTAACATTGGCTAATTACAGAGCCCACCGCTCTAGTATATAATAGTATTCGGAAATTACTAAGCGTATCTCCTGCGCACGCATGGAATACTTCGTGCGCGAAATTACACCTGATAAACTAAAAGGGAAAGAACAGATGAGAAAGAGGAATACATTTTGAGCATATAAGTAAAAAAAGGAAACAAAACTCAAATTTTGGTGTCTAAATAATTGAAGGTAATGAGTAAGTAGTAAGTTGTGTTGGTCACGTATCTGACATTAGCTGCTTTTACCGTACATTGTCAATTCGCAAAATATTTGCTACTTGTTTTTAGTTTAAATTTTACACTAATGTGAAAATAATCACAATGGTAACTTGTATACATGTCATTGAAGTGTGTTGCAAGTAAGCAGCAAATTATATTTGGTCTATATTTATTTAAAACGAGATTTTAATTTGCTTAGTTTTTAATTTCTTTGAATATAATATTTACACAATTAATTGGTTTTAATTTGTTTCAATATTATGTTTACACGTTATACAGGATGGCCCACCAAAATGATTCCACACAAGTTTTTTTCTTTATGACATGTACACTTGGAGAACCCAAATCACCACAATACTTCTTTAAAGACCTGATGATCGTTTCACTAACAAAGTTAGTGTCATCAGACGATGAAAAATTCTAAACTACTAAACTACTACACATTATATTTATACTACGTGTTAGGTAAAAGACCGATAACCTAGAGAGGAAGGAACCACATGCAAGGTTTCTGTGTCTATACTTTAATTGCCGGACGACCTCTTTAAAATCCCGTTATAACTGTACCTGTCGAGTTTCGGAATATCTTTTACATGTAGTGTGAACAACGAGCTATTAATCAGTGGCGGAGGACAGTTGGAAAATTTTGCTGTTTATGGCTTAAGAGATATGAATACTCTCATAGGCGTCTAATTCCACCGGTCGTCTAACATGTTTGATAAGCTTCAGGTTTTCTTCATCTATGTGATGTTTCTTATCTCAAATATGTTGAGGCACGCATGACTTGTCTATACTACCATACCTTAACTGTGCCAGACGTTCCTCAAATCTGGTTTCAATGGTGGTGGTGGTGTTAGTGGTGTGGAGCTAAAAAAATCCTCAGTAGACCCTGACCGACAAGAAGAGATGTGTGTCATGTCGAAACTATCACCGCACCAGTCATATCTGTCAAATTTGTTGATACTACATAATAAGACTCATCTATTCTAGGACCCACAGAGGAAAATGTTTTTTAGCTAATACTTTTTAATTATTTTAGATATGGGTAGATATCGAATTTAGGCATAGGACATGCAAATATGAATTCGAAGATAACAAAATACTGAAACTGCCCACATGACATAATACAGTATGTTCTATTTGAAATAAACAAGCTACAGTGGTCCAAACTTGCCAAAAATGGCAACTGAATTTCTCACGCCCGGTGTTAACTTATGGATACTATTCTCTAAGATCGTTTTATCCCGTTAATACTCACACGCGATTAGAGGAAGCTACATTGAATCTTGATAGAGATGCAACAAAGAAACTATGAATACCATTTTATTTATTTTTTTCAAAAAAAATCGGGATAACTTGACGGTTGATTTTTGACATCTACATCAATAAACATTAAAATAATTTTTCTCAAGGAACTCATATAGTTGCATTTAAAATAAGAAAGTCTATAGTCATTTAGCGTACTACCGGAAATGCAATTTTGACGTCAATATTTTCTTTGAACTAGGCTTTGTCGAAAACATGTGTGAGAATTGTAAGAATAAACAATTTGCATGTATTTTTTCTTATCACATCTGATAGACATCCCACAAAGATGTTTTTTATATTTTTTTCATTTCACATACTACAAAAATAACGACGCAAAAAATATTTGAAAATGCGAATTTCATAATTGATTTTAAACACCACTATTTTGCCGCCATGCTCTGTGACGTCACGGGACAGTAGAATAGTCAACAATGAACTTGCTTCTCCACGTGATTTTATTTGATAATATGGAAAATGAAGCTTATATAAATACTCTATAGTACCAATGTGTACAAGTAGGACTATAAAAACTCCAGAGAAACTATTTTTTTTATACCGAAAGTGACTCAAATTAGAAGGAAATGGTGCAAAGTTATAAAGTGGGATGAAAAGAAAAATCCACATTTATCTAAGAAAACCGCCGTATATTGTTGTGAAGACAATTTTAATGTAAGTACCTCCTCATGTTCACAATGAATATTAGTGATATAAGGTTAAAATTCTAATCATACGTTATTAAGTTAGGTTGTAATTTCTATATGGTCAAGGTATCTTTATCTGTACATAGTAAGTATTAACTTTACAACCAGCAAAATCACGGTTATTAATTAACGAAATTATTGGGTTTGCTTCCACTAATTATCTGTAATTAATTCAGACAACATTATTGTATCAAAAACATATGGCAGATTTGAGGTTATGTTGTTGTCAGGGGATGTTGACTTCATTCTAAGAAAAATATATTACAAATGACATGAATAAGTACATGATATACTTGGCTTAATACGTGTTCAAGCATTGACTTATTTAAGATACCTTTCAGCTTTTGCTCATTTTATTTCAGCACTTATGAAGTCAGTTCAGTTATAGTTTTCACCAAAGAATGATGTCATCATAAATGGGTCAGTTCTTGGCAAGTTATCTGATTGCACCTGTTGAAAACCTTTGTCTACCATTTTATTACGCACACTTTACACTATTCAACTAGAACAAAGAAAATAAACCAATAAAATTCCTCGAGATGTGGAGAAACAAGCGTACATACTTATCATACCATAAGGCAAATGTAAACACGATATTTATTTACTATCCAAATACGTCACGACCATTAGCAGAACGTTCGCGGTCACATGATAATAATTCGAAATTTTTGATTTTAAAAGTCTTTTTTGTCCACTATATATGTTCTTGGGTATTTTAATGCATGTAATAATGTTCCATGTATAAAAACTATCAGGTAAATGTTAAATTCATGTAATGGAAAATCCATGCAAATTGTCTATTGTCAGAATTTAAATCGTCTTAGTTTTTCGTATTCCTCTAATGCACGCTGGATGTGCCCTACCATATATTAATTAGTGTAATTTTCAGCAAGCCTAAAACAAACTAAACTGACTGACTGTCAATATTATTGTGCTCCGCTCCATATTGATGTTTTAGAAAATTTTGGCTGTTGATTGTAATGTGATTTTGTGAGATGGTAACTTACTTTTAGCGACTATGGAAGTGTTGATGTAGAAAAAGTACGCTAAAAAGTTAAATTTTACAAAATTGAAGCAGTGACAGTACCCAAGCAGACCTTTGACACTTGGACTGCATTTGGACCATATCTCTTTTCCGTACGGTTTCAAAATAGCCGAGTGCAGAGTGCAGCACAACGACCACATCCGTTACTGAGTAGAACAACTGTCACCAACCGATATCGCCCGCTCGCTGGGAAATATGAAAGGTGCGTCATCTCACCGTATTTCACCTTGCCCTAAACTCCAAATTGTGTTATATGCAAGTACAACTCTGCTTCTTTCTTTCACCTTGTAATAATCAAAATCTATATGCAAATAAAAATTAAATGCTGTTCGTTGATGAACGCATCACTTGAGAACGATTGGACCGATTTGGATTATTTTGTTCTAAAATTCGTAATAGTCGAATAAGGTTTTTAGGGAAGAAAAATAGAAAAGTTGGCCGGAAAATTCGAGAGAAACTAAAAGTGCTTTTCTCTCCGATTTATTTCGCTACATGCGCAAATGTCGTCTGATATATTGAAACTCGGAGAGGACAACGTCTGTTGGGTCAGCTAGTAATAAAGAACAATAATAAATTCGCCAGTCATATGTGTATTGAAGTATTTAATCGAACAATTTATTTCTGAAAATCAATTAATAGATACTTATATTTGTGGTTACAAATATAAATTTTCACACCAATCCTAGTAACCCAAATGGTGATGAAATTTTGCTTATTTCGGTTACTGAACGCGATAAGATCAATAGTTATAACATCTACTTTGTAGATTGTCGTCTTATAGGGCACATCAAGTTGGTGACAAAGTAATTTTATTAAGGAAAGGTAAGGTCTTTAATCAATAGACTAATAGAATAGATCTTAAAGCTGGGGTATCTGGTTACCGTATTGTAGGGCGTGTCTAATGGCTAATAATAACATTGACTCCGTCCTGTGTGCTGTTGTTACCTGGCGCACGGTGCCTGACGATAGATAGACAAGCGCGTCGCCAGCAGACGTTTCGCGTGTTGGCGTTCCGCCAAATTCAGGTCGCTGCAGACCGTGGGGGTGTTCATTATTCATTTAGGCCGGCCTGTTTTCTGTAATTCGTACCGATTTTATATAGGTGTTCCAAATATATCCGTAATTTTCCTTCATCATTTTAATGCGGTCTCATCCAGACTTTTATTTTTAAGTGAAATGGGCTCCTCTTGAGATTTTGTTAACAAATAACCCAGTTGAATCTTTATATGTTCCACAATTAAGCCGCGGGCCCGGTGGTCCAGTGGTGAGAATGTGTGCCTCTGATTCCAAAGGTCCTGGTTTTGTTTCCAAGTAGAAGCGTACTTTTCTTTTTGCTACATTCTGTACAATTAACATATAACTGAGGTGATGACACTGTGTTTGAGCAACTTGAATCTCTGCATGCTGCACCTTTCAGAGGAAGTGTAAAGCTGGCGGTTCCGCGTACTATGCAGTGTTGATGCTGTTAAATATATCTACCCTACTTACTCAAAGAAGATTATTTAGCAAAATTTCCAATTTGGTTAGGTGATGCTGCTCTCGAACGTCGTGATTGCCCATAGCCACGCAAATACACCAACGTTAAAGAAATAGGTTAGGTCAGGTTAGGTTATATAGTGAGTGGGCCATAACGGTCCCTCCACTGCGATCTTAAGGTCTATTGTTGCTCACGCCTAATTGCCTTATAGTTCACAAAACAAATCGAGCCTCCTACAGAGGTCGACAATTTTTGTGGGCGAAAGTTGATCCAGTTATTCTGGTGCAAGTTGCCAAGTCTTGCCAACGAACAGGTGTCTTGTCCTGTCCGCAGGCGGGCAGGAACATATCACCTGCTCTGCTGTTTCGTCACTACATAAACAGCCGGCACTAGCTTTCTTGTCCGATGCACCAATTCGGTGCATGTGGTGACACAAGCGGCAGTGTCCTGTATACAGGCCGACCAGAGTTCTCAGTTGTTGCCTGTTTAGCACCAGAAGTTTTTTAGCCCTCCACTCTGAAAGGCGGTTTATGAAGGCCTTAGAGTTTGGCCATTGTTGGGTTGTCTTTCTATCTGTCCAGGTCTTTCAGGTGCGTTTTACTGTGCATGAGGATGTTCCCAGCACAGGTTCTGGTCCGATAAAGTCCTCGCGGGCACCACCACTGGCAAGCGCGTCGGTCGCTACATTGCCATTAAGGTCCGAGTGACCCGGCCTCCAGACCAGCGACACCTCATTGCAGTTGCCACATCGTTGAGGACATACTTTCAGCCCCATGCAGTTTTTTTAATTGCAGCGGTAGGAACCAAGTGCCTTTGAGGCAGCTTTGGTATCTGAAGTGTACTTATCTGAATATATTTTTATCGATTTGTGCGCAAAGGTTTGGTATAATCTCCACGCACACATCTCGATGGCACATACTTCTGCCTGGTGTATGGTTGCATACTTTCCGAGGCTAGATAATATTCTTGCATCGGTGTTGCTCCCATATGCGCCAGCTCCTGATCCCCGATCGGTTTTGAAGCCGTCAGTGTACCAGCAGAGATCTTTCATCAATAGAGGCGTTTGGTTGCGTTTCTAGTCCTCTCTTTCCGGAGCGACGGTCTTGAAAGACTGATTTCTATTTAAAGAAACAAGATACACATTTTAGTCGTAATTTGTATAACATTGAACCCGATGCGTGATTTTATGCTTAATTTTGTTAATATAAATAACAGCCCTCGTATTACTAATTATGATAAAATGAAAAAAAACTATCGAGTGCTGTCGACTTTGTCTAAATTTGCGCCGAGACTTATATCACTTAAAAGGTTAGAAGTTGTCATCTTTTAATGACGAAACTCTGTGTAGAAAGCTAAAGGTATTTAAACATTACATTATCGGTGCTAATGAACACTGATATCTTCTAAATTATTTTGGACGAATAATAGGGAAGAGCGTAATTAATCAAAAATAACGAAAGCCATTATGTTAGGTGAAAGTTAGACTGTTCATATGTCTATGGAAACAGCGTGTAATACCTAATTTATCAATTTAATGGTAGTTCTGTATCATTTCCGAGCTGTTTATCATTATCTTAGCTACGTAGTTATTAATTTTTAGATACAATGCTGATAATCTCGACGTTGCATTTCTGCTTGTTTGTTAAAGAGGAATGTTGATTGTAAGTGGCTTGTCGGTGTAGATGCACTTAGATGAAGAAAATATGACTACAGTTGCCAAAAACATTTGATCTTCTGCTTATACTGCACCTTTTTTTAAGATTTTTCTTTACGACTACAATAAAAATTGATCACAAATGCAACAAACTCACAACGAAACTGCAGTCAGATAGTCCATATAAGAGTCTAAAAAAAACCAGTCAAATATTTGTGTATTATTTACTCAGCAAAGTGTTTAAGTTTGTTTGGTGGTTGAGTTCGCAACAGAAGTGCAAACTTTAGAGATCATTTTGACACAAGATCTTAACCTGATACACAAACTTCTTAAAAAAAAAAACGAAGCAGTATTACAGGTAGTGAAGGAAATTATAGAGGAACTAAATAAGCAAGATAACACCATGTGTTTGATGCTGGGTTTATTTAAAACTTTTGACAGCATGTCTCACGAGGCGCTGGTGACTAAATTGGAATTTCCGTGCTTTAGGGTAGGCTTTTACCTTAAATGATATAATTTATCAGACAGGAGACAATGTGTAATGAGTATATGACATAATTACTGGCATCCAAATGGAGGGCCACAGAATATGGTCTATCATAGTGTTCGATTATTGGGCCAGTCTTATTCTTACTATATATTAATGAGCTAACTGAAGTACTGCCTCATATGACAATCCTGTTTGCCGATAAAACTTCGTTGGTTTTGCAAACTCTTTCAGACAATGCTGTAATATTAAAATCACTGAGGTCCTACTAGCCCAGGGAATAGAGGCAGAAAAAAGGGTCTTGCCTAACAAAAGGTCAAGTAGTTATAATTTTTTGATATGTTGTACAGGCTGATTCCACGGTTCAGAATGCAAGTTTTCGACCTCCTCACCCTGTGCGTTTGCAGTGACCTACCAAAAATCATTGGCGTTTCGACATTTTGGACGTTTCTCAGTTTATAAATCACATATTTTTACTAGTTCATCTTGGAAAAAAAAGAGTATTTACTGAAGTTCTGGAGCATCGAATATGCTACAACTCAAAATTGATTAATTGACTATTGTTCTTGTTGCGTTAATTGAATAATGCATAGTGCATAGGTGCATATATTATGATTTTACTAATTATGTACGTAAATAAGTCGTCGTATAAATTAGAAAAGTTTCACCTCGCTATCCTGGAAATTTTGTCGAACCCTGCCGTTCCGCAAGAATAGTAGGAATATTTAACGTACCCAACATCGCATCGGACAGGGGACCGACGGCTTTACGCCCTCTCCGAAGGGTGTAACGTGCAGACATTCAACTTGCTCAAATATAATGCCACAACTACGGAGGGGGCGTAAAGCCGTCGGTCCTGTGTTCATGCGATGTTGGGTACGTTAAATATTCCTACCAGCCTTGCAGAACGGAAGAATTTCCAGGATAGTGAGGTGAAACTGCTTCCTGGTGTCGGTGATTGGCCATAGTCGCGGAAATAGACCGACGTTCAAGATAAAATAACACAAACATATTTATTTATATGCTTCTAAGGCTGACTTCACTTTAATTCAGCTAAAGTTTGCGTGGTATAATTTAAAACAATAATATACTTGTATATTTATATGACTTATTTACGTACATAATTAGTAAAATCATAATATATGCACCTATGCACTATGCATTATTCTATTAACGCAACGAGAATAATAGTCAATGAACCAATGTTGTTTCCTTTTAGTTTGTAAACACCATCAACTAACTATAAAACCGCCGGCACAGGCAGAGCTACCTACTTAATTACACATCAATAGTCAATAGGTAAACGTTTTGCAAGTGGCAGCACATGGACGCTGTCGTATAGCTCTCGAATAATTCTGACTTTTTATCTTAGAATTAGAGTTAAAAAAGTCAGAATTGTGAGATAAAAACTCAGAGTTCTGAGTTTTTTTTGTCAGAATTACGATTTTTTATGTCAGAATTCTAAGTTTTTATCTCAGATTCCTGAGTTTTTATCTCAGAATCCTGAGTTTTTATGTCAGAATTATGAGTTTTTATCACATAATTCTGGGTTTTTATCTCAGAATTCTGACTTTTTTATCTCAGAATTATTAGAAAATAATTTTTTAACGTGACCTCAGAACGCTGTCGTATAATTCTGTAACCTCTAACAATTCAGGACAGCGTAGCTCCTCCGATATTAGTGATATACTGCGTCTTTCTGTAGAACCTGTAGCAGGCTTAACGTTACACAACTTTTTATTAAAGCGCATTTCTCTACAACGTACTGGTCACCGGTATCGAGCAATGATGAGAAGAACCAGAACATTGAAAAAGCGTTTTCACAAAAATTGGCCTCTTTGATATTGCATAATTTTTCACGTAATAGCTCTGCAGAAAACATTTGTTTACAAAAGTTTGTAGCACATTCAATACTCCACAAATTCTCCTTTAGGCCGTATCGGCAGACAGGTATGATCAATAAACTGAAAAAATCCGGAATTTCTGAACGCGAAATGTTTTTGGTACGCCAATGCGAACACACAAGGGTTACAAGGTCGAAAACTTGGATTTTGAACCACGGAACCAACCTATATGACACATCAAAAAATTGGAACTACCTGACCGTTTGCAAGGTAATAGGCCTCTATTTCCTGGACTATACAGCAGTGGTTAAATACATAAATTTGCAATTAAATGCGATTACAGTCAACTAAATTAAATTCAACTATTTTAAAGGCAACATGTTCACGGTACCATTTTACCTAGAATTGTACAACACAAAGTAGTTTAGAATGTTTAGGCCACGCGATTGAGTCTCAGACAAATTCGAAGGCTCATGTTGACTACTTACCAGATGAATTGTCAGCTTTCTAATATACTGTGTGTGTTTTGCCCTGCCCCGTTAGTGTGTCAGTGCTATTTTGAGGCATACTACACATATGTAAACTCAAGGCTTCGATATGCAGTTGTATTTTGAGGACATTCAACAGAGACTGGTAGAGTTTTCAGACTTCAGAAATATTGCCTCCGTAACATGTTAAACCTAAAAAACTCGGGACGCAGCAAGTGCGTTATGGTAGAAATCTAAATTTTGGTGTATAGTTTACTTTTTATATCGTAAACCTACCTACCAAATTTGGTTATCATAGATTTTTTATTTTTTAAGATAAAAATTTTTTTCAAATGAAAACTCAAATTTTTTTCGGAAAACCTCCTCCGATTTTTCTGATTAACGAACCTGTCAAAGCCATTTACAAAAGGAAGGTACATGCCAAATTATATCAAAATCTGCCCATTATTCTTTGAGATAAAAAAAATTTTCAAATGAAAAGTCAAAATTTTCCCGGAAAACCTCGTCCGATTTTCCTGACTAACAAACTTGTCAAAGCCATTTACAAAAGGAAGGTACATGCCAAATTTTATTAAAATCTGCTTATTACTTTTTGAGAAAAGAATATTTTTCGAATGAAAACTCAAAATTTTCCCGGAAAACCTCATCCGATTTTCCTGACTAACGAACTTGTCAAAGCTATTTACAAAAGGAAGGTACACGCCAAATTTTATTAAAATCGGCTTATTACTTTTTGAGATAATAATTTTTTTCGAATGAAAACTCAAAATTTTCCCGGAAAACCTCTTCCGATTTTCCTGACTAACGAACTTATCCAAGCCATTTACAAAAGAAAGGTACGTGCCAAATTTTATCAAAATCGGCCTATTATTTTTTGAGTTATCGGTGTGATACCTATATATATATATATATATATATATATATATATATATATATATATATATATATATATATATATATATATATATATATATATATATATATATATATATATATATATATATATATATATATATATATATACATATATAAACATATAAAAATTGAAACTGACCCCGGATATGGGTTATAGGGGTCCTAGATCGCGCTCATTTGCAAAAATTTTTTCAAAATTCAAAAGTCGGGATCTCCCCATTAGTGAATTTTTTCTACGAAAATTCACTAAAAGTAAAAATTCTTGTAGGAAAACATTTCTTAATAACGGAATACATACTCTGCCAGGTTTTTATATTTTGGAATGTGCGTGTTTTGGTGGATATAACATTAACATTAGGTATAAAAAAAACTAGAGCAGGTTTAACTCACACACTACAAAAGAGTATTTTAGTGAATTTTTATTAAAAACAATTCACTAATAGAGAGGTATCGATGGTGAGACTTTGCAATTTTTTTTTCAAATGAGCGCGAACTAGGACCCCTAGAACCCATATCCGGGGTCAGTTTCAATTTTTATATGTTTATATATATATATATATATATATATATATATATATATATATATATATATATATATATATATATATATAAGTATGTATGTATGTATGTATGTATGTATGTATGTATCCATCTGATAACTCAAAAAATAATTAACCGATTTCGATGAAACTGGGCAAGTGCCTTTCTTTTGTTAATGGCTTGGCTGAGTTCGTTAGCCAGGAAAATCGAACGGGGTTTTCCGGGAAAATTTTGAGTTTTCTTTCGAAATAAATTTTTTCCTCCGAAAATAACAAAGCTGTGTTAATGAAATGTACTATATATGGTGCCTGGGGAGAGACCTTACTACGTACAAATATTCAACTTTCTAAGTTAATAGAAAATTGAGTTATTCAAATTTTAAATTTTCTTTCGAAAAAAATTTTTTCCCACGAAAATTACAAATTTATTTTAATGAAATTTGGTGGATATCTTGCCTTGGGAAAGACCATACTACATATTAAAATTAAACTTTCTAAGTTTATAGAAAATTGAGTTATTCAAATTTGAAGCATTTAATAAAAATTCACTACCATAACGCACTTGCTGCGTCTCGAGCTTTTTTATTATAATGTTGCAGTGTTAGTCCTTAAGGGAGTATACTGTGCAGATAAGAGAACTTTCGCCTGCAGAAATTATATATATTAAAGTTTTTAAATGACTGAGATACTGTAAAATATGTTTAAAAAGGAAAAAACAAATGTAATTAAGTGATAAAACGGCGGATATGCGTTTTTTTTTCTGATTTCACTGATATAATATTTTTAGGAGTGCCCTTATGAAAATTTATGAAACAAATAAGGAGCCTGTTAATAATATGAATTTGTTAAACAAATTAATGCTTTTTACACAAACAGAATATTATTTTTTCTGGCCTTTGGAATTTTGATTTGTTTTTATTCTTGAGCAATGATACAGACACTAAGAAAACTCCTGCAAATCTTACATAGTTGAAATCAGACAAGAGCCATATTTACGCCAGTTCACCACTTATATATATTTTCTTCATTTTTACACATTTTTTTGCGATGCCATTATATTAGTATTATCCTATTACTTTACTTTCACTATTTTCTTCGTGAAAATTCGTTAAAAATGGCGCCATATTTTCGTTTATGCTACCTATGTTGTAGAGCTGGCTACAAAAAGCCTGCCAGCTGATTTTCGTCGGCATGACACAAGTTCTTATAAGGAAGAACGCTGGAACTTTTATTATGATTGAACTACACCAGGTTTTTTTTAAAGTTTTACCTATTAGCTACACCAAGTATTTTTTAAAGTTTTACCTATTTGAGAAGCTACTCTATAAATATGACTATCCAGAAGTATTGTACATTTGGATTTCACGAAATAATTTAATTACTGCTGAAATATTTACCGTGGTATATTACGTTTCCTTACTAAAAATAAACTATTCGCCGGAGGTAAGATATCCAATTGAATTTTCCGTTGCTTCTATGTTTTTAGTGGAATGTACTGATACGTGGAAATGTCCAATTCCATTCTAAATTTAATGTAAATCTCTGACATTAACTAATGACAATTCCATGTTTCGTTTTCCGGTATGTGAATGGAAATTCTCGAACGTTTTATAAAGAGACGAAATAAGTTGCTAAAGTCGCAATAAATCAAAAATTTTGGACTTTGTCCAACGATACTACTGAAATTTATTATTTTGCAGAAAGATGTAGGGTATATATTTTGTGAAATATTCCGGAACTGAACGTTAATATTAGTCGTTTGGTTATGGTGGATATGTTAGAAACAAACAGTCAGTTTGTTTGGTTAGAATTTTGATTAAAAGACATCCAAGGGATTAGTGTAAAATTATGTTGATCACGGCATCAGAATTTGGAACTAATTCAAAACTACTGTGAAATATTATTTGCGGAAAATGATTATTTTCATTGTTTAAAGCAGTTAAACAGTTATGAAATATTCCAGAACTGAAAGTTAGTATTACTAAAAACAAATTGTTTGTTTTGTTAAGTTCTTATTTATGGTTTACGCCTGGAATTTTATTAATTACTTGGCACATCTTATTACTCCTCTTCTGGTCGATTAACTCCGAAAAACTAAAAAATGTTCATTCATAAAACCGACTTGACTAATGAAATACCATGAGTAAAACTATAAAATGCTTATTGTAAATTTGTATATTTTAATAATCAACACATTTTTTAAGATTTAGGTTTGAAAAAAATATATGAAAATTAAGTATAATAGGAAGTAAAGCAAAGAAGTGTATATTGTTTAATCAATGGCATCTTAGGCCATTAGTTTACACAGTTTAAAGGATTTATTTTTATCTACTATAAATATTCACATTATGTTCACTCCACATACAAGGTCAACGGCACCCGAGAATCGAACCTGGGACCTTTTGCTTTTTAGACTATCATCCCAACAACCTATATTACCAGTGCCGTGTAAGCATTATTTGTTTTGTGAATAGTATACAACCAAGATTATGGTTGTCTACAAATGTTTGCTTCCGTTTTAGCGAATTTCTATAGAGGAAAGTATAGCCCAAACTTTGCCCTCCTAAGCGGGGGTGTCATCCCTCAAATTTTTTCAAATGGGAATAGGGGTCTTGTGATAGTTCGTTGAAAAAGGCTTTTGAATTCATATACATTGCTTTTTTTATTTTTGGAATTTGGTCTATTCGTTTAGAAGATATGGATTTTTAAAATATCACTAATGAATTTCCGGGGAAATTCTTAATGCTTGAATTGCGCACACTTGCGTTATCACAAGACATATTTTGCTGAGGTTTTTTGGAGCACCTTGATCTAACTGACTTTTTATTACCTACACAAACTTTAACAAGATTTTAGTCTAGTAATGGACGCTGGTGAGGCCCAACTCAAGTGCTAACCAATTCTTATAAGACGATGAAACATAATAATAGAACTAACTCAACAGCATGAATAAAAATATAAAGCTCGGGACGCAGCAAGTGCGTTATGGTAGTGAATTTTTATTAAATGCTTCAAATTTGAACCACTCAATTTTCTATAAACTTAGAACGTTTAATTTTGGTATGTAGTAAGGTCTTTCCTAGGGTAAGATATTCACCAAATTTCATTAAAATAATTTTGTAAGAAAAAAATTTTTTTCGAAAGAAAATTTAAAATTTGAATAACTCAATTTTCTATAAACTTAGAAAGTTGAATTTTGGTACGTAATAAGGTCTCTCCGAAGGCTTTGTTATTTTTGAAGAAAAAAAATTTTTTTTTGAAAGAAAACTCAAAATTTTCCCGGAAGACCTCGTCCGATTTTCCTGGCTAACGAACCCATCCAAGCCATTAATAAAAGAAAGGCACTTGCCGAGTTTCATTGAAATCAGGTAATTATTTTTTGAGTTATCAGACGGATACACATACACACACACACAGATATATATATATATATATATATATATATATATATATATATATATATATATATATATATATATATATATATATATATATATATATATATATATATATATATATATATATATATATATATATATATATATATATAAATTTAAACTGACCCCGGATATGGGTTCTAGGGGTCCTAGTTCACGCTCATTTGAAAAAAATTTTTGCAAAGCTTAACCATCGATACCTTTCTATTAGTGATTTTCTTAAAATAAAAATTCACTAAAACATAGGCAATAGACACCACAGAACAGATAAACACTAGACACAGTGACAGTGACATAAATACGTTTGAATCTTACAGAATTACCGGAAACAGCTAACAAATTATATCTGAGCTTGCTACCACCCTATAATTACTGCCACTCTACTTACTCCACCAAAAATCACTCTAAAACCTATCCTTCGCCGAGTTCACCAGGCGCCAGCAGCTGCCAACAGCTAAGTTGTGATATCACAAAATGTTGACATTTTTGGCGTAACAATTCAACTGTTTGCAGCTGCTGGCGCCTGGTGAACTCTGTCATTAATTGTGTCTACAGATTACATCCTGCTATTGATGTTGGGCACAACATCTGTGCTTTATTTTTGAAGTTAATTCTATTGCTTTCATACTGATGAACTGCGAAGTTATAATAAATCTGAGTACATCATACATCGTGAATAAACTTAATTAAACATCGATTTAGTTGTTTTCGGTGATCCCAAAATCTACTGACATCTACTGAGAAACTATGATCTACTTCTTGGTGTAATTTAGCAAGGCAAATCTACCGAAAAAGTAGACATCTACTGAATCTGGTCACACTGTTTTCAACGGTAAAGGAGTCAACAACTTGAGATACTGCCAGCCAACACCTCTTGGTGGAATTTTTGGATTGCGTGGGAGAACCAAGTGCAGAAATGGAGAGATGCAATGCTATGAAGCCAGCACGATACCGCTTTTCCGGAACGTCGTGGACAAGGTGTAGATAACGCTGATGATCGCTAACGTTCGACGAGGACAGGCCACTTGAAAAAGAAGTGCGAATTACAACAACTTAGTCAATATAATTATTTTCAGATATAATTTTACCATTACTACTATTACTTCCACATCGTCAATACGTGTGGAAGTATGGCATCGGCGACAAAAATTTTAAAAACATTTTTCTTCGCTTAAACGTCGTAAATAGTGTCAAAACGTATAGAAAACATGGTTTAGGACGATTTTTTTTTTGTCTGTCGGCGTGTCTGTAGCCACGATAGCTTTAGAACGAATTGAGGTATCGTTTTCACATTTGGCATACAGCACCCGAAAAACGAAGTCGCTCCAGGCTGTAGGGGATGAATGGGGGATGATTTGGTGACAATTGACATTTTTTCGTTGAAACTCGAGTAATATCACGTTTTAGGGTTTGTTTATTAGAAAACTTTCAATTTCATCAAACATCTGGAATTGTGTGCTGAAAGTAAATTAGGGGTTGAATGTGTGGGGGTGGAATATCGGTGACAGAAATTTTGAATTTTTTTTTCCTAAAACGGCGTAAAGTCTCAAAACAGATCGAAAATATGATTCTGGAACGTAATTTTTTTGTTTGTTTGTTGGTCAGTCGGTCTGTCGGCTTATATGTCTGTCTGTTAGTAGGCGCAATAACTTTCGAACGAATTGATATATAATCCTCAAAATTTGTATCCAGTTAGCACCTAGCACCTCACAAAGGAACGCTGCGGATTCTTTTTGGGTAAGATCGCTTCAGAGGGTAGAGGATAAATGAAGGGCGATTTGGTGAAAATTGACATTGTTTCGCTAAAACTCGAGTAATATAACATTTCAGAAGTTTATTGTGTACAGGAATACAAATATTTACTTTGTGGTCAAGTCATGAACCATAAATTCGTTTCATGAGGATGTCTTTCTGAGGAGAGTAGATTATCACAGCTATGCGGAAGTTATGATTCAATTTGTGGCACTATTTCTTCATATAATCTGATTGAGTTTTACAAAGATGTTCCGGATAAAATTGTTATATGGTTAATAATTTTTGCGAATTTTTGTGTAAAGATCCAAACACATCCGTTTGATAACAAATTGGTAGTATTTTATTACATCCATAAATAATATTATAAGCAGAACCAACAAATTCTATAGAAAGTGTCTCGTTCTATTTAATATTAGTGAGTTGGTGATGATTTTCCGTATAAACAAAAATTTGAATGCAACGTAAATACGAGTATTTTCATTGAACCTGGGTCATGTCACAAGCTCACAGTATCAATTTTTAGGGCTTAAATAGTCTCAATTCTTCATAAACAGTTAACTAAAGTTATTGGCGCCACATCCTGTTCGTTATTGAGACTTGAAATTCGTCAGATTGTGTTTGTGGTTTGAGCTCCACATTCTTTTAAATTTTGCGCTAACTGTTTTGAGTATCTAATTTTCTTGCTAAGGGCCTAAATACTGTGTGACATAGAACTGCCATACCCTGCATATTTCCAGATATCTTAGCATTTTTTATTCGTTGATTTGGAACATTGAGCATCCCAATCGTATACAACTCTGTTTTCAAAACTAAGCAAGGAATTTTTACAATTTTTGATAATAATGGTGTCACCTATTTAGTTTTGTTTAAACCTTTATTGGGTCCAGAAGATCGTTTAGCAATGTCTATTGAAAAACATGTACCACTCATGGTCAATTCACAGAACTGTCTGTGGTGCCCTTTCGGTAAATTGCAAATAAGGTTGTTCGGAATGATATTATGATGATGCAGTGTTGGAATCTGTGGTCTGTATATGATCGTTAGACACAACCTAGGAGAACTGCAGCTGTAAGCAGAACTATAAATGGCGAACAGCAGCTCCTAGGAGCTAATGTCCTCACAACCAGTGTAATCAGACAAAAGTAGTTGGCAGCTATCATGAGGTCTATTTGGCGTAGAATTAGGGATTTTGGGCTACAGTCATAACGCCCTGGACTCATTTTGCCATTGACTAATAGGCATATATATATATATATATATATATATATATATATATATATATATATATATATATATATATATATATATATATATATATATATAGAATGGGGCTACCTTAATGGCATCTCTAGTTGAATTGCAAAATTTTTAGTGGCTAGTCACGTTTTTATTTTTCGACCAATGGTGAATGTAGAACAGTCCGTCAAGTTTAGTTTGGCTGGTGCGCGAGACTACATTTACCAGGGGCACTATGGTATAAGGTGCCTCCGCGATTGAGTACATATTACCTTCAGTCGTTTTGAACATAACCGTAAACGTCCTGTAGACATTAATAACGTTCTGCGACATGTTGCTTTGTCTTACTTTCAAGAACTGGAGAACCTAATTTTCTAGCAAGACAGTACCAGACGACATACAGCTGCACTTACCAGAGACTTTTTGCAACACGCTGGCGCAATCACTCGTGTATGGCCCACGAGCACACCTAACTTATAACCTATCGAATATATGTGAGATCTGATAGGCAAAAGATCTAGCCGGTTGCAATACGCCATACTAGAATTAGGACAACATAACATAGGGAGGCACTGGTTATTTTATTTCCAATATGCCTCGAAAATTTGCACAGAAACGCAACTCATTGTTAGTTATTTAAATGTTTTAAGGTATCTTTGAAAAAATAGAAATTGTCTTATTTACGTTAATCGTTCTCGAAATGGTCAATCAAATATATTCTATTTCCCAGATGGTGCAGTTTCTACCTCATGAAGTAGGTATATATTTTCTCAGCTAACCTGAATTTGACTTTTAAAATATTCAAATCTCCATAAACGCAAGACTATAGTTTACACTTTTATTGCGCATACGTGAATTCAGTTGTTTTGAAGATACCCAGTTGCACGCTCTGTGGTTTGTTGCCTCATTCGCAAAGTAACGTCGTTAATATCGGACATTAATTGTATTCAAATATAATGCAACTTTTGAATCCAGAAAAAGTCACCTACATCACAGAAGGCAGCTGGCAACGCAAGACATGCGACTCTTACAAATAACATTAAAGCTACATTATTGGTAATAAAACCGTTCGACCGTCGAATCGTTTCTGGATTATTAGCATTGAATGAGTTGATTTAAAATGTTAAATGTCCTTTACTTTTATGTGATATGCCGTGCATGTGTTGAATTTTTATTTATTTTTGTTGTACGTTTTTAGTTTTTTACGTTTTTTTTTCACGAAACAGCTCTGAAGATTTTGTGTCGTGTGTTCACCGAGATCTTGACATGTGACTGCCGATGTCATTCCAGTTATTACAGTTACATTTTGTTATGTATGCCGACTGCATGTGCGGCCTTTTTAAAATATTTAAAATAAAATCTTGATAAGAAAACTGGTACCATAAGTCTTGTTACGTTACCGTTGGGTTGAATGGGTAGCCTATATTGTGTTTTTTTGTAGTCAAGCTCCATAAATCGTAAATATAAAAATAACATACTGCATATGTTGATACATAATACATAGTACAGTGTGGCACAGCCAAATGGAATAAATTCAGTATCTCAATTATTGTACATTTGTATAAAACATCTCGAAACACGTCAATTTCAGATTAAAAAATAACATCCCGCAACCTGAAAACTTCACTCCTACATTCAACCCCCTTTGAGTGACAGTTGCAACCCCCAAATTAATAAACAGGAAGTGGGGGCTCGAGATAACTCATTTGAGTAACAGTAAAAAAAAAAGAAATTAATCCGATCGACGAACTTCGCTACAAAACATTAGAAAAATAATAACTAATTGCGTTTCATTCTTGATAATGAGAAAAAATAAAATAAAAAAGACATTCAAAATGTATGCCTAGCACGTCGTGGCAGCATCCTAATCGTAAATAAAAATGTCCGTTAATCAACGTCTGACATGTGACCGACGTAATCGCAATTGTTATTGTTCTTCTTAAGTCAGTATAATCACGTGGTTTAGTTTTGTATACTTTTCACATGTGCCTATAAGAAATCCAATACCGCAAGATCGGGTGATTGTGCTGGCAATTCTAACGATCCTCGCCTTCCTATCCACCCATTGGGAAATATTAAGTCGAGACCGGACATTGATAATGCTGGCGTGACAACAGACTACTTGGTTCCGCAACTAGGTGGCGGCACGTCCACCACTCACTTATTGTTGAAAGGTTGGCTGCTATAGCCGTATTACTTTATAGGCGTATTTTCGCTGCAATTAGTATGCCGTACTGAAGAGCTCTAATGAGAGCGAAACCGGTCTACGGTTCTAATTGCTGCGAGAATGCATTTAGCCTTACATACTTTGTCCCTATATTAGGGTAGAAATGGGCCAGGGCTAACAATTTACTAAATTGTTAGTTAGTTGTATACAGTCTCTATTTTTTTAACACTGTGTTATTTGGAGCTGGCGTGACAACATAGTAGTTGGTTCCGCAACTAGGTGTCTGCACGTCCACCATTTACTTAGTGATGTAAGTTTCCGTTAAATTAAAAAAAAATTTTTTTTTAAACGAAAGATCTAAATTTTAATGGATTTTATTATTTGAAAAGCACGGATTTTCTAAAAATATTTTCTGTTAAGGCAAAAAACGACGTAAAAAAATTAAAGCATTTTAGAAAATCTGCATCTAAATTCTACGAGATATTAATCCAGTTGTGCGTGATTGAAATGAGGTCAATTTAAGTTCAGTAGCTTAATTTTTACCGTTGCTCACATGAATTATGTAGTCAGGTCCATATTCAGGGAAATCAGAAATAATATGTTTTCCTTACTATAGGCCAGGAAGCCTTTCTTTTATAACAAAGCTTTTTCAGTCTGAAACTCGATACTAGTGTTAAAGCTTTGAGAGGTGAAGCCTAATTACCTTCAATCCAATAAAGTATTTGCATTAGTTACAATCTGGTTTATTGATTTCACCACATATGTCTATTTTATATTACCTTGATGGTTGACGAAATTACTTTTCAACGACTAATTTCTCTATGAAATATCGCTAAAAATGTTTTTATTTAATGGTACATAAGGTTATAAAACTTCGAGACGCAGCACGTGCGTCATGGCAGCGAATTTTCATTAAATGATTCAAATTTTAATAACTTAGTTTCCCGTTAAGCCAGCAACTTTAGTTTGGATACACAGTAAACATGCCTACAAAATTTTATGAAAATAGCTTTGTTATTTTTTGAAATACAATTATTTCTCAGAAAAATTAAAAACAAAATCCTGAAAAGTAACATTTTTTTTGAACAACTGACTTTATTGGGCTTGCTAACGAACTCATCCAAGCTATTAACAAACGAAAAATATGTGCCAAGTATTATCAAAATCTATTTTTTTTTGTGCTTTCGCTTGGATACCTACCTATATTTTTTAATGCCAAGGTCCGTTAGTCTCTCTCTCTCTCTCTCTCTCTCTCTCTCTATATATATATATATATATATATATATATATATATATATATATATATATATATATATATATATATATATACATACATACATACATACATACATACATACGTTACTACCAAGGTGCGTTTGCATTTATAAAGGCCCAAATTGGCTCTCATTTTAATACATTTTTGCAAAGTCTCACCATCGATACCCCTCTTATTAGCGACTTTTTAAAAATAAACATTCCCTAAAGGCCAAATAAAATTAATATCTAATTTTTTTCTATTAAAAATAATTGCCACAAAATACGTTGGCATTTATTTTATTTAAATACGTTAGGTATTTACAGATATATTTTTTTAATTGTAATACGCGCTGTCCATCCCAGACTAGGTCCGTCAGAGTGGAGGCACTGACGACGTCACTAAACCGATTAAGTTACTATACCTACATTACTTATAAACAACTATTTTTTCTTCCAATGTACAAAAACAAAAGCACGAACTAGATAAATCAACTTGGGCCACGGTATCACCACAATATAGCAGCATTCATTCGAACAAGCGACCTACGTTAGTGACGTCAGGGGCAGTTGCATTGCACCTAAGGAATAATATGGTCGTGGCCCATCTGAATCAACTTTAACCATTTATTGCGAAGCTATTCTAAGCCTTAGAGAAAAATCCAAGGACATTGTATGTTCTTATTATATCATATTCCAATAATTTGCAACAAAATAAAATAAAAATAAAACGACAGGAATGTCGGGAATAGACGAAATAGGTTTTAGGGACTGTGAACTTTAATACGTTGAGCAAACTAAAAGATATATTCAAATTAGATTTAAAGAAAATTTCGCGCAACTGAGATATGGCACTATTAATAAATCGTTGATCAGCATATTTGGGATAATAATCACCCTGCATATAAAGAAAATCTCGAATTGATCAATAATATCAGGCAATCGCAACAGTCAGACGCCTACGAAAGTATATAATATATCTTTAGAAATTTCAATAGAAATATTTCTAAGAATAGAATAGGTCCGACCCTGTATAGTTGATTGTCCGAATGGTTATCCTAATAATCAGTGTCTCAGATACTCATATATTTTGCTTTATCAACGTTTATATAGGGGGTTCCATTTATCTTTAACCTTTTTTTTTATAAATACACATTTGGATATTCATTCCCTGGCTTGTTACGGTATCGTCAGGCAGGACGAAATTGAATTTCTTCTCCCACCTAACGATACTGTAAAAGGCGGAACCCCAATTGCCGAAAAGAAAACAAGCATTTGTGAACAATTTCACTAAGCACCATCCTTACTACGTGTCATCGACAAACAATACACCAATTGTATTTTCATCCCCTATCTGGATATAATATTTTAAGTAAGGGAGTGGGATTGCAAAATAGTTCCGTGATGACCAAGAATTGATACAAGAGATCAATTTTTGTTCAACCTTTTTTTCTTTAACGTCGGTCTATTTAGCGGCTATGGCCAATCACCGATGCCAAAGAGAAGTTTTACCTCACTATCCTGGAAATTTTGACGAACCTCTGCCTTTTTAGCGTGCCCAACATCGCATGGACACGGGACCGACGGCGTTACGCCCCCTCCTAAGGGCGGAACGTGCAATGCCACAACCTCGGTTGATGTTAATGTTATAGTATGTACTGAAAAAGTGAAAGGAGAACCCTGTGATGTAACTCAGTACTCTTCGGTTCAGAGGCACACGTTCTTAGTACTGAACCACCCAGGCTCTCAACCTTTTTATGAAAAAGTACTTTTAGTGTAAATTTTAATTTGTAGTGAATTTTTATTTTAAAAAAGATGCACTAATAGAGAGGTATTGATGGAGCGACCTTGCAAAATTTTTTTCAAGGACCTCTAGAACCCATATCCGGGGCCAGTTTTAATTTGTATGTTTATATTATATATATATATATATATATATATATATATATATATATATATATATATATATATATATATATATATATATATATATATATATATATATATATATAATAATAAGTAAGTAAGTAAGTATCCATCCGATAACTCAAAAAAATAATTTACCGACTTCGATAAAACGCGGCAAGTGTCTTTCTTTTATTAATGGCTTGGATGAGTTCGTTAGCCAGGAAAATCGGACAGGGTTTTCCGGGATCACTTTTCTTTCGAGAAAAAAAAATTTTCTCCGAAAATTACAAATCTGTTTCAATGAAATTTACCATATATGTTGCCTTGGGGGAGACCTTACTACGTACCAAAATTAAACTTTCTAAGTTTATAGAAAATTGAGTTATTAAAATTTTGAATTTTCTTTCGACAAAATTTTTTATCCGAATCTTACAAAAATATTTTAATGAAATTTGGTGGATATCTTGCCTTAGGAAAGACCTTACTATATACCACAATTAAACTGTCTAAGTTTATAGAAATATTCATATAGAGATTGAAGTTTCAAGCATTTAATAAAAATTCACTACCATAACGCACTTGCTGCGTCCCGAACCTTTTCGTTATAAACTTCCAAGTTCAAGGATATAGACCACACATATTAGGATGCACTATGATATTTATGGTTGAAAGCATGTTGCGGTAGAGCGGTCACATTTATAGTATGCAGCATGCACCTTTTATTTTATTGTTCCAGATAAATATTGTACTGAGCTTTACATGTTAAACATGCTAATTACACAAGGACAGGTGCAAGACTTTTGTTATATGCTGCGACGTGCAGCTAGTTAATTATTATTTTGGTCACGAGTAACGCGGCCATGTTCACGTTTATTGATCAACTCATGCCATCGGTTCATGCAGTACAAAGTTTTCAGTTTTAGCTTTTTTTTTCATAAAGAAATGTTGTAATACAGTAAAATAATACTGAAAGTTTCGTTACAAACCATTCTCAGGTAATTTTAAGTAAAGCGGTTGCGACTAGAGTGTCGCTGTTGAAGGGGTTATATCACGAAAGGGGTGCATTTTTGTAGAGGAGTGGTATGAGTTAAAGCGTAACATTCTGGATGTGGAAGATTGACATTTTAACTGTGCCTACATATTTTGGATAGCCTCTATAATTTTAAGCTTGCCAAACATATATCTTATGTTTATGGTAGTAGAGAAGATGCTACCGTGAAAACTCTTACCTTTTAGTGAATTTTTCTAGTGTCGAGTCTTAAATCCCTTAAATGATTTTCGAAGTTAAAAACAATTTAAAGCGATGTGATAACCTTATTACAAAAGATTTAGGAAAAAAAGTTTCAATTTTCAAATCTTAAAGTTCCTAACAAGTATTCTCTCCCGAAAATCCACAAACCCGGAAAACGGTGAGATCTATTGTTTCAACTATAGATTCCCCGACATGCAATATAGCGAAATGGTTAACAAGCAAATTTATAGGCTTGCCTATCAAAAAAGTTTTTCAGTTTCAAATTCACTTGAATTTATTAATAAACTTAAAAATAATTTTTTCAATTTAATAATGAATCTTTTGAACAAACTCACGCCACAGCAATGGGAAACTTCCTTTTCTCATCCCCGCGTCAGTTAGATACTTTCGAAAGTATATAACGTGTATAAAATTTGAACAAAAATGTTTCGATGAATGTAGTAGGTCCGGTTCTATGTAGTCCATTTATCGAACTGTTAATCTTAATAATCAGTGTGTTCTTCTTACAAGGAATATTTCAACGACACACAGTATTACAAAAGCAGGTATGGAGTTTTAATTACAGGGATTTAAGACTCAACAGTGGGGGGGGGGGGGGGGTGTCTGTGTGTGTACCTTCCTAGAGGACGCTGTTCGCAACTGCTTGGCAACTAACATATAAATAGTAGGTCTAGTGTTTATTCGGTTAGTCTATTCATTCCCGTGATGATGCTAACTTCGTTAGAGAAACGATCGTCAGGTCAGGTCCATATATATATATATATATATATATATATATATATATATATATATATATATATATATATATATATATATATATATATATATATATATATATTGGAGTTTGCTAGACCCCTCTGGTAGCCGGAGTTTTTTGCGATGGATTCTTCCTTGAACAAGTGTTGTTAAGTTAAGTTGGTTAATCTTCAGGTACCGATCGTTAAGCTTATGGTAGGTGGTAGAAGAGTAACATTTGTGTTCAAGGCAGCAGGCAGTGCAGCAGGTGAACTCCGACTATGCGGACTAATATCACAGGTCGGGAAGAAGGCAAGATGGTCGCCCTTTAGTCACTGAACTTGTACATTCCGACCTTAGAGCTAAAATTAGTGATGTCCTAGAAAACCATCTGTAGGGCAACATGTTGGCAAGCACGGAATCTTTTTCTGCAATATATAAGAACAGGGATTGTCAACGAGGACGACATTCTCTTTTTAAAGTCAGCTGGGCTCACTTGGGAGACAGAACGGTTCTTAGTGGGATGCCAATATGTTGTCATAAACACTAACGCAAGCGCATAATGCAGGTGGACGTAGCAGATGACAGCTTTAGAATCTGTCACAAATCGCCGTAGACTCTTACGCACCTCTTGAGTTTATGTCTGGTGATGGCGTCTACCACTTACATGCACCGACATGCGACCCTTTGAGTGTTGTATTACTATCTTCGACGCCCGTATAGACTAGGCCAAACACCAGTGCTACCCTACCTACTAGCAGGTATTGCGGGGTGGAGAACGAGATATCTCGTATATACTGGAATTTTACAGTCTTCACTGTCAGCCCAGTGGCCTAAAATAGGCCTATTATATGAGGCCTCATATTATCCTCCTCGATAAACAAGGAAAATCCTGTTCTTCATAGAGTTCTTGGCTCCAGCTGAGCCGAACGTTGGGATAAAGGAGAAGGAGAAACGGATCAAGTATAATATAATTAATGCATGACATAACCATACGACTCATCGTTCCCATTATTGTCAGTTTAGAAGGTGCACTCAGTTCGCTGCTGCAGGAACTTGACGAAATTGCCTGCCGCGCCGCTACATACTCCTAGCCTGCAGGATGCAAAAATCTGCCGTCCTAGAGTCTAGACTCTCTTAACCTAGATTAACAATTTGCAACCCTGTGCTTTCTTAACACCACCCGAACGGAGTGGGGGCACGGGAGTAATTGCGTTGGATGAACATCAGAGTATATCGGAGCCTGAGATGATTGTCCAACATGTGATGAAAAATAAATACGTAAATAATAATAATACACGATAATATATAGCCTGGCATAAACAGTTGTGGGTGGGATTTGATGTGTAAAGTAAATACATTTGATATTTTCCCACATCATTTATGTATTATAGTTGCTGGTATCGTCGTTACGAAGTTTCCAATACGGACTCGGGGGACCACGGTTCGAGACTCACCGTCGGCGGATGATATTTCAAATCACTGTCGTCGTTGAGACCGAGCTCAAAGTGGAGGGTAGGGTATTTTAGATGAGCAAAAAAAGTCAGCAATGGCCTAATTGCCAGTAAGCATCTTACCTTTACCTTTACCCTCTCATATCGTCATTTTTTTTGTATGCAAATTTCTGATTTTATATAAAAAAGTTTGTTGACCCCTAACTGATTTTCTTGACGTAAACATTTTTAAAATTATACGGTGCCACTTTCGTATTAATCTTCGTGTATAATTCATTTTGCTTTGAATTAGATGGATCATGGCAAATAAATCTCTAAATATCAAAAGGAGTCTATTAGTAGTAGCTTGGCGGTAATAGTAAATAAAGTTAGTGGATTTTATATCCGAATGACGTCAAGACAAAGTCTTTTCAACTAGTTCCGCTCTTCGATCGGACGCGCTGTGAGTAATCCAGACCTAAAAATGATTAATTCATTTTTCAACGTCTGATGTAGAAATAATTGAGTAAATAGTCTGCCATTATTGATTTTGCATTTAGTATAATAACTTGATATTATAATAGACGCCTTAGACTATACAAAAATAAATATCTATTCATTCTGTTTATAAATATGTATGTTTATAAAATTTATTTTTTAAGTGTTTCTGACTGTCGAAACATTTGCGAAACCGAAAAGTATGGTAGTTTGTTCTTTTTTTTTTTGGTGCTAAACATAAGTAATCCTTTTAGTCAATTTTTATTAAAAACATTCACCAATAGAGATGTATCAATGGTGAGACTTTTTTGAAATGAGCGCGAACTAGGACCCGTAGAACCCATATCCGGGGTCACTTTCTTTGTTTATATATATATATATATATATATATATATATATATATATATATATATATATATATATATATATATATATATATATATAATGGATCCAACTGATAACTCAAAAAGTAATTAACCGATTTTGATGAAATTCGGTGGATATGTTGCCTTGGGAAAGACCTTACTACACACCAAAATTCAATTTTCTGGGTTTATAAAAAATGAGTTATTCAAATTTGAAGCATTCAATGAAAATTCGCTACCATAACGCACTTGCTGCGTCCCGGACTTTTATATTTTTAATCATCGACAAAGATAGTTCAGAAATTGTACCTGAGTGAGTATCAAATGTCATTTTGGCCATACTTAATCTCAAAATTGTAAAAAAAAAAATTAAATCATTTATAAGAAATGCTAGTAGGGTTGTTTGTTAACCTATGAGAAAGAAGAAGAAAAATAAGAAAATTTTATTTAATATACAAAATTTGAAAGTAAACATCAATATTTTGGAACTAAGCGCAGTCCAATTTTGTATACACCAGCCTTGAACGTACTGTAAAATGTATAATTGAATTGAATAAAGTACAAAACACTACAAAATTGAATTTTTTGTTATACATAAATAAATGAAGAAACTAGTTTGGATTTTGAAATATTTTTGACAATACTTTCACGTTTTTTTTAATTCGCATAAGGCCTACGCGAAAGTTAACTTGCTTTTGAATCATCAAAGAATCACAAGGTGAAGAATTTCATCGCTTTCTCAAGAAAAGTAGCAAGCCTATACAGGCTGAGTCGTAATTATGTAGGTGTAGAAATTGAATAGAAACATTTTTAGGTCAAAGCAAAGCGATTAGGTAAATATACTTTAGTACTAAAAACCTTCTTGAGGAAGATACCGGATATTGAAAAAAGCTGTCCGAAATTGCTTTGAGATTCAATTGTAAAGACTGTCGTATAGTTAATAAGATCGAAAGCCCTCGAAAAGTTAAGGTAAATTGCATCCACCGGATGATTTTATATTTCTGCTACACAGTTAGTGAGTGACGTAAGATATGTCATCGCCGAACGACCCCTAACAAAGTTGTGATGTTCTCGAGCCGACAAAGATAAAACATTGAAGTATAGGACTTAAAGACATGCATCCCTTTAGAAACTCAGTAGCCATAAGTACAAAAAATTCTGGACGCAGCAAGTGCGTTATGGTAGTGAATTTTCATAAAAATATTTTTAATAACAAATATGTGTGTTTTTTTAAGAAAGCAGGCATCAAATTTGGTTACCAGTATAACCTATATACTAAAAACAATGTGCCATGTTTCATCAAAATAACTTTATTGTGTGAAAATATACAAAAATTTCCAAAAGTAAACTTAAAGTGTTCCCGAAAAAAGCACGTTTCTTGGTCAACCTTATAGGTTAATAACAAATTGAGCTGTTCAAATATGAAATATTTGATCAAAATTCGCTACCATAACGCACTTGCTGCGTTCAGAATTTCTTTTCTTACAAACATGCATTATATTTCGATGGAAAATGCAAAAATGCAATAACATAAGGCGTGTTTGATTTAAAAAAATATGAAACATTTGATCAAAATTCGCTACCATAACGCACTTGCTGCGTTCAGAATTTCTTTTCTTACAAACATGCATTATATTTCGATGGAAAATGCAAAAATGCAATAACATAAGGCGTGTTTGATTTAAAAAAAAAGGAAATTTGTATCACCAACGACTTATGGGCCACCCTGTGATTGTATAAATATTATTTTAAGATGTAGCTCAAGACACCCTATAATTAATGTATACAAATTTTTTTCGTCTCTTATATAATAACGGATATATTGAGCTTTATTGATTTTTTACGAAAATTCGACAAAAATTGTATACCATTAAATGATAAACTCTATAGCTAAGGCTACTTGTCAAGCATCAGAGAAAGGGTCTATTTGAAATGAATTTTCTGCAAATATTTTAGTAAAATGAAGGACAATGACGGTTGAAACTAAGACTTTAGGGTTTGTAAAACATCCTTCTTGAAACATTTTATTTCTATAGCCTGTATTAGATTCAAGTTATTTGCCTAAATGTTGCCAATTTTGACATTTTAAATCGCCACTTTGACGTTTTGAGGAAAACCCCAATTTATTTTTCTTTAAATGCCTATAACTTTTTCGTTTTTTGAGCTACATAGCTAAATTTTGGTAGGTAACTTGCCTATAAGGATATAAACCTGCGTGCCAAATTTGGTTGCCCTTACTTTGTTGATTCCGGAGATATAATTTTTTTTCGAAAGAAAACGCAAAATTTTCCTGGAAAACCTAGGCAGATTTTCCTGGCTAACGAACTTATCCAAGCTATTAGCACAAGGAATTTTTTCACCAAATTTAATCAAAATCGGTCCATTATTTTTTGAGTTGTCGGTGTGATACATATATATATATATATATATATATATATATATATATATATATATATATATATATATATATATATATATATATATATATAACATATAAAAATTGAAACTGACCTTGGATATGTTTTCTGGGGGGCCTAATTAGCGCTCATGTGAAGAAATTTTTTCAAAATTCAAAAGTCGGGATCTCCTCATTAGTGAATTTTTTTTAAGAAAATTCACTAAAAAGTAGCATGTAAGTACTAAAATGAAAATATGCAGAAAAGGTGTAGCAAATTTTTTTAAAGAGTCTCTTACCAAATTTTAGTGAATTTTGTATAAAGAAAAATTCGCTAACAGAGAGGTATCGATGGTAAGACTTTGCAAAATTGTTTTCAAATGATCGCGAATTTGGGCCCCTAGAACCCCATTGAGTATTTATATGTTTATATATATATATATATATATATATATATATATATATATATATATATATATATATATATATATATATATATATATATATATATATATATATATATATATATACCGATAACTCAAAAAATAATTGGCCGATTTTCATCAAATTTGGTGAGTACCTTCCTTTCGCAACTGGCTTGGATAACTTCGTTAGCCAGGAAAGCTGGCCCAGGTTTTCCCTGAAAAATTTGTGTTTTCTTTTGAAAACAATTATATCTCTGGAAATAACAAAGTAACGGCAACCAAATTTGGTACGTGTGTTTGTATTATAAGTAGTCACCCATGTACCAAAATAGGCATGTAAAAAAATTTGGGGTTTTCCTCAAAACGTCAAAGTCGCTATTTGAGACGTCAATATTCGCAGCATTTAGGTAAAGAACCTGAAACAAATACGGATTACGTAAAGAAAATGTCGCAAGAAGAGTGTTTTGAAACTCTTAAGTTTCAGCTTCAACCGCCATTGTCCTTCATTTTACTAAAATGTTTACAGAAAATTCATTTCAAATAGACCATTTCTCTGATGGTTTGGCTGTAGGTTTAGTTAAGTTGATGCTTTGGCTGTAGGTTTAAATAAGTTTATGGTTTAACTGTCCCTAATCTTTAGCTAATTTTCGTAGAAAAAATTCGTTAATGAGGAGACAGCGACTTTTCAATTTTAAAAAGACTTCTTCAAATGACCGCAAACTAGGCCCCCTAGAATCCATATTCGGGTTTACTTTCTGTTTTTATCTGTGCATATATGCAAGATGACGCATTTCTACGGTAAAGCTCAGTATAATTGTTCTTATACAAGATGCGAGAAAAAATTGTATACGTTAATTATATGGTGTCTTAAAGTGCATCTTATGAAAATATTTTGACAATCACAGGTAGTCGCTGGTGGTCCCTACAATTGTTTTTTGGAACACTCTTATATTATTGCATTTATGCACTTTTTATGGAAATATGATGCTTGTTTGTAAGAAAAAAAACGAGACGAAGTAAGTGCGTTTTGGTAGCGAATTTTCATAAAATCCTTCAAATTTCAAAAACTCAATTTGCTATTAACATAAAGTCTGTTGGCTAGGAAACCAGTTTTCTCGGAAACGATTTAAGTTTTTTATGATAATTTTTGTACATTTTCAAATAATAAGTAATTTTGATGAAATATGGTAGAATGTTATTACTATATAGCCTATACCCGTAACTAGATTGATGCCTGCCTGCATTAGAAAGAGATAATATTTGCTATTAAAAACATTTTAATGAAAATTCACTTCCATAACGCACTTGCTGCGTCCAGACTTTTTTTAAATTATTGTCCGACCAGTCGTCAAAGAGGTTTAATAATGTAGCAAACTAAAGATTTAAAATTATTGGTATCGAACTTTTTCAAATTTAGAAGGTTGAAAATTATGTAGAATCGGCATTTATTCCAACATTTTCACTGTATATTTTAAGAAGTTTGGAATACTTGTTTACAAGTTTCTGAAGATATATTACCTGATGGTCATCAAATGATGTCAGGCAAAATATGTATGAAAATTCAATGCTGTTGGAGTGGACTACATAACACGAGTGATAGGTAAAATAAAGAGGGATAAACTTAGAATCGTATCGGTTTTGAGCGAAGATAACGTAGAAAAGTCTATATTGAAGGTAAATAAGGCGGGATGGGAATCCAGGGATATTTTCTGTGTCAATTCCTACATATTAAAGCCTTATAAAAATGCGTTTGATTATTTAAATTATAGTTTTCTGCTCTCTGGATACTTAAAAATATTTCACATTTGTAAAACATTTTCTGGATGGTTTACAAATTAATTGATCTTCTTAGACTATGTATATTGACTTGAGGAAACGGAATCTTTGGAGTATGGCTGATGGTAGGAATAGTTATTATAGTTCTAGCAGTATGGATGACATTGTATGTTATAAATACCCTAATTTTAGTTTTGCATTCGTATTTTTTTCTCATCTATTTTGTTTATAGATTACGCGCTGTTCCCACCTCAAATAAGATTTATTACTTTAATGTTTTTCTTAAGCAGGAATCATCATGGCAATCATTCGCTTGTCATTTCATTGTGCTTAATGCACTTTTTTTTGTTTCGTCCTCTACATATTGAGCAATAAATGAATTATTGGCCAAGGCGAAAACGTAAACCCATTCACTTTGATAATTTAACTACATAATGCAATATTGTGGTTTTGTATTGATTATGAACAGTAATTTGTAATTCTTGCAAGTTTATTTCCGTTCATTTTGCCTTCAGTTGTTTTGTTAATGTGTATTGCTCAACAATAAAAAATTAATTATACTGATTATTTCTTGACTCTAATATTTGCAATATAGAAATGTCTTGTTTAAGAAAACAATTTTCGCAGGTTTTCCAATCACATTTATTTAATGCACAAAATAATTTCGGCAGCTTTGTTCAATGTAGTCTTAAGTTTCTGTCACGGGTCCAGAATTACACAGGTAGGTCGATGATCGTCTACAATGTGTTCGTTCTGCCTTGCCTCTCTGTGAAATTTACCTGCAAATGTCGACGCTTAATTGTCTGTCTCGGTCTTACTAACCTAATTGCTTCATTGTGTTACTATTCTCTCTCTCTCTCTTTATATATATATATATATATATATATATATATATATATATATATATATCAAAAAATTGTGGGAACGCCGTTAGTTGTAGAATAAAACTCTTTATTATAGGCCGAGCTTTCGATAAATAACACTATTACCGTCACAAAAATTTAATACTATATATATATATATATATATATATATATATATATATATATATATATATGTAGTCTGTGGTCGAGAGAGAGAGAGAGAGAGAGAGAGAGAGAGATGATATATGCGACATGATGCAAGCATTGATCGTCTGTCTACTTGTTAATTGCATATGCGTGGTTTGTTTGCAGCTTACAACTAACCGATGTACTTGGACGACAAAGTTAAGTTCTGAAGAAGTACAAAGCTAAGTGGAAACATAATGCACTTTTAAATGACAGGGACCTCTTCTGTGCACAACAACATCGTATAATATACAGGACTGACGATATTGCGCTCCCTCCGATTGGCGGAGTCTGCAGGTGTTCAACTTGCTGACACAATTCTGCGGATTCAGTAGTTGTTACAAAACCAATCTTATTAAAGATTTTGTTTAACATCTAACCATGATTGCCGCTGTCAGCTCTTAAGTCGAATACTCTGTGCCAGAAAAATAATTATTTTAGACACTTTTGTGAGCATCTACTATAATATAATTGTTAACATCACGGTGTCGCCCAACTGTAAAAAATGTTTCAATTATATCGCTAGGTTACCATTTAATTAATATTGTTTTTTTTTCCTTTCAGGTGAGTGTCAGTTTAAAACATCAGAGTTCTTTGCATTGTGGTAAGCTCTATTTAGTATTTTATTTTATTTTTCGTTGTTATGACATCTTTTAGTGAATTTCTTTAAAAAAAATAGTGCTACAAATTGAACCATAACTTCCACATAGCTATGATAATCTGAATGTGAATGTTGTTGGAGAAACAAATTGATACGCCCCTGTATCTTTACTTTCATTCGGTTGCACTATTATTTAAGTTTCTACCTGGAATTATTTATCTCTGGATTTCACAATCTTTTCCAATTTGCTGGTAATCTTTACCCTCTAGAAGTCTGTATGGCATTAGGTTTATGCATGAACAATGCCATAAAAAGAATACTTATATACCGTTAAGTCCTTTGTTGTAAATAGCTTTAGCTGTCTGTGACGTATTAAGATGCACCCAGTGGATTTTCTTCACTAGGAATAATGTTTGTACCTAGTTGGCCATTCTGTATTACTGACATTATGTTATGTCAACTTAGTCACCTAGCGTTACGCGAAAGCTCGATAAAAGCAAGCCTTTCGCAAGGTACAAGTCAATTCTACGCCAGATCTCATCTTCGCTCCTTCTTCGCTCCTTGGAACCCTGAGTTCCAAATCTTCCACCCTAACATCGCTCGTGTGTTAAGCCAGTTCAAATCTACAGTGCCGTTCTACAACGAATATCATCTTCATCGCTTTTTGGGACTTCTAAGATCCCGATCTTCTACCTAAACATCGCTAGTGTGATTACGCCACTTCAGCTCAAGTTCCAATATTCCTACAGAAATTCAGTTCGTACAGTATTACAGTGCAAAGTCAGTGTTTTCTTCGAAATTAGAAAGTATACGCGCAGTTAAATGCAATAGCAAGTAGCTAATAAGATTGCGAAATCTCCTGAATAACCCATTAAATCAAGTGTAAAACCGCAAATTGTAAATAAATGTAAGTTCAAAGTGTATATAGTAACAATACAACACATATAAATATAAAAAACTCTGGACGCAGCAAGTGCGTTATGGTAGTGAATTTTCATAAAAATGTTTTTATTGCAAATATGTGTGTTTTCTTTTTAAGAAAGCAGGCATCAATTTTGGTTACCAGTATAACCTATATAGTAAAAGCAATGTGCCATGTTTCATAAAAATAACTTTATTGTGTGAAAATGTACCAAGATTTCCAAAAGTAGACTTAAAGTGTAACCGAAAAAACTCGTTTCTTGGTCAACCTTATAGGTTAATAGCAAATTGGGCTATTCAAATATGAAGCATTTGATCAAAGTTCGCTACCATAACGCACTTGCTGCATCCAGAATTTCTTTTCTTACAAACGTGCATTATATTTCGATGGAAAATGCAATAACATAAGGCGTGTTTGATTTAAAAAAAAAAGAAAATTTGTATCACCAATGACTTATGGGCCATCCTGTGATTGTAGAAATATTTTTTTAAGATGTAGCTCAAGACACCCTATAATTAATATATACAAATTTTTTTCAAATCTTGTATAATAACGGATATATTGAGCTTTATTGATTTTTTACGAAAATTCGACAAAAATTATATACCATTAAACGATAAACTCTATAGCTAAGGCTACTGCCAAGCATCAGGGAAAGCGTCTATTTTAAATGAATTTTCTGGAAACATTTTAGTAAAATGAAGGACAATGACGGTTGAAACTAAGACTTCAGGGTTTGTAAAACATCCTTCTTGAGACATTTGATTTCCATAGCCCGTATTAGTTTTAAGTTATTTGCCAAAATGTTGCCGATTTTGACGTTTTAAGTCGCAACTTTGACGTTTTGAGGAAAACCCCAATTTATTTTTCTTTAAATGCCTATAACTTTTTTGTCTTTTGACATACAGAGCTAAATTTTGGTAGGTAACTTACATATAAGAACATAAACCCGCGTACCAAATTTGGTTGCCCTTACTTTGTTAATTCGGGAGATATAAATTTTTTTGAAAGAAAACACAAAATTTTCCGGGAGAACCTGGGCAGATTTTCCTGGCTAACGAACTTATCCAAGCCATTTGCAAAAGGAATTTATTCACCAAATTTAATCAAAATCGGCCCATTATTTTTTGAGTTATCGGTGTGATACATATATATATATATATATATATATATATATATATATATATATATATATATATATATATATATATATATATATATATATATATATATATATATATATATATATATATATATATATATATATATATATATATATATATATATATATATATATATATATATATAAACATATAAAAATTCAAACTGACCCCGGATATGTGTTCTGGGGGGCCTAATTAGCGCTCATTTGAAGAAATTTTTTCAAAATTCAAAAGTCGAGATCTCCTCATTAGTGAATTTTTTTAAGAAAATTCACTGAAAAACTGTATTATTGAAATCTTCTGGAATCCAGTGCACCTAGAGTTATAAATACAGTCCACATCTTCAACATATTCTTCTTCCAACGCTAATTAGCAAAGCCGACTAGTTAGCGAGGGTGGGATCAAGCCACCTGCAAAACATTGGGGAAAGAAAACAAGCTCTTTCTCCCCCAAATGTCTCCCCAGAAAGACATTCGCATGAAATAAATTCAGGGTCCGTGACTTGACCACAACGAAAATATTCGTATTCCTGTACCCATAAACTGTTGAAACGTTATATTACACGAGTTGTAATGAAAAAATGTCAATTTTCACCAAATCACTCCTCATTTATCTCCTACCCCCTGAAGCGACCTTACCTTAAACGAATTTGAAGCGTTCCTTTATTAGGTGCTAACTGGATACCAAATTTGAAGATGATACTTCAATTCGTTCGAAAGTCTATTTGGTGAAAATTGACATTTTTTCGTTAAAACTCGAGTAATATAACGTTATAGAGTTTATTTATTAAAACACTTTTAATTTCATCAAACATCTTGTATTGTGTGCTGAAGTTAAATTAGGGATTGAATGTGTGGGGGTGGAATATTGTTGACAAAAATTTCGACATTTTTTTTTGCTAAAACGGCGCAAAATGTCTCAAAACATATAGAAAACTTGATTCTCTCGAACGAAATTTTTTTGTATGTCGGAATGTACGCCTGTCTGTTGATAGGCGCAATAACTTTCGAACGATTTGAGGTACAATCTTCAAATTTGGTAACCCGTTAGCACCCGACAAAGGAACGCTTCGAATTGTTTTTGGGTAAGATCACTTCAAGGGGTAGGGGATAAATGAGGGGTGACTTGATGAAAATTTACATTTCAATAAAACTTGAGTAACATAACGTTTCAAAAGGTTATGGGCACAGGAGTACAAATATTTTCTTTGTGGTCAAGTCATGGGCCCTAAATTCATTCCATTATAATGTCTTTCTGAAGAGAATAAATTATCACAGCTGTGTGGAAGTTATGGTTCAATTTGCAGCACAATTTTTTAACCACTCTAAGCTTAGAAGATATGACTTTCTTAACATTTGAATTTATACCTTTTATATTTTTGCGCTCCTCTAGTACCTACATGGATTTTTTTGCCTATGGAAAAAGTCCACAGTTGTCCCCTGTGAGCTGAAGCTTCTACGGCTGTACACAGATTTGTCTGTAGACGTTTGTTGCTGAATCTCAATCTGGTCAGCACTATATTGTCAGTTTGAAGGTATTCGACGAGAGATTTTATTTAGTGCCGTTCTGATGAAATCCTGAAGAGGCGCTAGTCTTCCTGGCTCCATCATAACATTTATAAAACTACCTTGAATGCTCGTAACCCTGAAGACCTCTTTAAATATTCCCTATATTTGGACTTTGTCTGCCCTACGTTTTGTACTGGAAGGGGTGACTTTCTTGGCGTGATCCTTTTTCGGCTTCTTTCACGCCTTCTTCCTCCGCCTGTTTCCCCTTGGACATTGGTTGCCTTTTCTGGGCTCTGCGTCCTTTGTTGGGCGTGTTTAACAAATCTGATCACGTTGGTCCGGATTATAGCCTCTTTTGTTCGTATGTTAATCTTGACCTTTCTGGATAAGTTTTTGTAGCCTCCTGTATGGGGCCCTTTATGGTCAGGTACTGTATTTTATGTACCAAAAAGCTTTTAGCTCCGGCCTTTCAAAAATTATCATTTACGACCGCTATTGATTCGACCGGCTTCTAGGCTGATTAGCTGATGGTTATAACAGTTAACTGAGGGTTTTTAAACCATGGGCAAATTTCACAATCTTAGGTAATTACTTTTTTTTCTCTCTTTTTTTTTCATGTTTCAATTTTTTGAATAAAGTTCCGGGTTTTTTTATTAAAACTGCATAAACAATTATTTTATGGTGAATATTTTGTAATAGCAATCTTCAGCATTCCAACTTTCATTTTCCATAATTTAACAAAATGTCTTATTAAATAAGGTAGGCAACAAGATGCATTCTCAGTATAATATGCATACTTATTTCATATTTGGCTTCTCCAGATAATTTACTATATCCTACACATAAACGAAACCAAATGTGATACATGTCTTTATTTTTTTGCATAGCTGCATATGTAAAATTATAAATTAAACCAGTCCATATTCGGCTATCTCAACATCATCTCGATCGCATTGACTGATTGTCTGATATCAGAATGGCATGATTACTATATGGAGACATGAATTTCAAAACTTCCTCTATGTAAATCATATTCATTCTCAGCCGTTTAATATGTGTCTCCCATAAGTAAAGTGTATAAGCAATGTGTCTCTGTCTATCCCGATGTACGCTCTTCCTGTTACCTTTTCTATTTCTTTAGCGGGAGAGACAGTTACAAGAGAGAGTTTCTCTTCATTATAATATATGAGCCAGTCGTATGCTAAACGATTCTTTATTGGGCTAGTTTAAATATGTTAATATGATCAGTTTGCATATCACTGTTGTGCCGGTTTGATATATAGATCTGCATCTGTTGTTTAGCAATTATATTACTTTTGATATTTTGTACCTTTGGAATATAAATAAGTTAGAAAGTAATGATTTATCCCATATTTGGCCTGATTTTTCTTGTTTTCAACTAAATACTACCTATTTTAATGTCTTATATCGTCCAACTATACATTGTAACGCAACTTTCGTTCTATTTCTGATTCGGCAACAACAACAACAACAACAATAATAATAATAATAATAATAATAATAATAATAATAATTTATTAATAACTTCAGGTATTAGTAGTACATGTGATAAACAGAAATTACAATAATCGACACCAAGTATGATGTAAAAAATCAAACAATAAATGACAACACAACACACACAACAACGTTAAATATGTATAAATCAAAACTACACATATGTCAATAAATAAATTATAAAAAGAACTATATACAATTCTTGAATCACGAACTAGTAAATAAAATGAAAATTCAATGTCAACAGATAAAATATATAATAATAGTTAATAACAACAATAATCATTTATTGACCATTTAAGGTATAAAGAGCACATATGGTAAGTAACAGCATTAGAAAACAAGGCAAGAAAAAACATCACAATTATAAAATGCTAAAATATATCACACAACATCATAATTATAAAAAGCTAAAATATATAACCACATGTATACAAGAAGTCAACATCCAACACAACACAAAAACGATACATGACAACACCAAGCAAAAGACAAACCATAAATATACATGTTAAGAGGCAAGTCATAGAACATGGAATTCTGCGACGCTGTAAAAGGCCACCTTACAAAGAAATTGTTTTGCTGCGTATGTAAAAGAAGTAGATTCCTTAATTGCCTTAATATCAGTTGGCAATGCATTAAAAAGTACTGTGTAATTATAGTAGGGGCTGTCTTTAAAATTTTCAGTCTATTTTCTCGGGCGCAGATTTAGCAGGGTCTTCTCTCTGTTGAACCATACAACTTTAGTAGTCCGGATAGATGAAGTTTAGGAGGATGCCCGAATTGGTGAATCGTCCGGATTACCGAAGTATGTAACTAATTTTAGGTTTAAATATATAATCACGCTCAATTATATCCTAGTACATATCTACGTATGACTATTTTTTCTTACCCTAATTTATTTACCTACATATACGTATTCTATACGTATGTACACAAAAAACTTGGGAAAGGTTGAAAGACAGACTTACAATATTACCATCTAGGTAGAAAAGTCATTTATTTTCTTTTGAGTAATGGGTAATGGGTTTGACATGGAGACTTCTGGCCACGCCCTGCGTTTTTTCAGCAACGGTACAAGTTGTTTTCTTCTGTCTACTGCACACATGTTGAAAAACACTTAGTTGCTTCTAAATTTTTAATTTTTGTCGGAATTTCAAATTGTAAGATCATCTTCCTTTTCATCATTTTGGTTTGATTTTACAGCTTCAACTATTTTTTTCGTCAGCAAGACTATCATCAGCAACTTTATTTTTTCCAGTTGCCCAGTTTGTAATTTGTTCCTCAGTTAATTCGCTATTTGCCTCTATAATCTGTAAAATTTCTTTAAAATCATAGTACTCCAGTAGCTTCCTCATATGTCGTTAACTGAGGCCATATTCCATCACAGTTTTTTCTATATTCTTATCAGTGATGGGCTTCCAAGCAGAGTCTAAAGTAGTCACTGCATCCTTTAGACTGATCTTTTTGGAGTTTAACTATGTCCCAATCTTTTTGTGATATTATGTAAGTCAACAATCGTCTTCCGTAAGAAATGGACCAAAACTGTACAATTAGGAGGCAAAAATCACACTTTAAAAATTGCATCCCTATTAATTCCTTCTTCCGGTAGGTGTGAAGGTGCGTTGTCAACAAGAAGCAATGCCTTGTATGACTTATTGGCGTCGTTCAGAGATTGTTTTACGTCTGGAAAAAAACATTTATGAAATCATTTGGAAAATAAGATTCGGCTCATCCAACCTTTCGTGCTAGGTTGGTATTTGAGAGACAATTGAGAATTCTGAAAAGCACGTGGATTATTAGCTTTGCCCAATACCTGTAATGAGTAAGGACTACTTACGATGTGTGCCTAGTGCATTGCAATATGACATAAAGGTAACTCGGTCTTTTGATACTTTCCTTCCCGGTGCTGATTTCTCCTCCTTGTGTTTGACAACACCTTAAAAAAAAGTGCTGATTAATCGGCATTGTAGATATGCTCCTTAGTCAATTGCATATCCTCAATAATAGTTTGCAGTTTGTGTTGAAAAGTAGCAACTGTTTCGGCGTGACTCCAAACTCGTTCGCCACAAACTTTTGAAAATCGAATACCATGCCTTATTTTAAATTTAGCAAACCAACCTGAAGTGACCAGAAAGTTAGCCTTCCCTGTTATTTGTTCATAGAAATATTGGGGTTAAACAAAACAATACCAATATCTTTGAAAATAGGAAACAACAATAAAAGAATAAGAGGGCGTATGTAAACTCGTCAACATAAAATTATACGGGCAATAAAAATATCATATATAATTCAAATATTAAGCGAAATAAATCATTAAATGGTTAAACACATAAAATAGAATTGAAAATGATCAGCCAAATATTCCTGGCGCCTAAGTCGATTTTGATGAAGCTGAAAGAGAATGGCAGTCAACACTTGCATCCTTAAACCTCCACTCGTAGTATGAGCGTGGTCATACTAGCGGTAAGTACTACTTGGTATATCACTGTATATTGTATCGTGAACGGAATGAAACCGAAGTTAAACTATCAAAATCGCGAGGGTTTATATATGATTTGAAGTTGGATAAGAAATACATCATGCCACCAAGTTGGAATGCAGTCAATCGGATCATACCAGTTTATTTATCGAGTTTTTCATGTGATAAATTCTTAATATTCCTCAAAAATTACAATATTGAACAAAATTGCCAGAATGAACATTTGATATTCAGGCTTCCACTATAAAGATCATACTATCTGGAAAATTTAATGTCTTTTAGTTAAAGAAAATATAACTTTTTGACATCAAGAACCTTTTAATGAAAATTCGCTACCATAACGACTTTTAACGAACGTAATGATGTTAAATTATTGGTAACGACATTTTCCACAAAAAAGTCCAGGTAGTACACATTTTGCAGAACTTTTTGCTAGATATTAAAGTTCAGAGTGTTTATGTGGTCACGTCAGGTTTTATCACCACATGAACAAAAACTGTTGAACAGTCCTTGTAGTTATAAGCACCTTAGAGTCATTCTTATCTATGTTGCTTTTAACAGTCAGCAAAGTTTACATGACACATATTTTATAGTAAATACAATGAATATATGTGAACTTTGTAATATGCAGGTAATTCACTTTCATTTTATTTGTTACTTTGACATTTAATTGTATAGGGAAACAACCTATACACTTTTAATTGAAATTTCAGGCGAGTTTAACTTTCGGGTGCCAAATAGAATTTATTATAATTTCATGTTTTATTAATAATTGTAATTAATAAGAAAAGTAATTATTATTTATAGGATATTTTAACTTAACTTAAAGACATGTTTTGCTCGTATATTATCCATTATTTTCACCACTCAGTTATTTGCAGTGTTTTAATTGAACCCTTTTAGACGATAAAACGTCTGGATGCAGCAAGTGGTTTATGGAAGTGAATTTTCATAAAAGTGTTTTTAATAGCAAATATGTATATCTAATGCAATCACGAATCAATCTGTTTACCGGTATAACCTATATATTAGAAACAATGTACCATATTTTATCAAAATAACTTATTGTTTAAAATCCACAAAAACTTTCCGAAAATAAACTTAAAATCTTTTCGAGAAAACTGGTTCCCTAGCCAACAAACCTTGGGTTAATAGCAAATTGAGTTATTCAAATTTGAAGCATTTAATGAAAATTCGCTACCACGACGCACTTACCGCGCCTCGATTTTTTTATAAACGTGTGTGTGTGTTTTGGTTTCTTTAACGTCGGCCTATTTCCGGGACTATGGCCAATCACCGACCCCAGGGAGCAGTTTCACCTCACTATCCTGGAAATTTTGCCGAACCCCTGCCTTTCTGTAAGGAGGGTAGGGATCTTTAACGTGCCCAACATCGCATGGACACGGGACCTACGGCTTTACGCCCCCTCCGAAGGGTGGAACGTGCAGACATTTAACTTGCTCAAATACAATGCCAGAACCTCGGTTGATGTTAATTTTACAGTTTGTACTAAAAAAGTGAAAGGAGTACCCTGGGATCGAACCCAGTACCCTTCGGTTCAGAGGCACACGTTCTTACCCCTGAACCACCGAGGTTCCTTCATAAACATGCATCATATTTCCATAAAAAATGCAATAATATAAAGGTGTTCCAAAAAAATTGCAGGTGTCACCAACGACTTATTGGCCAGATAATTTTATAAGGTGCAGCTCAAGACACGCTATAATTAACGTATCCCACTTTTTCTCGTATCTTGTTTAATAACATTTATATTGAGCTTTACCGTAGAAATTGGTTACCCTGTGTTTATATATATATATATATATATATATATATATATATATATATATATATATATATATATATATATATATATATATATATATATATATATATATATATATATATATATATATATATATATATATTATATATATATATATATATATATATATATATATATATATATATATATATATATATATATATATATATATATATATATATAAACAGATCAAAACTTAAACTAAACCCGGATATGGATTCCTAGTTTGCGCTCATTTGAAGAAATCTTTTTAAAATTCAAAAGTCGCGGTCTCCTCATTAACGAATTTTTTTTACGAAAATTAGCTAAAAATTATAGACCGCTAAACCATAAACTTAACTTAAAACTACAGGCAAGCATCAGAGAAAGTCTATTTGAAATGAAATTTCTGGAAATATTTTTGTAAAATGAAGGACAATGATGGTTGAAACTAAAACTTGAGGGTTTGCAGAACATTCTTCTTGCGACATTTTCTGTACATAATCCGTATTTGTTTCAGCTTCTTTATCTGAATGTTGCCAATTTTGATGTCTCAAATCGCGACTTTGATGTTTTGAAGAAAAGCCCATTTTTTATTTATATAAATGCCCATAACTTTTTTGTCTTCACACTTACAGTCTTAGATGTACAAGTTTCACGCTTTATAGTGCAAACACGCGTACCAAATTTGGCTGCCCTTACCTTGTGATTTCCGGAGATATAAATTTTTACCGAAAGAAGATTTGATCAAAATTGGCCACTTATTTTTTGAGCCATCGGTGTGACACACAATAAACTTTTAAGAAAATTGAAAAAATATTGTTTCTGCACAGAGTGCTTTGGAAACACGACCTACATTTGTGTATTGCAATCTAGTTTCAAATAAATATTTGGCAGGGAAATTGTGTTTCTTTGTCTGGCGAACAAGTTTTTGAATTCTTCGTTTTTATAGTCAACATGCCTATTTTGAGTGGATAAAAACGAGATTTGTTACAAACCTATTTCGCATCGAAATGTGACACTTCTCAAAAATATGGTGGTATTTAGAAAGGGAGCAACCAGCTGAAAATTCTATTGCCCTTAATCCAGAACTTGATTGTACTGGTACAGTTGAGAATGTTTTGATGTTCAAAGCCTTCATTTAATTTGGGGACAAATTTTTGATGTAATACACAATTATTATTAGTATTTTTATACGTGCACAGCAAACATGCAAAAATGCATCCAGTCTACTAAGGTGCAGTCAAGAAGGCAACTGAAACTGAAGAATATTTGCACTAATAATGCGGCAAGGAAACAGAAAGAAATCTAAAACCATAGTTATATTTATAATAAATTTAACTGTAATGTGCATCGAGACAGATAAGACTTCGATAACTTAACAGTGAAAATAACTGTACATTTAAAACATTGCGTTTAAGGCATTATTTTTAGTTTATTTAACTATTATCAGGAAGCAAGCGAGCGAAAGAACTATATTAGATGTTAAATAAAACGTCTAGATGTAGCAAGTGGTTTATGGAAGTGAATTTTCATAAAAGTGTTTTTAATAGCAAATATGTATCTTCTAATGCAAGCACGGATCAATCTGGTTACCGGTATAACCTATATATTAGAAACAATGTACCATATTTTATCAAAATAACTTATTATTTGAAAATGTAAAAAAAAATTCCGAAAACAAACTTAAAATCTTTTCGAGAAAACTGGTTTCCTAGCCAACAAACTTTGGGTTAATAGCAAATTGAGCTATTCAAATTTGAAGCATTTAATGAAAATTTGCTACCAGACGCACTTACCGCGTCTCGATTTTTTTTATAAACGTGCATCATAATTCCATAAAAAATGCAATAACATAAAAAAAACTGCAGGTGTCACCGACTTATTGGCCACCCTGTGATTGTCAAAATAATTTTATAAGGTGCAGCTCAAGACACGCTATAAGTAACGTATACCACTTTTTCTGGTACCTTGTTTAATAACATTTATATTGTGCTTTACCGTAGAATTGGTTTCATATATATATATATATATATATATATATATATATATATATATATATATATATATATATATATATATATATATATATATATATATATATTTCTGAATAGGGCTTTTTTTATTGCAACCTTATGTCACATGATATGTTTAAGTCATAAACTTTGAAGAAAATTGAAAAATTTTGTTTCTGCGGAGAGTGCTTTGGAAACACGACCTACATTTGTATATTGCAATCTAGTTTCAAATAAATATTTGTCAGGACAATTGTGTTTAGTTGTCTGGCGAACAAGTTTTTGAATTCTTCTTCGTTTTTATAGACAACATGCATATTTTGAGTGGATAAAAACGAGATTTGTTGCAAATCTATTTCGCATCGAAATGTGACACTTCTCAAAAATATGGTGGTATATAGAAAGGGAGCAACCAGCTGAAAATTCTATTGCCCTTAATCCAGAACTTGATTTTACTGGTACAGTTGAGAATGTTTTGATGTTAAAAGCCTTCATTTAATTAAGCTTTCAGTCAAATTTTTGATGTAATACACAAGTGTATATATTGTTACCAAAGCACTCACAGGAACAAATTTTCTCAATTTTCTTAAAAGTTCGTGAATGTAATATATCATGTGATACAAGCTTGCAATAAGAAGAAAGAGATTATTCAAAAATCTAAAACATCACCCATTAGAAAAAATTAAGTTGGAAATGTTCCTAAAGAACCGAAACGTTTTTCAAGCACTTTAATGTTCTAAATTGAAAAACGTTTAGAGCAGATGAAAATCTCATCTCTATACGACCACTAGTAATGAAGTTATAGCGAAATTAAAAAAAATGCTCATAGTTCAGTTTTTTCGGGATATCTCAGGAACCAGGAAAGCGAGGTGGGATTTTTTGCGCAACCTTACTCCAATTTAACCAACCCCCCCATGTTTTTTGTTTACGAGATCCCCATTCTTGAGCCCCAAAAACGGACAGCCTGTATGTATATATTGTTACAATTTAAAAAAAAGCAATAAATTTTTAATGGATGGTTACTCACGCCTTTAAATTCTTGCAGCTAACGAACATGCTGTTTTTAGCATTACCTACATGTGTAAATTTAAAATGGAAAAACATTTAAAGTAAAGTAAATATATATGCTCTTTTTTATCTTATTTGATTTCAGACTGAGAAGAACTCATTTTTTATAGGTCTTACACTGTTGTCACCATTCCTAAAAATACTTTCCTTGTGCTTCTGTTTTTTGTTTTTGTTTTAGGCTGGCACATATATTTTTCTATCTATTATTTTCCGTTATTCCTTTATAAATGTTATTATATATTTTTGTTTATTTTATGATATTCAAAAATAATTACAAAAATAGTACACCAGCAATGCAATTATCGATACACAGTGTATGCTTTAATTGCATTGTGACGAAACATTTTTACTTTACTTAGGACAATGAACTTAGCTCAAGTTCCAGACACATCTGGATCAGAAAACGAACCAGTAATAGATTTTGTTTACAGATTTCATGTAACGAATAATCTAATGCATGTTTTAGTTTAAACTGAAAATGACTTTGAAGTTTATACAAACTGTACTTCTAAAGGTACATAACTGTTTTCCTAAGATCACAGTTTACTCCGTATTTTAACTCTACGGTTTTATTAATTTAACAGGAGCAATAAAATTAGTACATAGTGGCGCATCTCTATTAACTTTTACACTGAAAATAGAAATTAATAAAAATATATTGCTCCAGATTTATTTGTGCATTTTTCAGATATGGCATTTAAAATATTCTACAATGTAAGATATAAATGGTATGACATTAATTTGTATTATTTTCAAATCATCATCCTTTATAGCATTCAACACAGTCAATGATACACTGTTGTTAAATAAACTGGCGTTTTATAGAATAAAGGATGTCGCTTTGGAAATCCCTATCTTGGGTACGAGTACTTCACAAAGATTTGAGCAGCTGGAAAAATGTGTGGTTTGTGTGTTTCTTGTGTTTGTGTGTTTCTTTAACGTCGGCCTATTTCCGCGACTGTGGCCAATCACCAACGTCAGGGAGCAGTTTCACCTCACTATCCTGGAAATTTGGCCGAACCCTGGCCTTTTTTGTAAGAAGGGTAGGGATATTTAACGTGTCCAACATCGCATGGACTCTGGACCGACGGCTTTACGCCCCCTCCGAAGGGCGGAACGTGCAGACATTCAACTTGCTCAAATATAATGCCACGCCCTCCGTTGATGTTAATGTTACAGTATGTACTAAAAAAAAAGTTAAAGAGAACCCTGCGGTCGAACCCAGTACCCTTTAGTTCAGAGGCACACGTTCTTACCACTGAACCACCGAGGCTCTCAGCTGGAACCACCGAGGCTCTCAGCTGGAAAAATGAAAGACTTGAAGTATAATGTAAGTAATCCCGTTAGCTTTGCAACAGCCAGCTTATAATGAGCGTCCGTCGTTCTGTCGTGGCTTAAACAGCCACACAAAATCAGGCCCTGCATATGTACCATCTAATTAATTTCCTCGGGTGCCATCTTTGTTGCCTATATATATATATATATATATATATATATATATATATATATATATATATATATATATATATATATATATATATATATATATATATATATATATATATATATATATATATATATATAGGACGAAGTGTGATCCCCGTGAAGGCTTCTGCTAAGACCTTTGTTACAAATTACGTCTGTACTGTTTAAGAACAGCTTTGCTCCGTCGTAACTTGGTGCTAAAAGTTAAGTTATAAGCAATGCGTTCAGTTTTTGTTGTCACCGATTGTATGTGCAAAAGCTAACTAGGCTATAATTACTTACCTCCGATTATTGGTCATTTTATGAGCTAAACAAGATATACGCAGAAATAAGCTGGACGCAGCAAGTGCGTTATGGCAGTGAATTTTTATAAAAATGCTTTGAATATCAAATATGTCTTTTTAATGCAAGCAGTCATCAATTTAGTTACCGGTATAACCTATATAGTAGAAACAATGTGCCATATTTTATCAAAATAACTTATTGTTTGAAAATGTACAAACATTTTCCGACAATAAACTTTAAACGTTGGTTTCCTAGCCAACAAACCTTAGGTTAATAGCAAATTGAGTTATTGAAATTTGAAGCATTTAATGAAAATTTGCTACCAAAACGCACTTACTGTGTCTTGATTTTTATTTCGATAAAAAATGCAATAAAATAAGGCTGTTCGAAAAAAACTTGTAGGGATCACCAACGACTTATGGGCCAGCCTTGTATAATAATAATTATATTGAGCTTTACCGTAGAAACGCTTCACCCTGTATATATGTAAGCAGATCAAAACTGAACGTAAACCCGGATATGGATTCCAGGGGGCCTAGTTTCCGCTGATTTGAAGAAATCTTTTTAAAATTCTAAAGTCGCGGTCTCCTCAATGGCGAATTTTTTGTTCGAAAATTAGCTAAAAATTATGGACCGTTAAACCATAAACTTAACTAAAACTACCACCAAAGCATCAGAGAGAAAATAAGTAACCTGTTGCATCTCAGTCCTTTTTGTAAAACTTCGATCCTTTATATGTGTTGATAAAACATAACAAACACTGTTTAGTCCACCCACTAACATTAATAAAGGAATAATTTGCACTTATATATAAAAATTTCCCAAAAAACACAAATAATTTGCCAACTGAAACAGATAAACATATAAACAATCTGATACCATACGATAAACGTCAGTTACAGCGTGTAACATACCTGCGCAATAATATCAAATGTTTTGTTGCCAGGCAACGACATACTAGATCTCATATAAGCCAGGTTTGCCATTGTCAATGAAACACGGTGATATTAAAAATAAATGTTTCAAATTTGAATAGCTCAATTTTCTGTAAACCTAGAAAGCTGAATTTTGGCACATAGTTAGGTCTTTCCCAAAGCAATATGTACACCATATTTCATAGAAATATCTTTGTAATTTTCGGAAAAAAAAATTTTTTCGAGAGAAAACTCAACATTTTCCCGGAAAACCTTGTCTGATTTTCCTGGCTAACGAACTCATCCAAGCTATTGCTGCTGCACTTGCCGAGTTTCATCAAAATCGGTTAATTATTTTTTGAGTTATCGGTTGGATACATACATACATACATACATACATACATACATATATATATATATATATATATATATATATATATATATATATATATATATATATATATATATATATATAAACATATAAAAATCGAAACTGACCCCGGATATGGGTTCTAGGGGCCCAAATTCGAGCTCATTTGAAAAAAAATTTGCAAAGTCTCACCATCGATACCTCTCTTTTAGTGAATTTTTTTAAATAAAAATTCACTAAAAACATTTTAAATGAATTAATTATTATTATTATTTTTATACGTCCACAGCAAACATGCAAAAATGCATCCAGTCTACTAAGGTGCAGTCAAGAAGGCAAGAGAAACTGAAGAATATTTGCATTAATATTACAGCAAGGAAAAAGAAAGAAATGTAAAACCATAGTTATATTTATAATAAATTTAACTGAAATGTGCATCGAGACAGATAAGACTTGCATAACTTAACAGTGAAAATAACTGTACATTTAAAACAGTGCGTTTAAGGCATTATTTTTTAGTTTATTTAACTATTATCAGGAAGCAAGCGAGCGAAAGAACTATATTAGATGTTAAATTAGTGCATGAAAGTGATAGGCAATATAAACAAGCGATGGTACAGTAAGATCAACCTTGGCTTAATAAACGTTCAAAACATCGGGAATTATCGGCCGTCTAGGAATCTAGGATATTTGAATAAAGTTCCTTCTATGCGTTCATCAGTCGGAGCTTTTCCAACTATCCCGTAATCATAAATTGCCAACAACCACCGTACGCGAAATAAATTTTTGCAAATCTATTCCTAGTCGAGCTTCCAGGTTATTTGAATAAAGTCCGTTCGATACCATCACCAGTCAGAACTTTACCACCTATCCCCTATTTTTGATACTGACATGTTTCCCTGACTTATAAACACCCGGTATAACCCACTGCACCATATGACCGTTAAGTGATACATACATATTCGGTGCAACTATATAGTTCCTACTGGATCTACAAACTGCAGTACGCTGTGAAACAACAAACACGCTCTTCGCGACTTAAATACCCTGGGCCCTGACTGCCTACAGTAGTACACCTCTGAATAGCTTTAACATAAGGCCTAGTCATCCAAGCATGCACGCCAACAGTTTCCCGTTCCCGCAGCCAACCTGATGGACCAACTTGTCAGATAGAGCAAAGGATTATCTATGGAGTCTATCTATCTATCAACTGGAGTCATAACTAGACATATGCAAACATATTTAGCCTATATAAAGAGGCTATTTTCCTGCTGGCAGATTTTATTTAATAATAAACCAAAAACTCTGTGAAATTACGAAAAATGCCGATATCTCGAAAACTGCAACACTTGGTCTGTAAGTATATAGGTTTATTTAGGTTCCAACTGGACCCTACTATCACCTCGTTTCAGGTCAGCATCGTCGAACCAAACACCCTCTATATTTGATTAATTAAACTTACAACGTATCATTATGTGGTAAATAGCTTGGGGAATTCACTAGTCAGTCCAATTCGATAGTTTTCCCACACACAAAAATGTATCCTTGAAATAATAAGTTATTTCACTGCCATTCCAGTGCATATTTACAAATACATGTTTATTGGAATATGAAAATTTGCTACCACATAACATAACTTGCTGCATCCGGACTTTTTTAACCTTAGATGGTTATTTTACAATTTGTACCCATCGCTGCAGCCATATAAGACAGGCGCTGCAAAAGGAAATGTTTAATAAGTACCTTTTTACTAATACTTAATGATTGTTTCTTGATAACAGGTAATTAATTCGTTATTACCATATCTTTCTTTCTCCCTCTCTCCGTGAGAGAGTTCAAGTGTGTATAATGCAAAATCTCCATAACGACTGACCAAGGTTGTAGTATCCACAAGTCAGTAGTTATACCGTACTTAATTTCCATATATAATGAGCTAGTTACACTTGCGACGATATTTTTTAAGTTTCGCCTCAAGTATTAATTAAAAACCATGCTAGTTAACTAATATAAAAAAGTTCGGGACGTAGCAAATGCGTTATGGTAGCGAATTTTCGTAAAAATGTTTTTAATGGAAAATATTTCTTGTTTTTACAAGATGGACATTTGGTTGATAGTATAGCCTATATAGTACTAACAATGTACTGTATTTCATTACAATAGCTTTGTTGTTTCAAAAAGTATCAAAAATTCCGAAAATAAACTTTAAAAGTTCCAGAAAAACAGATCCAATTTTCCTGGCCAACGAACCTCTTGAAGCTATTTACACAGCTGGCAGAATATAATTATTCACTAACAGCTTTAGGACCAAAATTGAAAAAAATTATGATAATTTCTTTTACATACATTGCCTTCAGTAATGTTACACTAAATTATATTTTCCCCAAAAATTCGACAACTTTTTTTTTACACCAACTTACTAAACACTTATTATTCATTACCAATATATCACAAAAATCTTACAAAAAATGATTTCTACGGAACACTAAAAATATTTCAGCTAAAACTTTTTATATTCAGCCACTATTTGAGAGTACCTGTATAGGGCAGCTCGATTTTTTCGACGAGTAATACAAAGAAAAAGCTCTCTGAATGCGTCATTTCTATGGGGATCCGCTATCTATTCATAAAAATCCATATCACAATTTGTGATATGCGTTTGAAATATGTGCCAAAAACGTGAAAAATTGCAAAACAATTGAAATAACTCAAAAACGATGAACGATATCATTTTTTGTCCTTACAAACATGCATTATAATTTGATGAAAACACAAAAATGCAACAACATAAGAGGTGTTCTATTAAAAAAATAAAGCATGTATCACCAACGACTTATGGGGCAGCCTGTAATTGTCAAAATAGGTTAACAAGATACAGCTCGAGACACCCTATAATTAACGTATATACTTTTTTCCGAAAACATTTTAGTAAAATGAAGGACAGTGATGGTTGAAGCTGAAACTTAAGGCTTTGTGAAACACACTTATTAAGAGATTTTTTCGACATAATCCGTATTTGCTTCAAATTCGTTGACTGAAAATTGCAAATTTTCACGTCTCAAATCGCAACTTTGACGTTTCAAGAAGCAACTTTATAAAATGTTCAAAATCTTTTTTCTGCTACTTGCCACTTTTGCGCCAAGAAAACTTAACCGTTGTATGTAATATTTAATTGGTTTTGTTAATCACACAAAATATTTTGTTCTTGTGCTTTCCTCTGATCACCACCCAGCTTTTTGTTTTGTTTTAACTTAGAGATTTGAATTTTGGTGCGTAGGGTAAGTTTGATAGTACAAACGTATATGTCAAATTTGGTTGTCATAGTTCTGTTATTTTCGGATATACAGAAATTTTCTGAAAGAAAACCCAAAATTTACCCGGAAAATTGGTGCCATTTTCCTGGCTAACGAACTTATCCAAGCCACTGGCAAAAGGAAAGTACATACCAAGTTTCATCAAAATCGCCTCATTATTTTTAGAGTTATATATATATATATATATATATATATATATATATATATATATATATATATATATATATATATATATATATACAGTGTGGAACAGCCAAATGGAATAAATTCGATAACGGATAAATGAGGACGTGTTGGGAAAAACGCTTGGACACGTCGATTTGTATTTTTAACTGCGCATCTTTTTCAAGAAAAAAAAATTATATAGGGTGCGTCATGTGACAGTGGCCAATACCAACTTTCTTATTTTAAATACAAGCCCCTGTATATTATTAATTTTTTGGATTCTTCAGAAAATTCTAGACATAATTCATGTACAATGTCCTATACCTATCTTCAACTGTTTCGGAAATATTAAGTATTTTCAGATTTATTACAAAAATTAATATTAAAAATAGAAAATTATTTTATTTCACAAATTCTAATAAGAAATACTGATTATTTCTTAATAATTTAAAAAAACAAAAAAAAATTAATGTCAATGTAGTAAATGTTCAAAATGCTCGCCACGAACATCTTGGCAACATGCTAATCTGGTATAGAAATGTCTTCTAACATTACTCAACATCTCAGGCGTGACTGATCTAATCGCAAGCGTGATTCGTCTTTTTAAGTCATCTAAGTTGAGGGGCTTAGTTTTGTATACAATACTTTTGACATATCCCCACAAAAAGTAGTCTAATAGCGACAGATCAGGAGATCGTGCTGGCCATTCTATCGATCCGCGCCTCCCTATCCACCGATTTGGAAAAATTTGGTTCAGGTACTGCCGGACATTGATTTGGTAATGGGGCGGTGCTCCATCTTGCTGAAACCATATTTTATTGGCAGGAACTTGTGGGTTTGCTGGATGTGGATATAAGTTTGTCAAAGTTGGCACGACATTATTTTGGAGCAGTTCTAAATATTTATCCCCATTCAAGTTGCCATCAATGAAAAAGGGACCTACGATATGATTTCCAACAATTCCTGCCCAAACATTAACTTTTTCAGGATATTGCGTATGTTCCTCTCTCATCCAATGAGGATTCTCATTAGACCAATAGCGGCAATTTTGACGATTAACATGACCGTGAAGTGTAAATGTGCTCTCATCAGAAAACAAAACATCTTCTAATTGGATCACATTGTTATCTAACATTGCCATCATTTGTTCACAAAAATACGTTCTCCTATCGAAATCGTCCTCCATGAGCTCCTGAGTTGGTATCATTTTATAGGGATGCATTTTACTTTCCTTTAATGTTCGAAAAATTGCTGTGTGGCTAACGTTGAATAGTTGGGCTGCTTGTCGACCAGAAGTATGTGGGTTTTCTTGAAACTCAAGCGTAATATCCAATTTCGTATCATCACTTACTGCATTGGCAGCTACTTTTTTTATCTGTCTCACATGACCAAGCTCGCGAAACTGCTTTTCTATTTTGCTAATTGTTCCTTGGGACACAGGCGGCAAATTTGGAAATTTTTCGTGAAATAAGCGAGACACTTCCATCTGTGTCCGTGTGTTATCTCCATAACCAATCATTTGTAGAATGGTTATTTTGTGCATTTCTGTTAAATGAACCTTCTTTCTGATATTATTACGTACAGTTAACGAAATTCAAACGACAATAGCACTGACACTAATCACTACTGTCATGCAGGCAGACAACAAGTTGCTAAGGCTAGGAGTTTTATACGAACAGAAAGAAAACTGTTTTTGTTTTTGTTTCATTTCATATCAGTATCAAGAGCTGAATGGGAAATAAGTATTGAATGCAATGTAGCGAATTTGTGAAATAAAATAATTTTCTATTTTTAATGTTAATTTTTGTAATAAATCTGAAAATACTTAATATTTCCGAAACAGTTGAAGATAGGTGTAGAACATTGTACATGAATTATGTCTAGAATTTTCTGAAGAATCCAAAAAATTAATAATATACAGGGGCTTGTATTTAAAATAAGAAAGTTGGTATTGGCCACTGTCACATGACGCACCCTATATAATTTTTTTTTCTTGAAAAAGATGCGCAGTTAAAAATACAAATCGACGTGTCCAAGCGTTTTTCCCAACACGCCCTCATTTATCCGTTATCGAATTTATTCCATTTGGCTGTTCCACACTGTATATATATATATAAACACAGATCTCCCCATTAGTGAATTTTTCGTTTTACAAAAAATTCTCTAAAAAGGATCATCATCTTTTTATTACTATTACAAGTTTTCGCAATAGTAAAAAAAAACCTGGACGCAGCAAGTGCGTTATGGTAGTGAATTTTCATAAAAATATTTTTTAATAGCCAATATGTGTTTTCTTAAGAAAGCAGGCTTCAAATTTGGTTACCAGTATAACCTATATAGTAAAAACAATGTGCCATGTTTCATCAAAATAACTTTATTGTTTGAAAATGTACAAAAATTTCCGAAAGTAAACTTAAAGTGTTCCCGAAAAAAACTCGTTTCTTGGTCAACCTTATAGGTTAATAGCAAATTGAGCTATTCAAATATGAAGGATTTGATCAAAGATCGCTACCATAACGCACTTATTGCGTCCAGAATTTATTTTCTTACAAACATGCATTATATTTCGATGAAAAATGTAAAAATGCAATAACATAAGGCGTGTTTGATTGAAAAAAAAAAAGAAAATTTGTATCACCAACGACTTATGGGTGATTGTAGAAATAATTTTTTAACATGTAGCTCAAGACACCCTATAATTAATATATACAAATTTTTTTCATATGTTGTATAATAATAGATATATTGAGCTTTATTGATTTTTTACGAAAATTCTACAAACATTATATACCATTAAACGATAAACTCTATAGCTAGGACTACTGCCAAGCATCAGAGAAAGGGTCTATTTGCAATGAATTTTCTGGAAATATTTTATTAAAATGAAGGACAATGATGGTTGAAACTAAGACTTCATGGTTTGTAAAACATTCTTCTTGAGACATTTTATTTCCATAGCCCGTATTAGATTCAAGTTATTTGCCTAAATGTTGCCAATTTTGACATTTTAAATCGCAACGTTGACGTTTTGAGGAGAACCCCAATTTATTTTTCTTTAAATGCCTATAACTTTTTGTCTTTTGACCTACAGAGCTAAATTTTGGTAGGTAACTTACCTATAAGGATGTAAACCCGTGTACCAAATTGCCCTTACTTTGTTAATTCCGGAGATATTATTTTTTTTCGAAAGAAAACACAAAATTTTCCGGGAAAACCTGGGCCGATTTTCCTGGCTAACGAACAACTTATCCAAGCCATTTGCAAAAGGAAGGTATTCCCCAAATTTAACTAAAATCGACCCATTATTTTTTGAGTTATCGGTGTGATATATATATATATATATATATATATATATATATATATATATATATATATATATATATATATAAACATATAAAAATTGAAACTGACCCCGGATATGTGTTCTGGGGGGCCTAACTAGCGCTCATTTGAAGAAATTTTTACAAAATTCAAAAGTCGGGATCTCCTCATTGGTGAATTTTTTTAAAAAGAACATTCACTAACAAGGTGTAACAGGTGTGATTGTAACTTAGTGATGATTTCAATTAGGAAAGTGTTCTTTATTTACACGAGATGTGGCTTTTAAAGTATTTTTTGTTCAGAATAAAATTATCAGTACACTACCCGCAATTTTAGTTCTGTATCAGCGGCTACAAATAATAGATTTACATCTTATAGAACATCTGTCATACATGAAACAGGACGACAAATTTAATAAACATTACTGTTCTCTCTAAATTACATACCGAATGTCTCGCACTATACGTACCCGCAAAAAATGACTAGTTTGAAATTTGTAAGTACAATTCATCACAATAGAGTTTTTAGAACTGGCCATCGTATCGGTAACAAAGTTTGCGTCATCAGAGGGATGAATAAAGTAAGTGAATAAAGACTACAGCTATTATTTATATGCTGGTTGTGAAGCAGTTGCGAACAGCGTCATCTAGGAAGATATTCAGACAGACCCCCCCCATGTTGAGTCCAAAATCCCTGTAATTAAAACTGCATACCTGCCTTTGTAAAACTGTGCGTCAAATATTCCTTCCAAGAACGATACGCTGGTTATCAAGATAACAGTTCGAACAATGGAGTACATAAAACCAGACCTATTCTATTCGTCGAAACATTTTCGTTCAAATTTTTAACGATATATATATATATATATATATATATATATATATATATATATATATATATATATATATATATATATATATATATATATATATATATATATATATATATATATATTCGTAAGCATCTAGCTGACGCGACTGCCTGACACTTTTGATTCACTTGAGATATTCTTTATCTACATAATAATTATTATGACAGAGCAATACATAATTTCAATAATTATTTTAATTTGCCCAACATATTTAAGTTCACAATCTTTACAACGTATTTCATAGATTCCCGACAACATTCAAAACCTTTCCATGATACAACACACACACACACACACACAGATTCCCGACACTTCTGTGCGTTTTATCTTTATCGTTTGGCTCACCCAGCACATTTTTTAATGCGTTTTATGTAGAAAATGTTTTCTACAAAAAATATAGGATGAAAAACTCTATAAATGCTATGAAAATTGTTCTTTATGTCACCTGACCAAGACCTACTAATGCAGTTTTTCTATATCAAAAAAAAAAACCGGGAAAAGCGGTTGGGGCCGTTTTTAGGAAGATAGATATCTACCAAATTTCATCAAAAAAGAAGAATTATTAACCATTTCAGAGAAGTTTATTTGCGTGATCATTCTAATATGGAAGCACCCTGTAACTTTTGTATTTATTTATAACGCGATTTTTTAACGGGATCTCACAGCATAGAGAGTGAAGAAGTCTATAGATCCCGTGAAAATTGTTTCCTATGCCTTTCGATCACGGCCTAGTAAAACTATTTTCATATGTCAAAAATTATAGAAAAGGTTAGGGCTGGTTTTAGGAAAGTAATGAGTACGCCACTGGATTCGCCATTCTTCAAAACTGTTACTCTAATTTCATATGACTTCTGAGAAAATACTGAATTTGTTTGACGTTTGTCATTCAATTTATTTTGATTGAACTTGTTATCGTAGTTCAGTTTGTTATCAAACTTCTTAGAAATAAGTGATATTATTTACCTTTTGATGAGTAGGTAACAGTTTTGAACAATGGCGAATCCAGTGTCGTACTTATTTTTTCCTAAAACCAACCATAAACCTTTTTTATAACTTTTCACATATGAAAATAGTATTAATTGGCCGTGATCCAATGGCATAGGAATCACTTTTCACGGGATCTATAGACTTCATAATCTTCCATCTTTTGAGACCTCGCTAAAAAGATCGCGTGTAAATACAAAAGTTACAGCGGTGTTTAAGGGTCACACGAATACACTTCTCTTAAATGGTTAATAATTCTGATTTTTTGATGAAATTTTGTACATATTTATGTTGAGGGATGCCGAATCCAGTGGCGTACTTATTTTCTTCCTAAAAACGGTCCGGACGTTTTTCCCAATTTTTCTAACATATAAAAACTGCATTAGTAGGCCTTGGACAACTGACACAGTGAACACAGCGTTTTTAGAGTTTTCCATCTTATTACTTTTGATCTTTTGTTCATCAAAATCGAATTATAAACAGAAAATTTACAGGGGTGGTTCTATCTTAAATAGGCCACACTGTATATCCATATATATATATATATATATATATATATATATATATATATATATATATATATATATATATATATATATATATATATAATTGAGCCTATTTAAATACATTTTTAAATTTTTAAATGCCTTAAAGTCGTCATATCTGTATTATCAGAGATTTTGTGTACGAAAATTAGCGAGAAATAACAGATAATAAGGATTTATTGTTGGCAAAACTATTACTGATTAGATGCTAGTTTTTCGAAAGTTTTCAAAAAGATCAATCTTCCAAACCAAATAATTTTTGATATTTGGTATGTTACGTTAACCTAAAATTTGTTTGTGCTTTTAGTGAATTTTCTTAAAAAAGTTCACTAATGAGGAGATCCCGACTTTTAAATTTTGAAAAAATTTCTTCAAATGAGCGCTAATTAGGCCCCCTAGAACACATATCCGAGGTCAGTTTGAATTTTTAATATTTGGTCCATGTTGTACACACTGATTTTATTGGATATTTAAGTTTCTCCAGCCACACCTAATATTCAGCTATTTATTGACATATGTTAATTGCTTTTTTTATAATAATCATTGTAAACGATAACAAAACGTTTATTTTTTAGATTAAGTATAGACAAGATCAACTACCAGCTTGACATTATATAATTGAAAGTAGATAGCATAACAATACAGAAGTCGATCGAGTCGTATATTTCTTTATCGAATAGGAACGTAATTGTGGGATGTTAACAATGCTGAATGGTTGGTATACGTGCCTTTAATAACACAGTAACCTTGTTAATCAATCATTCGTGTCGTGCCTAGCGTGCTTTAAATCTTAAACTGAAATGAGAAAAAAAAAACGAACTGGAAGAAAATAATAATTGGTTTTATTTAAGTCATGTTGATATCTGTTTAATGTTAAGTTTTGTCGATGACTGCTAAATTGTTTTTTTTGCACAAGTTTAGCCTTCCTTATACAAAAAAGCCATATTCTGTGCAGGTCATTTACTAGCTGGAATTAATTTGGAATGTTTCCATCGTCTGTAATAGTTATCCATATGTTTGGTTTGAATTGGCATTGTTTTTAATATTTTCTAATATTAATATACGCTTTTTAATAATTTAATATTTGCATGAAATTATATTATGTCACAATGAAAGAAGCAACAGAAAAGTAGGATTGTTGAATCATGTTAGTCAATGAACATCTAATAACATAATGATACTAGAACTATAGTAAATACTAACTAATATCTCCTAGACTTAATGACGAGGGGAATATAATAGATAGATCGAAGACAAACACCAACATCTTGCTTTTTGTCCTTCATATCAAAGTCGGAAAATAGACATACCATTAGTTTTATATGTATGTATAATTAGATTTAAAGTGTGTTACAATTTTGAATACCTTCTTCAAAAATACGATTGAAGTTAGATCGCCTATATCTCTTTTTTCTTTTCGGTTGCTGATTAATACTTTTGACGCATAGGTGTTTTTTTAGATATTTGTTTTTCGAATTGGCAACACTTTTTCCAGTGACAGCCAATTTGACAGCGGATTTGTGCTCAGTTTGGTTTGTCATTTCGCCATGAATACTCCAGAAGAACGCTTGGGAATTGTGCAAATTTATTTCGAAAATCGTGGTTCAGTTCACGAAACTTACCGGGCGCTGCGCCCATTTTACGGTCGACATAATCATCCATCCGAGTTATTATTTCGAATAACCATGCATCGGTTTCGCACCAAGCATATTTTAATTGGTAATCCGCATCGACAGAGACGTCGTACAGTGTGCGGCGAAGAAGCTGTTGCTGCTGTGGGCCTAGAATTGAGGAGGACCCGAATGTGTCGATTCGTCATTGTGCACGGCAGTTGGAGCTGTGCCCCCTGCCCATCCACTTTATAGAAGATATTGCGTTTTTGGTTTACGGAAATAGAAGATCCAGCTCGTGCAGTAATTGAAGACGCTGGACCATCGCGTGCGTCGTACGTTCGATGAATGGGCTGGAAACAAGATTACTGTTGATCCTCATTTTCAGCACAAAATTTTGTTCAGTGACGAGGCTCATTTTTGGTTACGTCAATAAATAAAATTGTCGAATTTGGAGTAGAGAAAATCCACGAGTCATTATTAAGACATCTTTACATCGACAAAAGTTACTTGTTTGGTGTGCGTTATAGACTGGTGGAACCATTGGTCCATATTTCTTAAAAAAATGATGCCGAACAAAACCATAAAAGTCAATTGAGACCGCTACAGATCCATGACTACTGATTTTTACGTTCCTCAATTGAATGATATTAAGGTTGAACAGCTTTGGTTGCAACAAGCCTGCGCAACATGCCACACAGCTCACACCACAATTAATTTCATACAGGAAAAATTTCATTAACGCTTAATTTTGCGTAATGGACCTGTGATTGACCTCCGAGGTCTTGCGATCTAAGGCCGCTATATTATTTTCTGTGGGGATATGTGAAGTCGCTACACTACGTTAATAATCCACAGACGATGGACGACTTGGATACCAAAGTTTACCAGGTTTTTGCCACAGCATATATATATATATATATATATATATATATATATATATATATATATATATATATATATATATATATATCAATGCTATGTTATTGCCGATATACGGCCACAGATGCGGGAAAGGCTTGTCGAAAATTGGGCTTTCATTGCGCTTTGCTCGAGCCACCCGCGGCGCCCTTATGCCTTATATGAAATCATATTTAGACAGTAATGGCATAAAATTCTCTTTCCAATAAAGCTAATACCATGGCCACCACCACGATTTCTATGTTTTATTTCATTTTAAAGTTCTATACATCTAAGAAAAAATACAGAAAATCGGATTTTAAACAGTGTTACTATTTAGCTAGTTCTATATTTATTTTAATTTCATTATTTTTTACAAAATACCAGGCATGCTTGCTTAGGTTTTTTTATATGTTGTTATAAGAAACTCAAAAATAATAGTAAATTTGGTCAGAATTTTAAATTTTTTTATTTAACTCAAAAAGTAGGTATGCTAGGTATGTATAGGAAAGCGTTATGTACTTCGATAGAAAATCCAAATGACACAAATCATCCAATAAAATACTCAGATTTTAGCTATTTTTTTTTAGTATAAAAACTTCAACGTAAATTTGTGAACAGTCTGTACCTACAGAGTGTTTAAGATTCCAATCTCAATAAGTGGTTTCATTTTTGTTTTTGACATTCTTGCAAAATTTGAGTTTTTGTTCATTTGTAGTTCAGATAAATACGTATTTTGATTTGTATGGTGTCACTTATCTGTCAAATATTGTCAAAAATCGCGATTATCTGGGGACCGACCAGAAATAGGGAGGTAGTGGTATATGCAAAATTAGCTTAAAATTTTACCAGGAATCAACAGTTGAAACAAGTCAACATCTAAATCCACAGAATTGTTTGCGGTTCCCGCTATGGCCGGATGCGTCGCCATGTTGGAAATATTTTAGTTTAAGAGGTTGACATTGTCAAGGAATATGCTGAAAGTTCTGATCAAAATTCTTACTTTATGTGCGAATATATATAATGATCGAGTTGCCCGAATCTCCCTGAAGCAGAAAGTAAAATAAAAATAAAAAAACACCAAAATATTAATAACAGAGTTACACTAAATACGTATTAATACAACGAAGTTGTCTTCATTAGTAGCTCTTATCTCATTAATATTTACAAAACACCACATACACTTGCTTCTGTTTAATGTTCTTTATGTGGTAAACCCGAAGCTTATCAACAATATTAGACAACCGGCGAAATTGAACGCGTACGAGAGCATTTTAAAAGACAAAGTTTGTTTGAATAGAGCTGCGCCAGCATTATATAGCTCACTGTTCGCAGAATGCCTCTGATAATAAAATATACCGAAATTTCGTGGAAACAAGTCTAACGTAATTTAAATAAAAGGACCTCTGGTAAAGATAAACGTAGAAAGTTTGTTTGTGACTCCTCCTTCTAGGGTACCTGCCATCTAATATAAACACAATTCGAGTTGTGAAACGTTTAGAATATTACATGCTCTGGTGGCGCTAACTTTGTTAGTGAAACGATCGCCAGGTCTTTAAAAATGTGTTGTGGTAGAGCGCGTTCTCCAATAGTGTATTTATGTTCTTTAAAAGTTATGGATACTCGCTACTTCTAAGGCGTTGTATTTGTTCGCCATATTGCCAATATTACTACGAATCAAATAACTTTAAGTATATCCTGAGTTGAACGTCAGCTTTCTTAATTTTCTATTTTACGATATACTTGCCATGCAGTTGTATATGTTGGAAGAATGAGAATCTTGTATTTCTCAAACGGTAGGTTGAACTATATTTCTTCATAAAATCCAATTATCTTATCCAAACACATATATTTTACTCGCACGAATAAATCCTTAACCTGTAATAAAATATATACATAGAACTATCACGTAAATTTCACTATATTTAATCAAGTGTAATTTACATTAGAACTCCAACGTAGAACTTGACATCTAACTCAAATTAATTACCGTTCCTTCATTCTTCCACTGTATAAATCCCGCCGTTGTATGTACAGTCGTTGTTTCTTACTTGGATAGGCGCGTCTCCAGTTTGTATTTTATCAGCTAGACCGTCACTCCCTTTTACTGCCACGCAAACCTTAAGCGTTGGCTCAATAAATGTTGCCACTGTTGTGAAAGTCTCTCAGATCTTTAGTTAAAACACAACATATAACCAATTTTGATTTTTCTTGTTCAGTATTTTGAAATATAATTATTTTAGTAATTTAGCAACAACATTTTCCCGGTCCACCTAACTGATACGATAGATAAAGACCCACAAACAAACTGAAAAAAATAGAACGCCACGAAAAGTCTTGTGAAGATTGCTATAACAGAAAATTTGGTCATACTGCATATTAGGGGCCAACTGGATTTTCGAAATTTTTAAAACCACTCCTGTATGTATAATCAGAAAAATGTTGTAGAAACACCCCGCCCCCCTAAAGTTGCGGGACCCGAGTGAACATGGGTGCTGGTGGACTTCTATAAGCAGCCTTTTTTACATTTTGCATCAAAATTTTCATAATGTTCTCCCTCCTACAGCACGCCTATTTGCTCCAGGTCCCCCAGCTTGTTTAGCGTTTGAACTTTTTTCTTGTTGTTTATGAACAAAACACCCTACCTGAAGGACTTGACCCAGGGAGTTGTCATAAAATTAAGAAATTTGTCGTAATATGTCATAAATTATATATTTTGTCATAAAACTCATAAAAACTAGACAGCACAAGTTTTCCATATTTACGTACAACTGATTCGGTGTTTTTAAAGTCAGTTTTTAATTAAAATTCCCGCTTAAAATTGAATTGGTGCTTCTCATTTTTACGTAACAAAAGTAAACTATTTAGTACAGTTTGGCACTGCACCGTACTTAAGAGAATGTTTGCGTGAGGATATGATATATACACAATTTACACCTGACAGCCAGTCAGATTAAAAGACAATATTATGGATACGTGCAATATGTTTCAAGAAAAAAGAAATGTATAGTTAATAGTTATTGTCATTCCCTCTACCTCGATCACTGCAGTGCAGAGAATATGAAGCATCACTTTTTCTAGTTCTTCAATATTATGGATTTTAAAAGCTTTTATTTGTTTACAAATTAGTATGGGTGGACCAAACGTGAATTTGTTCTTCTAGACTTGAGAAAAATCTACAGGATACATACGACAAGAAACTAATCGCTTTAGGTACTTGTAGTTTGCATCAAATGCATTTATGAAGCGACCAATTTATCTTAAATTTGATGTTGATGCTTTTGCACAGGATTGTTACTTTTTTTAAATACATCGCCCCTAGAAGACAATATTTTAATCTGGTTTCAACATTCACTGATATATATGTTGGAAAATATGCTCAACCACACACCAAGTCGTTGGCTGGGCCTCAAAACTGTTATAACCCGCATTTTTTGTCAATGGGATAATTTGTCGGAGTACTTTGTGAAAAGTTTGCCAAAGGAAAAATGTTTTAAACCCGAAATATAACTGATCTTTATAACAGGTTAAAAAAAACCTTGGTTAGTAAAAACATTGAAAATTTATATAAAGTTTGCCATATATGGCAGATTCTATAGAATTTTTCTTGTTGCGTTTTCAATCCAATGAGCTACGAGTAGACCTTTCATATTCCTCATGGACAGGGCTACTATTTACTTTTATGTCTAAATTTGTCAAACCTGAATTACTTGGCCACAAAGACGCTAAACAACTTTCGCAGATGGATGTTAACAACGAAGAACACTATGTTGCTGTTAGTAAGATGTTATTAATACAAAAAAAAAAAATTGACGATCTCTGAAATTGAAGATAGTAAACAGTTTAGGATGAAAATATAATTTAAAACACGTTTCATGAAATTTGTTTCATACTTAATTTAAAAACTACCATAAGAAAGCGTTTTAATAAATGTTCTGCAATATCTGCATGCGTCACTTAAATTCAGAGTTAGTTCTAAAGCTATACATTCATTTTAAAGAATCGCTGTTATTATGGGAATGCATTGAAACAAAAACTGGCTAAATGGTTTAAACTGAGATCGGAGTTAAGTGTAGATCGTTTTATGCCTTAATTAAATTACAGTTTCTTAAATATGAAAACAAAACAATACCGGAATCAAGGTAAATCAATAAAGTATCTGGAGTGTTTAACCCCATCGATTATTTTTGGACAGCATTATTAAATATAAGGGAAGTAGGCGGGACTCTGAAATACGCACAACTAATTTATCTTGTTTTAGCTGCTTTATCCTTAAGTCAGAGTAATGCCATTCCAGAAAGAGGATTCAGCATAGACAAACATATATTATGGGAGAAGGGATCACTAAAGGAAGACACAGCAACTGATATGCGAATCGTAAAAGATTACATTAAAAAACTCCAGATAAAATTGCAAACTTCGCAATCAGTAAAAATTTGTTGAATTCATGTTCAACGGCATTTCAAAAGAATGGATTACATTTAGAAGAGTGGACGTGAAAAAGGAAGGAGAGAGAGAGAGAGAGAGAGAGAGAGAGAGCGCTTATGTGTGTGCGCGTGCGTGCGTGTGTGTGTGTGTATGTGTGGGTGTGTGTGTTTAATTATACAAAATGTCTAACATAAAAGCTGTTGGTTGTGCATGTATACACCATAAATTAAAAAAAAATAGCCTCTTCCAATATGTTCAACAGCCAAATCAATCTCTAGAAATGTCACTTTTAAAATGTTGTGTTCTTCTTGCTTCCTCATGAAGTCATGAAATGTACATCACCAACACTTCTGACAAATCTGTTGGTGATTACTTTGCACTTATGATAACAATAATTATCTTCATAAACAGCCAAATATTCGATGCATATAAAAATTTATTTAGCACATTATTTTTGACATGTTTCTCTTGACAAAAACCGAGAAACCTTTTATTATATATTACATGCTAGGAATACTGCTCCCATCTCTTCAATTCAGTTGAGCTCTGTTTATTTTACGAAACAGTATTTCCACCCCGCATTATCGAGGTCGAGAAGCAATAAACGTGATCTCTATTTTTCTCACACATTTTTCTTGTATTGGTTTAGGTGTCGGCACTGTTTCTTTAGTTTCTTGGCTGGGCCTAAATCAGTACTGCTTTTTTTCCAGGAAACTCTTAATTTGGTTGTTCTATTTTTCAATATGATTTATCAGAGTTTTTGCCACATGTCCTGTGCTGGTTGCATTTTCGTGCTACCACTGTTTTTGGGATAGTAATACTTTTACTCTTCGTAAACTCGATGAGTAGTTCTTACATCGGGAGTTTTCGTCTTGTCTAAAGGCTACGGGTTTACACAAATAATTTTCTTTCCTCTATATAGTCTTCCTTACCATTAATTTTCTCTCCTTGATATAACTCTTTTAGATAGGCTTTCGAGTTTTAAGCAATATCTTCCTTTCCTGGTAAGAAATTTCCGTCGTCCTCTATGACTTTGCTCCTAGCTTACATAATATTTATACCTGCTGGCAAGCTTGATCGGTCCTTTTCGATTGCATTCATTTTTATTATAATCATATGTTTAATTATACCCATCTCCTATACTGTTTGTGTATTAGCTTTAAATTTTCTCATGTAATCCACGATTTTCTTGGTTCTAGTTTCTTTTTGCTCAATTCTTTTCCGCACCTGCGTTTTAAACCGCGTTTTACAAGGGTATCTACGCAGATATTCCACCGTTAAGATTCGCCTTATCGGTTTCGTCTTTAAACTTTTCCAGTTCCTCTGCATCCTTCTTGGATTTCCACCATTCTTATCGTGAATACACATAAAAAATAAATTATGTGACTTGTTTTTACCTATGTTAACAATAGAGCGGGGGGACGTTCATGCACCCATTGAAAAACGATGTGGAAGCAACTAGATCTTAACGGGCTGGCATATAAATTAATGCATTCATTTTACTCTATCTGTTTAACTTTCTAGTATTCCTGATTGAAAAACGATGTGGAATCAACTAGATCTTAACGGGCTGGCATATAAATTAATGCATTCATTTACTCTATCTGTTGAACTTTCTAGTATTCCTGATTTTCACTTGACTGTGGTATACTATTTACCATTTATTTACACACGCAATTACACTAACTACAATCTCATGATTATTTATATGAACTCGCATACAGTATATATTCTCTCCGTTCTGTTAGAGATGGGAGTGAAAGAATCAACCAGCGACTTGTGCAGATTTATTATCCTAGCAGTAAGCATATGGTGGATCAGCCGGTTTGCAAGCCCGGTTCCGCGCAGTTGGCTCTAATGAATTCACCACTGGTTGTGGTCGGTGTTGGTGTTTGTTTTATGGAAAACAATCCACAATTGTTTTTAATGCGACTAAATTGCTGGTTACAAACTATAATTATATGATCAAATATCATTTTAGACATACTTATAAAACATGTAATACGTTATATGTTAAACGGGACCGGAAGGAATGTTAATGAACAAAAATGAAAAGTAAGACACAAATGTTTTGCAAATTTCGGTTAACTGTTTTCGTACGATTGAAGATAATTATCGAAGCTTTTTAACCAATTAGATTGGGAAATTTTGCAACCATTGGTTAAAAAAAAATTCAACAATAATAATAGCGGTATTGCTGCTTTTAATGCTGGGTGCGACTTAATTCGGATGGGCATTATCTTACGAATTTTGCCAGGGAAATTTTGCGAATTTAAATCTTACGGCTTGCGATGAAATAGATTCAAACGTGAATTTGAATATTATCATTATTCATCCTATTCCCGTTTATACCGCCAGCTGTGTAAACTGCCTACACGATCTCATTGTTGTCTTTGTCTGCAAACATATAAATTGTGCAATGGAGAATAGCGCAAAGCTCCATCTCTGATGTTCTGACGGTTCTAGACTACAGCAGCATCTTCCACGTACACACAATACAGCCACAAGGAAGCTGCGGGAAGAAAACTAGCGAGCGAAAACAATTACTACCATGGCGTAATTAACCATATATGCACCAAATAAATTCATAAATATTAATTTCATACAATTTAATTTAAAGAACAAACACAAGATACCGAGAAAAAGTGGTTCCAGATAAATCAATATCCGTATTAATCAGGTGATAAGGTCCTATCATCAGCTATCTACATTTTATCACTTACGGATGCATATAAAAGGAGACCGATAATTCAAAGAAAATGAGTTCTCTCCGAGCATTCACTGATACACCGACATAGTACAAGCAGCAGTCCACGTGCCAGCCGGGCGTCTTCAGCCTTAGGTGACTTTGCCTTTATTATTATACCGCAGTGTGGTAAATGATTACAACAGATGTTGATTCCTGGATGTAATAGCATGGGTTAGTCTATAACGGCTGCCCCCGTTGTTGATTCCTGGGCGTAAGCGTCGAGGATTAAACAACACCGCCGCCCCTTTTCCCTCCTTGTATTGACCGACCAGGGTGCCTATGATCGGCGCTGATTCCCAATCGTAACCCGCTGGTCTGGCCAAAGAGCCAAAGTTGTTCAGTACCTGATGCTGAGTCCTGCGTGCTAAACAAGGGAAGCTTATTCAACATGACCCCCTGCGCTCCCCCCACAAAAAGGTAACCGAAAGCTCACCGTCGGCTGGCTAAGCTGTATCCTGAGAACTCCGAAAAGGATTCGTGTCCGGAGGAAATATTCCAGGGTTCCGTTCCGCAGTAGGAAGACCCGACCAGGCATTATATGTTGAATTATATCAAGTGTAAATAATTTATATACTGTAAATTCTTCTATATTTTTTTAGGAAATTGTAAATAAATAGATCTAGTAGAAAACTGTCTACACTGAGTTCTCCTGGCACTCAAGAAAACAACCTTACAGGCGAATACCATGACGGACATTGAATAACATCACTTGCTACCCACCATCACTTCAGTCGTACCGGGACTTGCGGTAAGATGTAAGCAGGAGACACAGACCGGTTTCGTCCTACTTAGGACTCCTCAATATGCTATACCAGCGCTTCAACAAGTCGGCCTTAAGACATGCATGGCCATAATATGCATTGGAGAATAGCGCAAAGCGCCACCTCTGGTGACGATTGTAGGTTTCCACGTACACCCAGTACAACAAGAAGGAAGCTACGGGGAGAAAAGTAACGAGCGAAAACAAGCATTTCTTTGGCTAATACCACGACATGCATTAAATTACATCACTTGCTAACCATTAAGTTTAAGACTTAGTTAAAAACGTCAGGTTAGTTGTTACGATTTTCTTTCAAAACCCTCATCAGATAAAAAATTCAGGATTAAAAATGATTGTTTATACGCACCCTCGAATTCAGTGGACTCTATCTTTAAAATTTTGTTTTTAACGATTGAGACGGAGCAGTATTCGTATTAAATTAATTACAGTTACACATGTGGTATCCCTGTTGGCTGTGCCGAAACTTTTCTATCTACTACATTTTAAATTAAGAAGTTAATAGATAATCAAGCTATTAATATTTCGAAGATTTTTTTAAAATTCGGTTCATTACCATAAAGCAATTAATTGTTTCGTTCGAACTTTTCATTGAAGATGGATATACAGGGTGTAACATAACGTCATGCAGATATTTCAGGGGGTGATAATATTCTACAAAATAAGAAAAAAATGCTAATAACCCCGGGGGTGACAAAATTTCAATTAATTTTTGTATCATATTTTATGTTTTTCTCTCGTATGCCTTGAGAAAAAAATTTAAATTTGGTACATCTATTTTCTTTAAGTGCCCCTACAATAAAATGTCAAAATCGTCGGTCTTCATACACAGGGTCTTATGTTTTCTGGGGTGATGTATTATTTTGTTTCGTAGGTTTTTTTGGAACACTTGTATGAATTATAATACCAAATTTGGATTTACTCTTCATTTATTGAGCTTTTTGGTTATTTTAGTGAATTTTCGTAGAAAAAGTTCACTATTGGGAAGATCCAGACTTTTGAATTTTGAAAAAAATTTTGCAAACGAGCGCGAACTAGGACCCCTAGAACCCATATCCGGGGTCAGTTTCAATTTTTATATGTATGTATATATATATATATATATATATATATATATATATATATATATATATATATATATATATATATATATATATATATATATATATATATATATAGGGCCGATTTTGATAAAATTTGGCATGTACCTTCCTTTTGTAAATGACTTGGATAAGTTCGTTAGTCAGGATAATCGGACGAGGTTTTCCTGAAAAATTTTGAGTTTTAATTCGAAACAATTTTAAAAAAAAAGCTCTGATAACCGAATTTGGTAGGTAGGTTTAGGATATAAAAAGTAAACTATAGACCAAAATTTAGATTTCTATGTTACAAGAAAAAAAGTTATAATAAAATATTTTGTGCCAGATCATTTCTATGAAAATTCACTACCATAACGCACTTGCTGCGCCCAGGCTTTTTTTGCATTATTCTCATACCTTTCACTGTAATCGATTATTCTGCAAAAATACCCATCGATGCAATTTAAGCACATAAAGGAAGTGAAGTTAAAAATGTCCTCCTTTTGCTAAGATGCAGGATTCCACTCTTTGCCTCATAGACCGACGGACCCTCTCAAAAATTCCAGAAGTGTTGCGAATGATGTCGCATAAAGCCACTATTCTATTTCGCAATTCCTCCTCTGCTTCAATTGCGGTCCGATACACCAATTATTTCCGGCGTCTCCATAAAAAAAAGTACAGGCTATTCAGGTCTGGGGATCTAGGAGGCCTTGACTGGGGTCCTCTTCGGCCTATACAACAGTTGTTTAAATGTTGATTCAGGAACTCCCCCACCTACATACTGAAATGCACCAGCGCGCAGAAACCACACATTTGGTTTCTGCAAAGAATTGGTACCTTTTCTAAAAGCACTGGAAGTTCCTTTTCGAGAAATCGCTAATAATTACGCCCGTTCAGCCATGCCGGCAGAAAAAAATGGTCTTATCAAATAATCTCCAATAATGCCAGCCCACAATGTTGTTGGAAATAATTTTCGCGTGCTACATGCGGATTTTATTGTGCCCACAAATGTTCGTTATTGAAATTCCGGATAGCATTCCGCGAAAAGTTTGCTTCATCACTAAATAAAATTGTGCTTGCAAACGACGGATTTTGAGGGAGCATTTGTAGAAACCACTGTCAAAAATGTAAACACAGTGGAAAGTAGGAGAAGAGCTTGAACCCTTGTGACGTGGTAAGGGTAGATTAAGTTGTATACCAAAATTCTCCAGGCAAGTATAAATAAAAGGCCCAATGTTGATGCAATTTTTTTTGGACTCGTATCAGGGTCATTTTATACTTCATTCAGGACTGCTTCTTCGACTTCTGGAGTTCTCATCGTTTGATTTGCTCCTCCAAAATAAGTGTATTTCTTGAACGTTCCAGTTTCACATAGCCGCATATGTGCATTTGAGAACGTCCTAGGGTTAGGTAGCATTCGATTAGGATATCTACATGCGTAGAGTCTGCATGCTTCATAAGAGCTGCAGTTGGCTCTTCCGTAGATTATATGCATTTGTGCAAACAACTCAACAATTTGGAAACATCAAACGATACAAAGTACTTAAGACAAAACGTGAAAAAGTCAAGAAGCAACATTGACGAATAAGGTGACCCAGTCTACTAATTTATTTTTCATCAATATTGGATATGCATCGATAGCTATTTTTCAAGATTAATCGAGAACGGTGAAAGATACGATAACATATAAAATGCAGGGCGATTAATACAATATTTTAATAGGAAGATTAGATTAAAATCTTTGACCACTGATTTACCGAAACTACCTGTTTCGGACCTGAAACAAGCGACCAAAGAATATGAAATTCTAAAACATATTACATGAATGAAATCCAAATGTAGATATGTGTTTAGAATTACAAACTGTTTAATATATAACAACTAGTAAATGTATTTTATTTCTAGCCATTACTTCTGCAATAAAACAGTAGCTAAATGTTTGCTGTGTTTATATTTGCACATCATATGTTACAAACTGTTAGAAAATTTATATCCCCTTCTTCATCAGAGTACATAATCCATCAACTGACTGCCACTCGACATGAGTAAAGCCATTATAGATACACATGTCATACAATACTCAATGGCTGAATTTTTTGTACGTGTTATAAAGTCTGCTTCTCTACATAAAAGATGTATGGTAGTGTTTGTTTAGATTAAGTTGTAGAACGATCAACTTATGATGTGCATACACCCGTATACTGATATTAAGTGTGTTTAAGAGTTGTAATTCAGACCAGGATTAATTCTCACAAATACACAAATTTATGTTTAATTTGAGAAAACATGCTTTTATATGTGCCGCCGTCCTGCTGCCGGTTGAGGTAATGAATGATTTCATACACAGTACTAAGTGAATATTGGAACCGGTGATGAGCACTGATAAGTACATTTGGAGTACCCAAAACCACCACAACACATCTTTATAAAGAGCTGACGGTCGTTACAATAACAAAGTTAGCGTCATCAGAGAATGCAAAATTCTAAACTACTCACACTCACCTTTTATACTGAGTCCTAGGTAAAGTCCGATGAGAGGGAGACCAAATTGTACTTTAATTAAAACGTCTTTAAACTTCCGTTATAACTTTACCTGCGAGTTTCGGAATATTCTCTATATCTAAGACAGAGTGCAAACAAGGGGCTATAAATCAGTGGCGGCGCTCGGTTTAAGGAACTTTTTTATTGCCTTAGAAATATAAATACTCTCGTACGCATCTAGCTTCGCTGGTTGTCTAACATTTTTGGTAAGTTTCAGATTTTCTTTATCTATGCGGTGGTTATTATCCCAAATATGTTGCGCCACGCATGACTTGTCTACACTACCGTGTCTTAGCTCTGCCAGGCGTTCCCTGAATCTGGTCTCCATGGTTCTTTTAGTCTGCCTAACGCATTTAAGATTACAATCTTTACAACTTTTCTCATAGATACCGGGTATTTCAGTGGTTTTATCTTTATCTTTCGTATTACCTAACAAATTTTTTAAATTATTTTTTTGTCGAAAAAGTGAGCTGCAAATTTTCTTTCTTAAAAGTTCTCTCAAGACCCCTTGTGATACACAGTTCAAAAGGTAGGTAACAATTTTGTTTCCTATTTTATCTTTCCTGAATGTCATGGATTCCGCTAACATTTGCTGTGTTCTGTGTCTATTAATTTATTTTTCCATTAATCAGTCTGAATATCCGTTATATTTAGTCACGTTTTTAATGTACTCTAATTCTCTCATATATCTACTTTTACTGAAGGAAAATTTTATTAATCTATTTACTAAGAAATTTAAACCGGCCGTTTTTTGTGCAAACGTGTGATGTGAGTCATTTGGAAGGCGACTTAGTGTGCTAGTTACCTTCCTGTGGACATCGAATTCAAGCGAGTCATTATTTTTAATAACTAGTACATTTAGAAAAGGAAATTTACTCTTAGCTCCTAATTCGTGGCTGAATTTTGTTGAATCAAATGGACAGTTTAATTTTTTAATAAAATCATCTACTTTGCATATATTTGTGTTAAACACTGCAAAAATATGGTCCACATATCACAACAATACTCTAGAAAAATACTCACTTTGATTTTCTAAATCCGTCTCAAATCTAATCATGAAAAGGTCCGCAATGAATGGAGAGAGTTGGTTGCCCATTGCCGTGCGTTCAGTTTGTGCAAAAAACTCATTGTTAAATTGAAAGATATTTTGGTTTATATAACGGTTTGTTAAAGTTAAATATTCTTTGCAGACCTCTTCACCTATTTCAATTTCAACAACTGTTCTAAATACGTTAGCGTTTGTTTCGTGGGCATATTAGGCAACAAAGACGCTACATCGAATGATATCAAAACCTCGTCTTCAACCAGTTTATCATCTTTACTTTTTTGTTTAACAGGCAAGCTTTTAAACTCATTTGACAGCCACTTCGTAAATTATATGTCGGAGAATCTATAGCCGAAATAATAGGTCTCATTGATTTTTGTGGTTTGTGAATTTTTGGGAAACAATATTTTTTGGGATCTTCTTCCCAAGTCTTTTGTTATAAGGTTGTGCTAACTCTAACTGTTTTTAACTTGGGTAATCATTTTTGGTAGCGAGTTTTTATTTAGTTTTTATACGGTCCTGTCTCCATTGCATTACCCACTCTATCATTATTATTTTTTGTCCAAGATTACAACCTTATCGCCTTTATCTACTGCGAAGAAAGGTTTTCTACGAGGTCAGTTTTCCAAAGAACTGGTTTTTAGTTTTTAATCTCCAAATGACTCACATTATAAGTTTGCACAAAAAACGGCCGGTATAAATTTCTTATTAAATAGATTAATCAAATTTCCCTTACGTAACAGTAGATAGAGAATTAGAGTAAATTAAAAACGTGTCTAATAACGGATATTCTGACTGCTTAGTGGAAAAATTAATTAATAGACACAGAACAAAGAAAATGTTAGCGAATTCCACGACACTCAGGAAAGATAAAATAGAGAAAAAATTTGTTTGCCTACCTTTCGCACCGCGTAGCACACCGAATCTTGAGAGCGTTTTTAAGAAAGCCGATTTGCAGCTAACTTTTTGGACAAAAAAAAATCATAAAATTTGTTAGGTAATACGAAACGGAACGATAAATCCACTGAAATGTGGGGTATCTATGAGATAAGATTTATAGATTATAATCTGAAATAGGTTGGGATACTAAAAGAACCATTGAGACCAGATTCAGGGAACATCTGGCACATCTGAGATACGGTAGAATAGACAAGCTATGCGTGGCACAACATATTTGGGATAACAACGACCGCATAGATAAAGAAAATCTTAAACTTATCAAAAATGTTGGACAACCAGGGAAGCTAGATGCGTACGAGAGTAATTATATTTCTATAAAAATATAATAAAATACAATAAAAAACAAAAGTTCCTTAAACACCCTGTCTTTGATATAGAAGATATTCAGAAACTGACAGGTAAAGTTATAATGGAAGTTAAAAAACGTCGTCCGGCAATTATGTAAAATACACAGAAAGTTTGCCTCCTGCGATTTCGTCTCCCTATTGGTATCGGTCTTCACACACAGTGATCGATCTGTATCGTCCGATTAGCTCTTTGCAACGTTTAAACCGAAACTCTGATGCATGTAATGTTTTTGATGTTAGACAATATACATTAGATATTTTGGCGTCTAATTTGGTTTAATTATTAATAATGCTAATAGGGAATCGAAACTCTGCTTCAATACAACGTACCAAAAAGCAGTAGTCACCCAAACATGCTGCATAAAATTGCTGGGGCGAAAACCCCGGCAGTGAAATTTACTCCGCCTTCGTCTCAGTAAGTAACAAGTGCAATGAGTCATCAATCAATAACAAATACATTCGTTTCATGTACAAACAATACCCGACGTCTCTGATCTATCGCAAAAATCATAGGTCTAAATTTTAGATCGTACTGGTAGGTAAATAGTGTGTATATACACAGGATGGCCACGTGAAAACGAAACAGATGCGTTTTAGGGCAGTTATTGTGATTTGGTTGAAAATAGGTTCTTTCCCGGTAGTACCGGAAGTACCGAAATGCTTCATGTGGAGTATTGATCAAGAAAAGAAAATAAATTGATGCATTATATAATAAATAATTTACGCAGTTCTTTTCGGAAAGAATTGACAATTTTGAATCTGCATATGCTGTTGCTAAAAAATCTCAAAGTTGCTATTAATCGCTCATAGCTGCTTATTGCATCCCTCATGCTAATGTTGTTTTTTTTAGTGAATTTTCATTAAGAAAATTCAGTAATAGAGACGTATCGTCGATGGTGAGAGTTTTGAAAATTTTCTTCAAATGAGCGCGAATTAGGGCCGCTGGAACCCAAATCCAAGGTCACCTATTTGTATATGTATCCAACCGATAACTCAAAAAATACTTCACGAATCGAAACCAAATTTGCAAATTCCCTTGATTTTGTTAATAGCTTGGATGAGTTCGTTAGACAGTTTTGACAATCAAATACTTTTAGAAAGAGAATGCAAAAAAAACTGCTTGAGAATGCAATATCTTTTTAATTACTCGAAATATTAAACTAAAACTTTACAACCACGTACACATTGTACAAGTGGTCCTACCTACCAAATTTGCACTCAATTGGTTCAATAGATCTGGAGTTATAAGTAAATAAAAAATCAATAATCTACGATGTAACCTGAAATTACCTCTGAATGGATGTGTATAATGTTAGACAAGATCAGACAGATGAATCAGGGTTCCGCTGCCATGGCAAACAGAATCTCCAAATTACGTTTTAAACGGGCAGGCTACGAAAGTATGCTACAAAAAACAATCTGCGGGGTTGCCATTCATTTAAAAAAGTATGGGTACAGCAACAGTAACTGAGCGATGAAGAGGGTATGGGTGCAGGAAGTACGTTGTGATAGAGAATTTTAGTAAAAATATTTCAAATCCGATAAGTCAGCTTCCCATTAACCTATAATCTTTAATCTTGAGCCATAATAAAACCTATGTGAAATACCTTTTTGATTGTTTTGTTTGCAAAAACTAGTTCGATTGGGTTGACTAAAACAAAACCATCCAAGCAGTTAACAAGGAAAAATACCTGCACTACAATAATGTACTTGCTGCGTTCCGAACTTTTTTTCAATTCGCGAACTAACAACTAGTGTTAATAACTAGAAGTGTGTAGCTTGGTCCACGTGTAGGTAATTGTACCAGTCCTGTACCTCCATTTTAAATTCGTTTAATAAATTGATGTGTGAAAATTTTGACATTTGCAAAAACCAATCCTTGCACCACTTTCTCTGCTCGTTGGTAATAAATTTATAACGTTTTAAATTTGCTGTTGCAGTCGACACTGCTAAACTGATCAAAAACAATTCTTCAGAATTCGTTTTATTGCACATGTAACAATAAAACGATTTCACACAATCAGAATTTCAAATATACCAATAAAATTACAATTTTCTAACGATCACGTGGAGGCTTTTCTGGCGGCCTACGCAGATGAGCTGTGTGCAGGTCGACGGAGAGGCTGCCTGCTTGTGTGTAGTGCGCTTACAGTTTCGGCTTCTGTGGTGCATGCTTTCTTTTTTGAAAACAACAATAATTCTAAAATATTAATTTATTAAGTAGTCGATGGCAGATGGTACAAGAAACGATAAAAAATACGCAGTTTTTTTTAACGAAACCGGGTAAGTAAAAAATCAATGCTCTGGGATACAATTGTATCCCACGTCGTCCGGGAAAGGTTAAAAAAGGTAAATTTTGCTTTCAAGGGGGAAGACTTTTATAGGCTTATTTTCAACATCGCAAAATCAACTCTTAAGCGACGGTGCGATCCACCCCTAAAATCTAAAATGACAAGGAGGGTCAAGTTGCACATCAGCTGGTGCAAAACTCCTGTTCACGGTGTCTAATTTTTTTAAAGCAATGAGTTGTGAAGCGTGCCCCGGGCGGCAAATTCAAGTGTGATACACCAGCAGAGTTTATCAAAAGATTAATTATCAAAGTAGTCGATGGCAGATGGTGCAAGAAACGATAAAAAATACGCAGTAATTTTTTTTTAACGAAATCAGGCAAGTGAAAAATCAATGCTCTGGGATACAATTGTATCCCACGTCGTCCTGGTAAGGTTGAAAAGGTAAATTTTGCTTTCCAGGGGGAAGACTTTTATAGGCTTATTTTCAACATCGCAAAATCAACTCTTAAGCGTCGGTGCGATCCACCCCTAAAATCTTAAATAACAAGGAGGGTCAAGTTGCACATCAGCTGGTGCAAAACTCTTTTTCACGGTGTCTAATTTTTTAATTTCAAGCTATGTGTAGTGAGAGCGTGCCCCGGGCGGCAAATTCAAGTGTGATACACCAGCAGAGTTTATTAATTATCAGTGGCCGATAGGAAATTGAACGAACAGACCTAAAGGGAAGCAGCCAGACAAGATGTTCGGAAAAACATGTGGCTGTGAAAGCCTTTCTAAATAATTTACCGGAAGTAGTAAAATCTTTGGAAAAAATTCTAGAAATTTCTCTTACGGCTGAATCAAAGTATGAGGCCGGTCATCTGCCATATGATGTGAAGAATTTCAAATTTATTATCAACTTAACAATTTGGGCTACCATTCTTCAAGAAATCGATTAAGTAAATATTGAAATTAAAGGGGAACATACCTATACAATTCTGGCGCTCTGTCGTTTTAATGGAATGTCTTATCAAAGCTTTGCCAAAATTGAGACAAAATCCTATGAAACGTTGAATAGAAGAAGACATTCCAGTTGAACCTATTCTGACAGATACACGAATTCCCAGGTGCATTGAGGTGAACTGTGCGAGGACAAATCACGAATACTGCAGCCTGTTCACGTATTTTCTAAAGCAAAAATATTGTATATGATTAAACCATGTTAAAAATTAAAACGAATTGAAATTTTGCGTTTCTCAATGGTCGTCAGATATTGATTATGCTGACTGAAGAACTGCAAAAGAATCTAGTAGATTTAGTACGAAAATATGAACAAAACTTGAAAGCATTTTTGTTCTGTAAGAATCTCGCCGTTTTTTAAGAACAAGCTCCACTTTTTTCGGCGACATAAATAATACTAGCGCTTCTTACTCTTGCAACATATCTACACCCATGATTTGTAGAATCCTCTTCCAATATTTTTATTGCGCTGCGGATTTGCTTTACGCTTCTGACCAAAACAAATTTAAACTTATTAAAAACCATCTGCGAAACGTTTATCAAGTCTCGCGATTCTGGCAGTCAAAAATTAAATCGCACATCTTATTAATTATACCGATGCCATAGACTTAGATGCAGAACAAAGAAGCTCGCAGAGTAAAACTTTAATTTTGATTACTGTTCTGGTAATAGCGATTGAGTTTTTAGGTATATAACTTTTGTTTTCGTATATATCTTTCCATTGCCACAAAACAATGACAAATAATTTCTTGGTATAAAATGGATGTAAAACGATCTATCAGAAATCTTACCATACTTAAATATGCTCGTGTTTGTTAAGAAAAATTAGAACTTGATAGAAAAATTTGAAGGAGAATGAGCGGTGGACGAGTGCGGCAGTTTTAAGTTTTTGCCGCGTCTCGAAAAAATCGGAGAGCCGAAAACTTTGCAAACAAAACGTTAATTTTATGGATAGTAAAGCAAAATTAGTCATTCATCCTTATTACACTAAAAAGTATTATATTGCAAAAGTGCCTTGATAAAACACATTTTTCATTTCCACCCACACTGATGATTAAAATGATTTTGCATGTCGTTCTTTTATTACGTAAATTAATAAAATCGTAGCAGTTTGTGAATATGACGCTGTCATTGTCAAGGTTGAGGCAAATATTCCCATTGATTAGCTGATATTCGCCATTATAAATATGAATGCCCTCGTTATGCGGAACGACAATTTACCACATTACATACCAACTGATGATACACGCAGCCAAGGCAGCAAATTATTATAAACCTATTTCGAGTTCGCTATTTTGTTCAGTCAATTTTTCGATTTGTTGGTAACGTAATTCTCCTAACGTAATTTTCGTCGTAACACACAATTCATGAATAAAAATTTGTATTCATACTGAAGCTACGTTGATTATATCGACCCACGCCTTGACCTTACCGGCCTAATTGAGAGATAACACATGATATAATAATAATTTGAATTTGTTTTGTTATTTCGACGTTGCCAGGTTTTAAATGTACTATTTTATATTGTAGGTTTATTGCTATATTTAAAAGACCTGTAAAGTAGTTTACCATAGCTTCCCATAAAATATAAGTTGAAAAGTTCACGTACCTATAATTTTGATACAAAATGTTGAAAAGTTTAGTTGTGTACAAAATTTTATTAAAGCAAGTTTGTTACTTTTAAAAATAGTAAAATCTGCTCATAGAAAACATACATTTTTGTAAAAATTGACCAACGCCATCAAGACGATTTCCACATTATGTACAGGGTCTGTTTTTTATAACTAATACTACTTTTCTTTATGGAAATAGAAAAAAAATCCCAAATGAAAATTGTAGAACTTTTCACAAGTTGTGAGAATTTGCTTTTGAAAAACGATATTAATATCGCACAATCGAAAGAATTACCTAATCTTACTTTTTTTCAAATAGAACATCCTATATATGATTGCTTGGAATGGAAGTTTCTTTTCTTCTGATTTCAAAACTATGATCATGGGTGATATTTAAATGAGCTATTTTAGAAATATTCCGTGTGCAACATTTTGATTTCACAGTAATAATTAAATAATCATTACGAGAAAGTATCCAAAGATTGTAGGCTAGTTAGGTTAGTTAGGTTACTAATAATGGGAACCTAGTGAAAATAAACAACAATATGTGTAAACTCGAATTTAGTGAATCGTGTGATAGATCTTTTTTGTATTACATTATGGTTTATACAGACGAAGATAGTTGTTAACTTATCCGCATTTTTTACAAAAATAATAAAAATTTCATTGCTACACAAATTCAATACCGCAACTTGCATCCCTATAGATCATTGCCATCATTGAGCACATTCTGTTACACAGAAAATAATTTTATAGAGGAGGCAAAAGTGTTCTTCGAAAAAACTTAGTGTTACGACAAATGAGATTGAAGAACTCATTATTATGTTATATCTTAAAAGTAAAAAAATTGTTTTATTTGTTACTTAGAAAATATGTAAATATAATTTATATTTATTTAAATCCTATGTACTGGTTCCATTATCGATGTTAATAGATTTTCTAATAATTCAACAAAGAAAATCAGTGGAATATTGCACAAGTATGGATATCATCAATATAAGATATTACATGTTCATATTTTGTCGTGTAATGCACAGCACGATTTCTTAAAAAAATTTATGGAGTGACGAAACGACATTCACAACAGCGGGACTATATAAATGAAAAAAAAACGTCCATATATAGGCCTCTAAATCCCCTCGCGGGACTGCTGAAACTTGATTTCAAGGAAGTAGATCACTTCACGATTGGTGAGATGTCATGTGCAATAAAATTATCGGACATTTTTCTATGAGGGGCCATCAACTGGGGCACGATATTCACAGTTTCTGCAGCACGAAATTGATGGACTGTTGGATAATTTTAAGTCTTCACGAGTAAGACAGCAAGATGGCGCGCCACCCCATAATATCAGTATCCTCTGGTCTCAATGTTTAGCGAATTTTATTTACGTTCTTAATTTTTGTAAAACTATTAATATATTAATAATACACCTACTTATTTATAATAAAGTCCGAAAAACGGAATGGTAATTTGTAAATTTTATATAGCTGTAGGTAGTTAATAGTTTCCTGTTGTTTTACCTTGCGGTTGAAACCTTTCTTATAGCGGCTCAGTCTATGATATTTAAAACTTTGAAGAGCCCCAGTAGCGAATACGTATCCTAGTCGTGAACCGTTCCCCAATAGTCCTATATAAAATTTAGAAAGAAAGAAAATAAGAGAAAATAGGAAAGTAGGCAAAAAATAAACAACAGGAAAAGAAAACAGACAAGAGGAACCAAACCAAAAAGAGGGAAAGAAATCATAATAATAAGTATATATTTAGGTATGTCTATGTGTATATATTAGCAAATTTATAAGAACAAAATATTAGAGTCAAGTACATAAAAAAGAAAAATTGTAAAGCTGATCTGCAATCATGGAAATGGTAGCTAGCACAATGTAAGGTTAAAAGGAAAAAAGTTGTGAGGCAGCAAATAAGTACCGTTAATAAATCTTAAAAATCTAATTTGTATCTAAGATGTTTCTCTAGATAACAGCTTCCAGTATCTAACAAAAAAACTTTATATGAGTAGAAGTAGAAAACGTATTTGTAAGGGCTTTGTACTATTATTGTCATAATAAACTATAACTATATAATAATATATAATAGTACAAACTCCTTACTACTAAGTATTCTACTTGTCTGTGTAAACGTAATTTAGTCAGTCTTTATCCAAATGTTAACAATTCCAAACTTCTTGACGATATCACTTTTCCAATTTGGCAGCGACTTCAAATTTCGATCATTAAAAATTACTGTTCCTTCTTTCTTCAACCAAAACCAATCCATTTTTCACACTGCATTACTCTGGTATTGCTTGAAGACTCCAATTTTCTATTTTATCTAAATATTGACATTAAAATTATATATTTTGTGCTAGACGAAACTGACACATTTAACATCCTTAAATTATTTCTATTTTTACTCTTAATATTAATTTACAATCTCCAAAATGTAAATGTAAAGCTTTGTAAAAATAGCATTAATAGTTTTTTGAAACGTCTACAAAATTAATCAAGCTTCAGTATGCAAATAACGAGATATTGTAGCATTTTGGCAACAATGCACTGTCGGTATATGTGGCACTATTATATGCCTCATCGAGCGCAACAATCGGTCCCATTCAAAATTATAAGTTATTTACACACACGATTTTTGTAACGTAATTATGAGAAATATCGGACACAACATCATTGTGTAGCTAGATTAATGTCCTGGTTTCTTTTTTCTATTCTCCAGTGTGTCAGGTTTTGTATAATTTTTATTATGTTAGTTGTGTTTCTTCATGGAAACCGCGATGTTCTCTGTCGGTTCAGCGATACTTCATTGTTAGTAAATAGTTGACAGTCGTTGACTTTTGGGGCAAGAATTATTTTAGTGTACTAAACTTGGGTTTCATTGGTTTCACCTATTTCATTACTGGAAAGTATATTTTAAGAGTAGGTACCTTTTGATTATTAACTAGTGTAAGAGCTAGGAATATATATATATATATATATATATATATATATATATATATATATATATATATATATATATATATATATATATATATATATATATATATATATATATGTATATAAAGTCCGGCGCATATATGCAATAATCACAATAAGTTAAAATAGTGATCCAATTGAATCAGAACTTCCACATCCCTATGTTAATCTTTAGGCTTGAATTTTAGGAGAAAATGTTGTTTAGTAATATTCGTATTTCTGTCCCCACAAACTTCTGAAACAATATATTGTTAGGTTTTCAATGGAGTAGTGTCAACTTTGCCCAATCAACCCCATATTTCTTTCCTTTCTTCTGAAGCGATTTCACTTGCAAATAATTCACTGTCCGCTTGTGAACTGCTGTGTGTCTACCAAATTTGATGTCGATGGCTCAACTACAAAAAAAAAAGATATTTCAACCCTACCTAACTTTTATGAGAAAATGTTAGGTGCGTCGTAATATTTGAATTTATTCCTGGAGCGATCTCGGTCAAAAACGACCGTTCGTTCGTTGGTGGACTACACAATTTTTTCCTTCGCAAATCAGACTTTTTTTGCATGTTTTGAGACTTTTAGGATGCCTGAGCTAAAAAAAATAATTCGGTTTTCCGTTTCTGTTAACATACTTTCACACGTTTAAGACGTGAAAGTAACAAATATTTAATTAAAAAACGTTTTATACAAAAGTTGACACCTGTTTTTTTTTTACCAAATCTCTTGTCTCATTGATTTTTTTCTTAGGGAGTCATGTCTATGACGACCAACTTTGATGTTTTGTATACTAGGTAGTCCATATTTTTGATTTGGTTTTTGGAACATACGTATTATTTTGCATACAATGTTATTTGACTTTATTTGGGTTGGATCAGAAAAAATCGAGAAATATAGAATTTTGCAAATTAAGGTGTCTCAATAAGAGTGATACAATTTGAAAATTGTCTATTCATACGCAGCAAGAAAAACCTTGTAAAAAACATATTATGTGTCATTAAACATCAAAAACAACATATGCCAAATAACCACCGGGGTCCTCTCTGTCGCTGTGCGCTTTTTTTTTTCAATTATTTATGTAGGCACAATGGCTGTGTAATCCCAGTAATAATCACTTCTATGTTATTCTTTAGTTGTTGAATATTTTGCGGATTGTTTAAATAAACCATCGACTTTGAGGAACTCCACAGAAAAAAATCTAGTGGGGCCAGATCGCATGATCGAGGTGGCCAGTGCACATCATCGAACTGGAACTCATTAAAATGTGCCTCATCGCTGAAGATAATTTTTGTGTGGAAAAGTTCATCCTTTTACACTTTTACAACGCCCAGTCAGAAAACCAAACGACGCCCTAAATGGGTTGTTGGCTTCAGTTCTTGTGTCTACTGTACATGGTAGGGATACAGGAACAGATCATTCGCTATAATTCGTTCACTCGTGCGTCTGCAACTGTTGTGAACTCCCCTGAATGGAGGTTTCATAATTTACACTGACCTGACCTGACCAACCGCAGCAATATTTTCCCTCGACGGCCTCGGCGTAAATGGGTACGTGATAATTGATCCTCCACAGCTACTACAGTTGCACATTTGCTGCCGATTCGACGTATCACAAGTGCAGAAGGTATATTATGCACACTATGGACTTCACGTGATGCACGATGCGTTTCCGTAATCGAACAAACATTTTGGTAATAATTTTGAACGATCTCTATGCACTGTTGAACGGTACAGCGTTGCATGAAAACTGTCAAGTTTTAGTATTGTAGCCAAAGCTTACTGATTGCATTTGCTTCACCAAAACACAAAATAAATTGACGGTTTACAAATGGCACCATTTTAAAATTATGTCATTCTTTTTGAAACACATTTACAACGAGAGCTTCTTATTTTGTCATCACTTCTAATTTATTTTTTAGTGAATTTTCTTTAAAAAATTTCGCTAATAAGGAGATCCCGACTTTTGAATTTTAAAAAAGTGCCTTCAAATGAGCACTACTTAGGCCCTCGAGAACACATATCCGGGGTCAGTGTCATATATATATATATATATATATATATATATATATATATATATATATATATATATATATATATATATATATATATATATATATATATATATATATATATATCACACCGATAACTCAAAAAAGAATGGGCCGATTTTGATCAAATTTGGTGAACACCTTCCTTTTGCCAGTGACTTGGATAAGTTCGTTAGTCAGAAAAATCTGCTCACTTGAAATAGATTAATCAATGATTTGTTTTAATTTGTCAGACGGATTCCCCCGGTCAGTATCAGTTCTGAGCTGACCTTAAATGTATGGAATTTCGACCACGAAATTATAATGCATGTTTGTAAGAAAATAAATTCACAGCAAGTGCGTTATGGTAGCGAATTTTTAATGAAAGCCTCAGATTTGAATAGCTCAATTTGCTATTAACCTATAAGGTTCGTTGGCCAGAAAACTAGTTTTTTCGGGAACATTTAAAGTTTATTTTCGAAAAATGTTTGTACATTTTCAAACAGTAAAGTTCTTTTCATGAAATATGGTAATTTTTTCTACTACATATGTTATACTGGTAACCAAATTTGATGTTTGCTTTCTTAAAAAAACACATATTGCTATTTAAAACATTTCAAAGAAAATTCACTATCATAACGCACTTGCTGCGTCCAGACTGTTTTAGTATTTTGTGAAGGTTGAAAGTGTCATCGCAGAACCACGAAGAATCTGGAATGATTTTGATGTTTTGGCGTTAACGGATACGTACATTATACAGAGCAAGTTTGTAACTTGAAACGAATTCAGTTACTCAAATACAGCTTTTTTTTCCAAAAGTACTCGGACACATCGATAACTATTTCAGTATCGTTTTTTTAAAACATATTACACAGTGTGTTCCAAATTTGAGATATGACCTCAACGATAATTTGTTTTCAATGACAATCGTAGTTTTTTGTTGAATATTTTTAAAGTATGTCAAGATACAAAACCACAATTTGAAATTTTTATCATCATAACTATTATTATATATTTTGAGGTGTTTAAACAACGAATAAGAATTGAATGTTAACCAATTTCCACCGTAGACAACACTTAGAGCATTTATTAAAGAAAAATGATTAAGATTGTTTATTTTACTTCCACGTTCGTCAATACGTGTGGAAGAATGGTAGGTATCGGTTAAAAAAAATTTCAAATTTTTTTTCGCTTAAACGGAAAAAGTGTCAAACCATATACAAAACCTGATTTGGATGGGAAAATTTTTTTGTCTCGCGATGTGTGTGTCTGTTAGTAGCCACGATAACTTTAGAACGAAGAGATATCGTCTTCAAATTTGGTATAGATAGATAGAGATTTATTAACACAAGTACATCAGGTACACAAATAAAGACCAATAAAGCAGTATATATATATATATATATATATATATATATATATATATATATATATATATATATATATATATATATATATATATATTAGAGGTGTGCGAAGCTTCGAAATTACGAACCGAACCCGAACTCGAACCGAACCTTCGGTTCGAAAATATGTTCGCACTAGCGATGTTGAAATTGTTCGAAGTTCGAAATATGTAATTTTCTATAATAGTTCGAAGTTCGTTGCTCAAAAATACTTCGAAATTTAACTTTACAGGCGTTGAATGCTGCCAAAGACAGCGTAGTTGCGGCCCCGTTAACTCTGTAGCGGCGCTTTAAACTCGTTATCGGTCTCATTGAGTGGATAGCATAATTTTAGGAGATTTCACTCATGCATATTTTTGACAGTTGGTGGGCACATTGAGACATGACGGAGCCATTTAGCAATAACAGAATTATTTTTCTTATATATCCTAGCCTCCCAACACATTTTTCAGTAACAACATTATGATGACGGTGTTCGAAAGCGATCGGTAATGTAAATTTTCAGAATTTATGAGGATAATTGCTGATTGACTTTGGAAAACACTGGTTTCAACATGATTTATTTCACCATGAGCCAAAACCATCAGCACCAGAAGACATTTTCACCCAATCAACCTGCAAATTTGCCGAACTCTTCCTTTTTGTTAAAAGAATGGGAATCTTTCACATATCAAATATTGTATGTTACAATATTCCTAAATTTTGTGTTTAAGGAAATGATATATGAACACTGAAGAATTTTGGGTAGTTCGATGTTCGATTTTAAATTTCTAAGAAGTTCGAAGTTCGACTGTGAACCTTAAACATACTATTTCAGAGGTTCGAAGTTCGAGGCAACATATTTGCTTGGGTTCGTTCATAGTTCGGTTCGAACAAAACATGGGTTCGCACACCTCTAATATATATATATATATATATATATATATATATATATATATATATATATATATATATATATATATATATATATATATATATATTATATACATATATACAGTTAGCACCCGGCACAAACGCTTCGCCTTGTTTTTGTGTATAACCCTCCAGGGGGTAGCGAATAAATGGTGGGTGATTTGGTTAAAATTGACATTTTTTCATTAAAAACTCTAGTAATATAACGTTTTAAGGTTTATAAAAACTTTCAGTTTCATCACTCATCTGGTATTTTGTGATTAAATTGAAGTAGGGGTTGAATGTGAGCGGGTGGAACATCGGGACAGATATCTCGAACGATTGTTGTTTGTCAAGAGCGCAAATTGAATCAAAACTTCCACATAGCGGTGATAATCTACGCTCCTCAGAAATACATTCTCATTGAAATGAATTTAGGGTCCATGACTTGACCACAAAGAAAATATTCATTTTCCTGTACCCATAAACTTCTGAAACGTTATATCACTCGAGTTTTAACGGAAAAAATAATCAATTTTTACCAAATCATCCCTCATTTATTCACTACCCCCTGAAGCGATCTTACTCAAAAACAAGTCGAAGTGTTGCTTTGTCGGGTGATAATTGGATACCCAATTTGAAGATGATATCACAATTGGTTCGAAAGTTATTGCGCCTACTAACAGACAGACGTACAGGCCGACAGACCGACCAGCCGATAGCCAAAAAATTGTCTTCCAGAATCAAGTTTTCTATATGCTTTGAGACTTTTTACGTCGTTTTAGCAGCAACAAAAAATCGAAATTTCTATCACCGATATTACACCCCTACACATTCAACCTATAGTTTATTCTCTAAAACGTTATATTACTCAAGTTTTAACGAAAAAAATGTCAATTTTCACCAAATCATCCCCCATTCATCCCCTACCCCCCTGGAGCAATTTTTTTCCCTAATCATGTTTTTGATAAGTTTTGACACTTTTTACGAGGTTTAAGCGAAAGCAAAATTTTGAAGTTTTTGTCGCCGATGCCATACTTTCCACAGGTATTAACGATGTGGAAGTGAAAGAAGCTGTATTTGACTGGAATGTATTGCAAGTTACAAACCCCATCTGTAGAATACGTAATTAAAACAATAATATTTAATGGGTATTTAAATATATCACCCACATGTCGCATAAAATTAAATGCAGAACGAAATGTTTTACAATTTAAAGTGTCCCACTAACACGAAAAAGCTATTAAACAGTAGCAGTATTTTATTAACGCGTATAATATAATATTATGATTAGTAGTAGTGGGTGTGTGCATTTGATTATATTAATTAGTTTATCTAACGGAAAGGAAAGAGATGTAGCCATCGACAGGTCGATTAATCGCCCTGTCCCCCATGATTTAATGAAGTCGTTAAAGGGGAAATAAATCACACGACGGTTATAACGCAGACAACTAATACAAACGGTCGCGTTTAACCCGCACGCATGATTAATGTCTTGCACTTAATCGGATTATTTAAACACACTTTCTGCCTGTATATATTGGTTGAGCATGATATAGATTTTAGCGGTTTACATTATGTATTAATTAATCCAGGTTGAATGAGATTAGTGTGTAGAAACCGCATAAGGTGTGAAAGTTCTAGAAAATGGTTTAGATACCTGATACAACTATAAATTATTACGAGCTATATATATATATATATATATATATATATATATATATATATATATATATATATATATATATATATATATATATATTCGTGGTTCATTTTTTTCGTGAAGAGTTATGTTATAATTAATTAGGTTTGGGTTCGTGGAAACTACTTCATTTTTGGACAATAATTAAAACAACATTTGTGTTTTTGATTTAACAACGATGTTTCGCAGCCTCATGCGCGGCTTCTTCAGGTTTTTTAATTCTTTATTTCATTTTATATTAATCTATGGACATTTCGCTTTTACGGTTGAGAGCTGTAAACATTGAAAGGGTATCTTTAGAAAAGTAGGTTCCCTTTAAATAATTGCAATATATGTTTTTATAAGATGATGCTTGGAATCAATCACTGACAACTAAGAAACTCCAACACGCATGTCTGTTTCAAAAACAGATAATTATACAAAATGTCATCTTGTACTTATAGACTAAAAAATTACAATAAACTGTAACAACGAAGGTATATTTTCCGGCGATTACAATTGAGTGATGGTGTAACACACAGGTAAGATATAAATCTAAATAATTTATAATAACATATATTGCAAGTATTTAAAGGGAACCTACTTTTTTAAAAATACCCTTTCAATGTTTACAGCTCTCAACCGTAAAAGCGAAATGTTCATAGATTAATATAAAATGAAATAAAGAATTAAAAAACCTGAAAAAGCAGCGCATGAGGCGGCGAAACGTCGTTGTTAAATCAAAAACACAAATGTTGTTTTAATTATTGTCCAAAAATGAAGTAGTTTCCACGAACCCAAACCTAATTATATATATATATATATATATATATATATATATATATATATATATATATATATATATATATATATATATATATATATATATATATATATATGTATGTATGAATGCATGTATGTATATGTTAATGCGTCTCGTCTGGAGGATAACACCTTTCAAATTTATATATTTCTTAGTAGCCTTCTTTGTTATAATATTTACCGTCTGTAGAATACAATTTTAAGGGCGATTAGGAATAACCCAACAAGGGTCATTTTTTGCTTACAATTGACCATAAGTATGCTAAGCTCTGGCAGGTAGAACTCTATAGCATTTTATGTTAGTTCTTCTATAGACTCGAAACAAGCTTGTGCTAACATAATCACTACTCATTTTGTTGAGTTCTTATGGGCTCTAAGGCATAGCACATGAGTGATTTTGTATAAGTTTACAGTTGTTATTAAACGTTAAGTGTTACCGGAAATTTCCTGTTATCTTCGTTCCCACGCCCTTTGTCGGAATCGCTCGCAAAGTGGTCAGTCAATAAACCGCACATAGGCGGCGGTGCTGAATTCAGGCAACCTTTATTGTTAATATATATATATATATATATATATATATATATATATATATATATATATATATATATATATATATATATATATATATACATACATACATACATATATATATACATACATACATATACATATACAAACATACATACTCACATACATACATACATACATACATATTTTCGAAAGCCTTTGGCTTTTAGCAGTCCATGTTTTTAGGTTCCCTTTTTCTACGTGGTGATTATTATCCCAAATATGTAGCGCCACGCATGATCTATGTATAGTACCGTATCTTAGTTATGCTAAATGTTCCATAAATATAATTTCAATAGATTTTTCAGTTTGTCCGACGTATTTAAGATCACAATCTTTATAACTTATTTCATAGATTCCCGACATTTAAGCGGTACTATCCTTGTTTTTTGGGTTACCTATTAAAGTTTTTAAGGTCTTTTTTTAAATATTAGTTGCAAATTGGCGTTCTTAAAAATGATATCTAGACCCCTTGTGATTCGCTGTTCAAATAGTAGTAAGCAAGGGGTTTTTCCGCTTTCAATTTTCTAAAGGTGGTTGATTAAAAAAAAAACTATAGAAAATTTGCCTATCATTTGAATCGCGAATCACTAGGGGTCTAGATAGCGTTTTTAAGAAGGCCAGTTTTCAACTAACATTTTTGACAAAAGATCATTTAAAAAACTTGCAAGGTAACCCAAGAGGGTAGTATCGCTAAAATGTCGGGGATCTATGAAGTACGCTGTGAAGTTTGTGATCGTAAAAATGCTGGGCAAACTAAAAGATCTTTCGAAATTAGATTTAAAGAACATTTAGCACCATTAGATCTTACAGATCAATCATGCGCGCCGTTACATAATTGGGATAATAATCACCACCTAAATAAAGAGAACATAAAATTAATCAAAAATGTTACACAACCAGAACAGCTAAACGTTTTTGAATACTTTCGAAACTAAATAAAGTAATA
>OZ023266.1:119521614-119686614 GCA_964006375.1 Tillus elongatus
AAACTAAATAAAGTAATAATAAAAGTGGCAAGAATTCGGCACTGCCGCCTATGTGCAGTTTACTGATTGACAACTTTACGAGATATTCGGACAAAGAGCGTGGGAAATAAGCAGAGAAAGTTTGTTTGTTTGAACCACCCTCAAGGATCTAAGCCACGTGCCTGCACATATAGTTGTAGTGGTCAAACGCTTGTTTCATCCTCTGATGACACTAACTTGCGTAGTGAAACGATGGTAAGGTTTTTTAAAATGTCTTGTGGTGATTTGGGTTCTCCAAGTGTACTTATAAGTGTGATTACAATTAATTTTCTATACTACTGGTTTTTCTTAAAACAAAAATGTTCGAAGCACTGTGTACCTGTTTAATGACTAGAGTATGTATGAAGCAACTGTGGTCAGCTCCACCATAAATTCGTCATAATTTTATTGATTATTTGGGTTCCCTTCTGGTTTATTGTGCAATAATACAGTGTCATTATGAATTGACGGAAACGTGTTCACTAACCACATAGACATTTCACCGGTAGCATATTAAAGATGTATTTATAAATATGTTTGCATATGTATGGACGTGTGACTAACGTGTATAGAATCCCATAGTTACAACCTGGATGTGACACAAAACATATGTGCAAATGTACAAGTCAACACTGTCATTTCACCATGTGATGATTAAGTTGTGTGATTATTTCTCTTCTTTGTGCAACAGTTTAAGTGTGTTTTATGGGTAGGCATCTTTTGCTGTTTAAAGTGTGTGAGATATCATAAATTTAATATTATTAATGAGTGTTCTTACCTGTACCAGGTTATTCAAAATTTAAGTGTATTAGAACACTAATGCATTGGTAATATTGTGCTTAATTAGTAAACAATCACGCATTGCTTATTATTAAGTATAATAAATTAGAATTTTATGTTTTACTATTCTGGTTTAAAACTAGGCATTGGCCCTACGTTTGTTCTTTATTGCTTGTTTTTTAGTTCGTGTTTTTCATAGCTCTATTTTATACAATAATTAGCACGAAAATTAACAGAAGTTTACTCTTTTGCTGCCTTGAACATATAATTGATACGTCAGTAGAGTACATTTCATAGATTTATGGAAATGTTCCATAAGTAACGTCATAATCGTCCAAACTCTCTAAAGTTAGCCTTTTCAGATTTATTCGTTGTTAATGGGCTTAACGAATCAACTTGGTCATTGTAATTTAAAATTACACCTAGTTTAACATAACGCTGACTTAGTATAGTATCAGCGCCTCCGCGGCCGTGCGGGAAAGTCGATTCAGACTTTCCAATACGGACTCGGGGGACGACGGTTCGAGACTCACCGGCGGCGGATGATTTTTCAAATCATTGTCGTCGTTGAGATCGAGCTCAAGGTGGAGGGTAGGTTAGTTTAGATGAGCAAAAAGGGTCAGCAATGGCCTAATTGCCAGTAAGCATCTTACCTTTACCTTTTAGTACAGTATCAGTAAACATATTTCAAACTGTCTGGTTAGCAACTTAAAATATAACGTGCTAGTTTTAGGGACATTTCTTAAAAGAATTCATTAATGAGGAGAACGCAACTTTTGAATTTTGAAAAAATTTCTACAAATGAGCGGAAACTAATACCCCTAGAACATATTGGGGGTCAGGTTTAATATATATATATATATATATATATATATATATATATATATATATATATATATATATATATATATATATATATATATATATATATATATATATATATATATGTATGTATGTATGTATGTATGTATGTATGTATCACACCGATAACTCAAAACAAACAAATAATTGTGTCTTCTTTCGGTACATTTTTATATCTCCGGAAATAACAAGGTTACGGCAACCAAATTTGCTACGCGGGTTAACGTCATAACATAAAAAGTGTGCCAAAATTTAGATCTGTTAGTTAGAAGATGAAAAAGTTATAGGCATTTAAAGAAAAAAAAATGGGTGCAACTGATGACCAGAGAAACGCACAAAAACAATTGTGCGGCTAACAAAATCTATTGTACGAGTATATTACAAAGATAAAGTTTTTTTGGCGCCAAAAGGTCAAGAAAAATTACTTTGAACATTTTATAATTTTCCCTCTTTAAACGCCACAGTCGCGATTTGGAACGTCAAAATTGGTGCCATTTAGGCAAAGAACCTGAAACGAATACGGGTTATGTAAGAAAATGTCGCAAGAAGTGTGTTTTACAAACCCTTAAGATTCAGCTTCAAAATCTTTCCAGAAAATTCATTTCAAATAGAAGGTTCCTTATTGCTTTGTCAGTAGTTTTGGTTATAGAGTGAAGAAAAAACTTTGTACCCTTTTTAGCCACATTACGCGCACGGAGGAGTGTGAGATTTAGCATAGTTAAAGTACATATGGAGAAGGAATGCAGAAAGATAAAATGTATGCATAATCTGTGTTACAAATATATTAAACAATGCACTGTTTTAATTGAACACTCGGATTCCTCCGTTCTGAACTGAGCGTTAATTATTACGAGAAATGTCAAACACATAAAATCCTGTGGTCAGACAGTCTCACTGAGATTATGGAGGTATACTTTGACCAGAGAACATCAATAACGTTCAAACTTAAAAATTTATGGATTACGCTCGAATTTCAACCACTGCTCAGGTTCACTAGTATGGTTTAACATTATATAATTTTTAGCGAATGTTCGCATAAAAAATTCGCTAAAGGAAGACCGCGAGTTTTGATTTTGACAAGATTTCTTCAAATGAGTGCGAACTAGGACCCCTACAACCCACACGCAGTGTTAGTTTCAGTTTTTATCTGTTTACATTTATACGTTTTCTCTTTTCAACCTCGATTTTAAACGATTTGACTTTTTAAACTATTGATACTAATTCTGCACTTAACGTAACCATATAACATCATCATATAAATGACATCCTTTGTCCAAAAGTTTCCAGCTGCTTAGCTGGGCTCAAGTTGTATGGTAAAGACAACAAGTGCAATACCAACACAGTAATAGAACCTGGGCTCTCCGAGATGCCATCGAGTCATAGATTTTTTCACCGCAGTTTGGACTTTTAGAAGCTGTGGGAACTCTCGTGGGCACCAGTTGTATCGTCTTACGATTAACGTTTTGGTTGGTTTGTGCTTAATTGTCCTGCTCCAGTATGCCGATTATTGCCACATACATATCTATTTGTGATGTAGGTTATAAAAACTGTTTATTTTTATTGTCCAACAGACAGAAATTTATTTGAAGAAGGTAAACACTGGTCGAACTTGGAAAATGCACAATATACATACAAAATAACCGTCAAAAGGAATTGAGCGCCAATGGACTGAACTGTCAATTGATTTAGTAACTTTAGGGTCCCTAGTCTAGTGGTTTTTTTGGTTACTTCTTGGACTGCCAACTCATAAAATCATATTCCACTAAGAGAGAGACAGAATCCGGTCATGTGGGGTTCGGGAATTAATGAAAGCCCTGTACAATATCCGTTATAAAAAGCCACGTTTATGATGTATTGACACAATTTTATTGAACATCCTCCTCTTGAACTGTTACGGTCAAAACTATTTTACTTTGTGTCAATATTTTAGATGTCTATCCATTTTACTTCTTGCACAGCGACGACTTCCACAAACGTTGCCACAATCTTTACTTCTTCATATAAATATTATTATTAGTTTGAACCAAATCTTCTTAAAAGGATATTATGATCAACATGATTTTGTTTTCAGGTTGACTTTTCTGGTTTGAAAAACCCTACAGTTTACAATTTATTGACTTTAAGATGTATGCCTAGTTTCACAAAGCTCGATATAATATTTATCGGCCCGTTAGTTAATCAAGGCTTAACACAACCAATCACAGCTTGGTTTTCATGTGAAAACACGGAATCATAGTCTGTGATTGGGCGTCTGAAGTCTTGACTAACTAACCGTCCGTTAAGTATTTTATCGAGCTTTGTGAATCTGGGCAGTAGTCTGGTAACTATCGCAATTAACTGCACTGTTTATTATCAATAACCATATAATTATTTTGTGGCCTTTTTTCCATATTGCCGTATCGTGTATTCGAAAAAAGTATGCTCAGTAGAATATAGCTTTTGAATACATATTTTTTTAACAATTGTCGATCTTCAAAGAAAAGCTGACGTGGTTGTGTGGACAAACCGGCTAACAACGTCAGGTTGTCAGCTTTAACACGTCTATTCCGATGTAGGTTCCCATCCCAGACAGCGCAAAATAAATTTGTTCTATGTGAGAAACAATTCAAAATATCTCTGCTGCATCCCATACTCTTAAAATCATCCATCCTGCTAATTGTTGTCAAAGCAATCTGTCAAATTAAAATTAAAAAGACATGATGAAAATTTGATGATACTTTATGTATTAATGACTCAACTGAGCAGCACTGTAGCAGGGTTTTCGTTTGAATTTAGTTTGAATGTAATGTAGCCAGGTTTTTATGAATAACAGTTTAAAAACTTGGCAAGCCAACAATGAACAAGGTTTGACATTAGTCATAGCTGTTGATAATAGCTCCAGGTAATGTGTAAAATAATAAAAGTAGCAGAGTTAGACTTGTAAATTGAAACTCAACTATATAACGAGGACCATAAAACCTATATTTAGTATTGCAGCATGCACACGTTTTACATAAAGTTGGCTAATACATGTTACATGTGTAGTTCTCGATAAGATGTTAACAATTACATGAAAAAAGTTAAATTCTCCAAAGAAGATAAAAAAATACGATTTATTACCTTAGTTTTAAAAGGCTTTGTAATCGGCGTTAATTACACTATCGAGTGTATTTGTATTACCATGTAAACAACTATACATATTATGTATGTACGGATTTTGTTTATTATATATGATTAGTTTTTTTGTTATTTAACAGGATACTAACAAAATCGTGTTAAGTGTCTTGTTATTTTGGTATTTTCTTCGAAACTCTAAATACCTACCTGTTTATAAAATTCGCAAAGTATAAATTTCATTTTATTACTATTTTGGTAAATAGTACAATTTTTACAGTTTGGCTTAAAATATTTGATGAGCTCCATAATACCTTGCGACCCCCTAATTTTTTTTCTGTATAATCTTCATTTCAGTGTGTCAAAAGCTTACTCTGCGCTCTCGATTCCATGTTACTTAAATTTTTTAGTGAATTTTCATTACAAAATAGAGAGGTATATCGATGGTAAGCCTTTCGAAAACTGTTTTCAAATGAGGGCGAATTAGGGCCCCTAGAACCCATTCTAGTTATATATATAACTCAAAAAATACTTTACTGATTTTAAACAAGTTTGGGGATGATTTTCATTCTATTAATGACTTGGATGAGTTCGATCATCAGATCTTAACGCCCTATTTTCTTTTTAAAAAAGGTTAGAAAATATATTTTAAAATGCAATATATTTTAAATTGTTTAAGTGATTAAACCGAAAATTGACAACTTAAAAGAACACAGGTAGACGTGTGTACCAATTTTCAAGTATTTTGATCAAATAATCCTCGACATCACTTCAAATAATGTAATGCAATATCTACAATGTTGGACAAAGACAGATGGCGTTACCTGTACTGCTATGCTATTTAAATAAATCGTGGGTAAAATCCAAACAATGGACATTACAATTTAGCAAGATTTTGCCTTTTCTTACCGCCCGAGACCGCAGACGTTGCTCTCGACCTCTGCTGTCATTTGTCATTTTTTGGTAATGTATTTGTTAATGTTAAAGTGAGAATTTTTTAACCTCAAATTTAGATAATATTGGCTTAGTGTATGTGGCGGTGGTTCCGACCGCAGTGTTTCCTTCAACACTACTCTATGTTTCTCTTGACAGCTAAACGTTGCGTTACGTTACTCGACAGCAAGCTGTCAAGAACTACGCATATAAGATACACCAGGCGACCTCTCTCTCTCTCTCCTCGCTACCAACCGACACAGTGAAGATACGTCTCTCCACGCTCGGTCAGTTATCTGTTATGTACTGTTGTGATTGTTTTATAGTTAAATGTATCATATAGTTTATTCAGTTAGTGAAATAATAAAGTATATTAAATGTTTACGTATGGATTTAATATCAACAAGTGCAATTAAATTCCATGGTGTACACAAGAATTATCATTTTTGATTTGCTGCTTTAGCGTCACTGTCAACTTTAAGATCTACTAATGATGCTAAAGCTATAAAGTTAAAGGGTTATACGCCGTATTAAGTGTAACGTTTCATTTCTAGGTCAGTGTACTCTTTTCTGAATATATGTTATTAAAGATAAATTTACGTGGCGTTTAAATTTAAACAAGGTTATTTTTTTATAAAAGGTATGTATTTTCATTCTATATCATTATGGACTATATTCGGAGTGTTCAAATATAAAATAATTTGATTTACACGTATAAGCCAACTTTTTTGTTGTTGTGAATAGGGATTCGGTAATTATGCAGACGCGCAGTCCGGTATGCATAACCAACGAGATAAATGTTGTGGAATCCACCCATTCAAATGTTACGGGACCCGGAGTCAATAGGGCTCTTGGGCGGGAAGAAATATAAAAGCAAAATCGACAAAAACAGCTTAATTGGACTTGTAAAAGCAGAGTTTTCTATATCTTGCATTAACACATCTTAACAATGTTCTTCCCCCTCCAGCCCGCCCATTTGCTTTAGATTCCCAGCATGTTTGGGTCTTGAAGGGACAACATTTTTTCTTGTCGTTTATCCACAAAATTCTCTACGAAGAAGATCTGAACGACCTGACCCGACCTGACCTGACCTGACCCGACCCGACCCGAACCGACCTATACAAAAAAATCTGGATGCAGCAAGTGCGTTATGGTAGCGAATTTTCTTTCAAATGTTTTTATTAGCAAATATCTTTCTTTGATGAAAGCAGGCATCAAACTTGGTTAACTATATAGTAGAAAAATGTACCATATTTCATCGAAATAACTTTGTTGTTTGAAAATATATAAAAAACTTTAAAATGTCTGGATGCATCAAGTGTGTTATGGAAGGGAATTTCCATTAAAATGTTTTTAATAGCAAATGCCAGCAGGCATCAATATGATTACCGGTATAGCCTATGTAGTAGAAAGAATGTACTATATTTTATCAAAATTACTTATAGTTTGAAAATATACAAAAAAATTCTGAAAATAAACTTAAATGTTGGTTTCCTAACCAACAAAGCTTACGTTAATAGCAGATTGAGTTATTGAAATTTGAAGGAATCAATGAAAATTTGCTACAAAAACGCACTTACTGTCTCCAGATTTTTTTTCTTACAAACGCATCATATTTCGATAAAAAAATGCAAAAATGCATTAACGAATTTGTTCTGCGAAAATTAGCTAAAAATTATAAACCGTTAAACCATAAACTTCACTAAACCTACAGCGAAAGCACCAACGTAACTAAGCAGCCAAAGCATCAGAGAAAGGGTCTATTTGAAATTAATTTTCTGTAAATATTTTAGTAAAATGAAGGGCAGTGACGGCTGAATCTGAAACTTAAGGGTACGCAGAACACTCTTCTTGCAACATATTCTATTCACAATCCGTATTTGTTTCACGTTCTTTGCCTAAACATTGTCAATTTTGACGTTTCAAATTGCGAGTTTGACGTTTTGTGGAAAACTCCAAAATTTGTTCCTTTAACTGCCCATAACTTATTTGTCTTTAAAGCTAGAGACGTAAATTTTGGGACAGTGTTCACTCTTTATAATACAAACACGCGTACATTTGGTTGCCTTTACTTTCTTATTTCCGGAGACATACATTTTTTTAGAAATAAAACACAAAATTTTCCGGAAAAACCGGGTCCGATTTTCCTGGCTAACGAACTTATCCAAGCCACTTGCAAAAGGAACGTACTCTCCAAATTTGATCAAGATTGGTCCTATATCTTTTAAGTTATCGGAGATATATATATATATATATATATATATATATATATATATATATATATATATATATATATATATATATATATATATATATATATATATATGTATGTATGTATGTATGTATGTATGTATGTATGTATGTATGTATGTATGTATGTATGTATGTATGTATGTATGTATGTATGTATGTATGTATGTATGTATGTATGTATGTATGTATGTATGTATGTATGTATGTATGTATGTATGTATGTATGTATGTATGTATGTATGTATGTATGTATGTATGTATGTATGTATGTATGTATGTATGTATGTATGTATGTATGTATGTATGTATGTATGTATGTATGTATGTATGTATGTATGTATGTATGTATGTATGTATGTATGTATGTATGTATGTATGTATGTATGTATGTATGTATGTATGTATGTATGTATGTATGTATGTATGTATGTATGTATGTATGTATGTATGTATGTATGTATGTATGTATGTATGTATGTATGTATGTATGTATGTATGTATGTATGTATGTATGTATGTATGTATGTATGTATGTATGTATGTATGTATGTATGTATGTATGTATGTATGTATGTATGTATGTATGTATGTATGTATGTATGTATGTATGTATGTATGTATGTATGTATGTATGTATGTATGTATGTATGTATGTATGTATGTATGTATGTATGTATGTATGTATGTATGTATGTATGTATGTATGTATGTATGTATGTATGTATGTATGTATGTATGTATGTATGTATGTATGTATGTATGTATGTATGTATGTATGTATGTATGTATGTATGTATGTATGTATGTATGTATGTATGTATGTATGTATGTATGTATGTATGTATGTATGTATGTATGTATGTATGTATGTATGTATGTATGTATGTATGTATGTATGTATGTATGTATGTATGTATGTATGTATGTATGTATGTATGTATGTATGTATGTATGTATGTATGTATGTATGTATGTATGTATGTATGTATGTATGTATGTATGTATGTATGTATGTATGTATGTATGTATGTATGTATGTATGTATGTATGTATGTATGTATGTATGTATGTATGTATGTATGTATGTATGTATGTATGTATGTATGTATGTATGTATGTATGTATGTATGTATGTATGTATGTATGTATGTATGTATGTATGTATGTATGTATGTATGTATGTATGTATGTATGTATGTATGTATGTATGTATGTATGTATGTATGTATGTATGTATGTATGTATGTATGTATGTATGTATGTATGTATGTATGTATGTATGTATGTATGTATGTATGTATGTATGTATGTATGTATGTATGTATGTATGTATGTATGTATGTATGTATGTATGTATGTATGTATGTATGTATGTATGTATGTATGTATGTATGTATGTATGTATGTATGTATGTATGTATCACACCGATAACTCAAAAAATAATGGGCCGATTGTGATTAAGTTTGGTGAGTACCTTCCTTTTCAAATGGCTTGGATAAGTTCGTTAGCCTGGAAAATGTGGTCCAGGTTTTCCCGAAAAATTTTGTGTTTTCTTTCGGCAAAAAATTATATCTCCGGACATAACAAAGTAAGGGCAACTAAATTTGGTATGCTTGTTTGTATTATAAATAATAACACACGTGCCAAAGCTTAGGTCTGTAAGTTAAAAGACAAAAAAGTTATAGCTATTAAAAAAAAAGAGATTTGTGATTTTCCTTAAAATGTCAAAGTCCCGATTTGAAACGTCAAAACTCGCAACATTTAGACAAAGTACCTGAAAGGAATACGGATTATGTAAAGAAAATGTCGCAAGAAGAGTGTTTTGCAAACCCTTAAGTTTCAGCTTCAACCGCCATTGTCCTTCATTTTACTAAAATGTTTACAGAAAATTCATTTCAAATAGCCCCTTTCTCTGATGCTTTGGCTGTAGGTTTAGTTAAGTTGACGCTTTGGCTATAGGTTTAGTTAAGTTTATGGTTTAACGGTCCATAATTTTTAGCTAAGTTTCGTAAAAAAAATCGTTAATAAGGAGACCGCGACTTTTCAATTTTAAAAAGATTTCTTCAAATGAGCGCAAACCAGGCCCCCTAGAATCCACACTGGGTTTACTTTCTGTTTTTATCTGTGCATATATACATATATACAAGGTGACGCAGCTCAATATAATTGTTATTATACAAGATACGAGAAAAAATTGTATACGTTAATTATAAGGTATCTTAAGCTGCATCTTAAAAAATATTTTGACAATCACAGGTAGTCCATAAGTTGCTGGTGATCCCTACAATTGTTTTTTCGAACACCCTTATATTATTGCATTTATGTACTTTTTATCGAAATATGAGGCATGTTTGTAAGAAAAAAATCGAAACGAAGTAGGTGCGTTTTGGTAGCGAATTTTCATAAAATCCTTCAAATTTGTAAGACTCAAGTTGCTATTAACATAATGTCTGTTGGCTAGGAGACAAGTTTTCTCGCAAACGTTTTAAGTTTATTTTATAAACATTTTTGTACATTTTCAAACAATAAGTAATTTTGATAAAATATTGTACATTGTTTCTACTATATAGGCTCTACCGGTAACCAGATTGATGCCTGCTTGCATTAGAGATACCTATTTGCTGTTAGAAACATTTTTATGAAAATTCACTTCCATAACGCACTTGCTGCGTCCAGACTTTTTATAATTGTTCGCCTAGCTTTTAGTCTAATATTCCATGGCATGCATTTTATACCTACTATTTTTTTTATAGTATTTCTTCAAATTATATGAACCCCAAGAGTTTAATATGATTTAAAACTTAAGCTTGTCTGCAGTATATTAAATTTCGAATATGCATCTTCTACTCTATCTACATGCCAAACGTATTACACATAGTTACCAAAAAAAAAAAAAAAGATAAAATGATAAATGTTTCTTGCTGATATGAAAAGTAGATAAAATTAGTTTAGAACTGTTAAGCAACTTACTCTATCAAAGTAGACATTTTTCAAAAATATTCATGTGAAGATGATTAGTAATGTCAAACGTTTGTTGGAATAAAGCTGTTTATTATTATTATTATTGTCAGTTTATGAATGAAAGCTTCTTATTTGAATATAATAGGTGTAGTTTTATTTTACTACATACATATCATACGTCTTAACAGAACAAAATTAAAATCTAGATGATGCAGTTCATCGCACCCCAAAAAACTTCATCACCTCTTTTGATGATGATTATATGCATTCAGATCATCCTTCCGAAATCCAATCAGCGATATCAAAAATGGAGCAGAAATTTCGGAACCATGTCAATGGTCTTCCTAAAATTGGATGTTCTACAATTTCAGACAACATGGGGTTAGAAGTAGCAGTTAGTTACCGTAATCTGTAGTCGCTAATTTTCAGATTGAAACCAAAATATTATCTTTATGGAATTAATTTAGCCCAAGAATTATCGGAAGGTGTTTATTTTGACCCCCCCCCCCACTTCTGCGATAAAGTGAAGACTATATGTAACAGGAATCCACTTTTAACAACGTATATATATATATATATATATATATATATATATATATATATATATATATATATATATATATATATATATATATATATATCTATATATCTATATATCTATATATCTATCTATTTGAATGAAGCTATCCTTACATTAAATATTGTAGTCATTCGTGAAAACTTTAGGGATTGGTCACGTAAAAACTCTCCCTGGATTAGATTATATTTTAGATAGCATCCAGAGGAAATCAGCGTCTGGTATGGAATTATAAATACTGGTATAATAGGCCTATCTATTTCCGGGAGAACATTACTGGCGATATATACCTTAACTTTCTGCAAAATTATATTGTTCCCCTTTTGCTTCTGTTATATCCAAATAATGAAGATCTTAATTTGATCGACGATCAAATATGATCAACAAAATGGCATATCTTCTTATTACGCAATTAAAATTTGTCATTATTAGGTTGGCATGTTTCAACGCAGATGGGTAGGAAGACGGGGCAATATTTAGTGGTCAGCAAGATCTTCTGATCTGAATCTCTTAGGTTGTCTTGTAGGCTCATTCGAAAAACGCAAATAAACCACATGATTTGAAAGTTCTTACGAATAAGATAAAACACAATATAATATTGCTGAGACTATACGGAATGTTCCTAAGGATTTCCATCAATGACTGTGATGTTGTTAAGCTGGAGAAGGAAACAATTTATGCATTTGGTTTAATTTTTTTTTTTAAAATTATATTGTAAACTTTCAAAATCTTATATGAAATATCTGCATTATTATCCCCAAAGGAACTTAATGTTTTCATCAATATCACGCAAGTTGTTCTTATAATATTGACTTTATTCCATACTTTATAGACACCTCTATAATGATTGTACTTTAATTTATATATATATATATATATATATATATATATATATATATATATATATATATATATATATATATATATATATAATGCAAAGTTAACCGTTTTCACAGTGCGAAGGTTGTACCTAATTATTTCTGTAACAATTTTAAATTTAGATCAATTTTCTTTTAAGCTTTGTTGACAGAAGATTATGTTCGGATAACTTTTGATTTCCAACTGTGATGTTGGACTAATATAGGGACAGTGCGTTTAACATCGACAAATTCTAAATCAAGAAGAAATCAATAATATGGAGAACCTTTCTGTTTGAGCGTTATACTATACACTGAATCCCGGTGGATTGTTGTTTCATCGCTTCGTATAAGATTCAAGTTTATTTTCGACACTGTAACAAGAGCTTTATCTCCATTACCACTGATAGCCAGTATAAACCTACGCGCGAAGCCACTGTGTGGAAGTAACTCTAGGGACTGGGAGACGGTAATGACCAACACAAACACCACTTATCTATCCAATCATCAGATCAGATCAGATCAAATCAGATCTCGAGTCTTGGGAACCTGATATTGCGCTTAATGCCCTCGTCTGGACAAGTTCTGCATTGTTACTGTAACCGGTCACCTTTAGCTGTGTTTAGCTGAGGATAAAACTGAACATTAGCATAATAAGTAGAGATGGAGACGATAAACCAAACACAATTTGTATCCTGATTTCTACGTCAGTTGCGCTTCCTCATCAAGTTTATTGGAAATGACAACAGCATTAGCGTAAAAGGTTAAGTGGAGGAACTAATAGTTGGATACTAGATGAAATGAGTGATTGATTCTTTTCCATGTTATTTTTATTATTTGCCCGGTACATTTCTATCTTTAACGTCGGTCTATTTGCGCGACTATGGCCAATCACTGACGCCAGGAAGCAGTTTCAGCTCACTATCCTGGAATTTTTTCCTAACACCTGCATTTCTGTAAAGAAGGTAGGGATCCTTAACGTGCCCAACATCGTATGGACATATCCGGGGTCAGTTTCAATTTGTATATGTTTGTATATGTATGTATGTATGTATGTATGTATGTATATATATATATATATATATATATATATATATGTATGTATGTATGTATGTATGTATGTATGTATGTATGTATGTATGTATGTATGTATGTATGTATGTATGTATGTATGTATGTATATATATATATATATATATATATATATATATATATATATATATATATATATATATATATGTGTATATATATATATATATATATATATATATATATATATATATATATATATATATATAATCACAATTTACACCATATCTTTCTTTATGTTAATTAATAATAACTTTTTAAAATACGACAATAGTTACATTGCATATGTCAGGGAGACTCTTATAGATTTCAATCAACTTTAACTATAAATTGTGTTAATGTTTGTTATTTAAATTTATTTTTTTCAACTTCACACACGCTTTATAAGTAAGTATTTCAAACTTTTGTATTTTTTGCTTGTAAATCGTATTTTTTTCCTGTCACGTTGTAGCATTGAGAATGGAATAAATAATTCCGAAAGCTGGCCAATGTAATATAGAGTTTCATCTTGCAGCTGACGTCTGTCCCACAAATTTAAAGAAATAGTAGTAATATTACCGTCACAAAAGCTATATATATATATATATATATATATATATATATATATATATATATATATATATATATATATATACAGGGTGTTTCATCAGCAAACCGACATAGCCGAATGGTAGGTGTATTTTTTCAAGGCGATTCAGGATCCGGTATTGAAATTTTTGTGAGGCCCTTCGTTTCGATGTTACAGGGTGATTCATGTATTTTGTCGAAATTTTTGATGATCAGTATCTTTTGAACGAATTGATGGAATTGAATGAAATTTTGTAGGTATGCTCTGTCAATGACACTCAATGCACTGCATTTCCCGCCGATTCGAAAAAATGCAGTGGCGTACATAATTTTCTGACCACCTTGGGTTTTGTTAAAAAGATCACCCTGTATGCATTTTATTTAAATGTTTATCCCATCTGAGAAAACTACATGAGAATAGCTACTATTCTGGCAAAAAAAAATGTTTGGCACCATCAACTGAAACGAGAAAAGATAGGTAGACTTTGATTGCTTTTAGGATTTCAAATCATGTTTGTTCGTAATTTTCGACAAATCATATGTGATTTCCTAAAAGGTACGTATTTTGTATTTATTTCAAATAAATTCGTTTTTTCTACTGATTCAGGTATCATTAGGCACCATTCTAGATTTTTGTTAGCTAAACATAAGTGAAAATCAAAAAAAAAAGACAACTCAACGGAGAAATTATATTTTTTTCCAAACAAAAGTACATAAATGAAACATAAAGAAAAACATCAAAACATGTTGGAAAAAAAATTCAGTTCAGTGAAGACGATGTTCAAACAGGCCGCCATCAAACTCGAGACATTTCCTTGACCTTTTCATTAAATCTTCGGTTGCCCTACTGATCGCCTCAGGGTTGCCTCTTATTTGGTCAGCTGCCGCGATAATTCTGCGTCTCAGCTCCTCACCTGTGTCCACTTCATCTTGATAAACAATGGCTTTCATGTAACCCCACAAGAAATAATCTACTGGTGTTAGGTCAGGCGACCTGGGGGGCCAAGCATAGGGACCTCCACGACCTATCCACCTGTTTGGATACCTTGTGTCAAGATGATTTCGGACAGCTAAGGAAAAATGGGGCGGCGCTCCATCATGTTGAAAGATCAGTCCCCTCTCATTCACGTTCCTGTTTTCCAAGTAACCAGGCAGCTCATTTTGTAGAAAATTGCCATAGATCTCTCCAGTCAATCTTGATTCGAAAAAGTGGGGTCCAATCAGTTTGTCACCAATTAGGCCACACCACACATTCTCAGAAAATCTATGCTGCGACTGAGTCGTTCTCGTTGCATGGGGGTTCTGATGTGACCAAACATGTGAATTTCGAGTATTAAACACCCCATCTCTCGTGAACCGGGCTTCATCGGTGAAAAGATTTCTAGGAATATTGCGTCTATGTCCTACAATCCACCGACACAATGCCCGTCTAGCAACTTCGTCACCTTCTTCGAGCCTCTGGACTTTCTGCATATGATACGGATGGAGACGTTCCTTTTTGATTATCCTCCAAACTTGTGAATGAGGGACTCCAACAGCAGCACTTATTCTTCTCGTGCTTGTTTGGGGATTCTGTTGAACCATCTGAATGATGCTTTCTACCTAAAAATTTAAATATCCTGATAATGAGCAATGAATAATATCGAGAAGCAACCAAAAAACGAACCTGAGTTGCGTCTTGTCTGATGGGTCGTTCTCTAATGGATTTCGAGGGAAACTTTCCGTGTTCCCTTGAAAATTGGAACACCCTGGAGAAAGTTTCATGATGTGGCACACGGCGTTCGGGGTACCGTCTTCGGTACTCTCGTTCGGCAGCCCTTCCATTGGCATCGGCAAATCCGTAAATAAACAAAATGTCAGCATATTCTGCGTTGGAATAATGATACGGCATTTTAAACACCAAATAAATATCACTTCAGCAAGCTTTTACCAGTCAGTGATTATTAAATTAAGTAAATCAACAAACGCTTAATAAGTGAGAGAGGCAAGTGAATCAAATCTGACATCTACTGACAGGAAATGTCAGATATTAAACAAAAATGAATACTTTTCCATTGCTCACTATCGGGATTTTCGTTTTTGATTAGATAAAGTCTACCTATCTTTTCTCGTTTCAGTTGATGGTGCCAAACATTTTTTTTTGCCAGAATAGTAGCTATTCTCATGTAGTTTTCTCAGATGGGATAAACATTTAAATAAAATGCATACAGGGTGATCTTTTTAACAAAACCCAAGGTGGTCAGAAAATTATGTACGCCACTGCATTTTTTCGAATCGGCGGGAAATGCAGTGCATTGAGTGTCATTGACAGAGCATACGTACAAAATTTCATTCAATTCCATCAATTCGTTCAAAAGATACTGATCATCAAAAATTTCGACAAAATACATGAATCACCCTGTAACATCGAAACGAAGGGCCTCACAAAAATTTCAATACCGGATCCTGAATCGCCTTGAAAAAATACACCTTCCATTCAGCTATGTCGGTTTGCTGATGAAACACCCTGTATATATATATATATATATATATATATATATATATATATATATATATATATATATATATATATATATATATATATATATATATATATATATATATATATATATATATATATATATATATATATATACACTTATATACAATAATATTCCGACCAATGTTGAATCCTGCACCTTTATTTTTGCCTGTAAAAATTACGTGTTATACGACGAGCAGATTATCAGTACAAATTTTACTGTCGAAACTTTGTCGGCGGTAGCACTTATACCTGCGGAGTGTTATTGCCGTTTCCCACGGTCGTGATATTGTCGTGATAGTCGGACCAACTCGCGCCAACACGCTGTGGACAGGGTGCCGTCCGAGGTGACTCGAGAAGTCTCGAGATGGCGCTCAATCCGCCGCGAGTCGTTCGTTAACTGCAGAGGCGAGACTCTAGCGCACCCGTGGAGACCCGTGGCGTCGTGTGCGTGCATGTCTCCTGTCATTTCTTGACTGGTGTTCATTCTTATTATTATTATGTTAAAAGACCTCCGTGCCTAAGTGAATAGGAAGTGGCTATAATCTTATGAACAAGACTCAGTGTGAGGATGTGGAAGAGTATATGGGTGTAGTTGTAAATGATAAGTTAAACTTTAATATTATACATTTAGATATTCGTGCCATAAGTATGCATTTCGATGAGCTCTTGGTTTTACCTAATGCCCCCTCAAAAATGTGTATTGTATTGACCGAAACTGTACAGGTAGCTAATCCTGATTATATCATATTGAAAACTACACAATGTATTACAATGAGGGTAGGTATAATCAAAATGATGGAGTGATAAGGTACATCAAGGATAGTTATCCGTCTAGGTGTGATGTTCAACTGATTGCTGAGATCTCCTTACTGCGATGTTCTGTTGACTTTGGGGGAACTAATATTAACATAGATGCAGTTTACCGCTCTCCATCAACAAACATGAGCTTATTTTTGAAAGATTTGGATTACTGTCTTAAGTCTAAAGTAAAATGAGATATGGACATTTTGTTGGGGATTTGGATTTTGATACATTGTGTGGAGAAGGTGGTTTAAAGGGTGAATGTGATAATATGTACTATAACATTCTATTGAAGAATGTTATGTGTAAAGTATGTTACAATGTCACAAAATAAGAACGTATTTTTTGAGTCGTTTGTCGTGAAAACTGACTATTTTATGATATCACTAAATATTACTTATTGTGATAAAATCGTAAACTGCGATTGTGAACCGAAAACACCGATTAGGAAAATAGACTATAGAAATCTCCTTGCGTGCCTGGAAACTGAAAGTTGCGATCAGGTTCTGTCTTAATTAATACAAATCACATAAAAATTTAAGAATGAAAAAAAAACGTGAATATTTCCTGTTTTAACACCTGCAGCTTTTCAAACATATCTTTATTTTAATAGTGACTGACTTAAAAACAAACACCTAATATGTAACAGCAACTTTTTGTCACTTGGAAGTTTGGTAGGTTCAACTATCGGCTTTCGCTCTTTTGGGCGGTTTGATTTTTGTAATCAAATGAATAATAATAAAAAGAACAATAATACTTTATCAGCTCTGTAACTGTTAGTAGTAGCTGGTTAGTAGTAATCTAGATAAATAATTATTATACTCATTTTATGAATCTGTTGCTTTGTTACCAGCAATGTATCTCTAGAGCAATAAAGTCCAGTTACCTTGTTTAGTGATAATTAGCTGTTAATTTGAAGCGTTATCGTTTAATGATATCGCGGAAACATTAACCCACTTCGTATGCTATTTTTCTTTTTGTATGATAACATACCTGTCAATGTTCAAAAGTTACGACCGTATGAAAAATAAATTGGTTTTTAATTAACTGTACGTAGTTTTCTTCACGATCGATTTGAAAAGGCTGTATTAAGACGTAAATTCTGGATGTTTTCATTCGTTACTGTCATAATTATGCCCTTAAAAACAAATAAAAAGATAAGTACCGCTCTCTAAATGGCTTTTTTTACACAGTATTGGGAATATGTTGACTACCCTCACGCGATTACCCATCCACCGTCTTTATGTCACCATATTATTGGTGTTTTACCCCTGTTTCTTCGTACCACTCGTGGTCATCAACGGAGATTTCATTAACATTATTTTGAATGTCATATATTAGAGAGTCTGATAAAGGCGGTGAACTTTTAGCCTTTTAAAGGTATTTGAAATTGTGTCTATACGGCTTAGTGGTTTTAACAGTGACAGCCTATTCGTATCCAGTCATTCTTGCCCTGCTGGAGCTGCACAGGCTTGTGTTATTTGTGTTTTGTTTGTTTTTTTTTTCATAGTAAGGGTAATACTTTAGAGGAGGTGTGAACTCCAGAAATCATAGTCAGTTTTGACGGTTTACTTGCCCTATTATTTTAAGCTGGGATTCTAAAAAGGAACTATTGTTAAAGGTAGTTGAGGGTCGCGTTTTTTGTTTAGTTCAGTCGTTTTAGGAATACATTGGCGCCTGTCAAATTTATTTGAACAATTGAAGTAGACATCAACAGAACGTGCAGCACCGAAAAGCTTCATCTACCCATTAACATTAACCGACTTTTAACAAATTTGTAACCATTACATGAATGGCAAGAAAGTGAATATAGAATGTAGTAGATAATCTTGAAATACATGTTTATCATTGTGAACAAAACGAAACGATGTAAAACTGCCCGTAGACACGGACATATAATTAGAAGTACGGATATAGAATTAAAGAGGTATGATTGAGATCAATGCGTTCATTGTATCATTAGATTAGGTTAGTCAATGTGAGTGGGCTATTCCAGTCCCTTCAGAGCGACCTTAGGTATATTGTGGCTTACGTATAATTGCTTAAATTTCACCCATCAAATCCGACTCCCTGCCAGACTTGATAGTTTTTAAGGTGAAAGTTGGTTTGGCAGGTGTACTGTTTCGTAGCTCACAGAGAAATAACCTCTATCCGAATTCGTCTGGACCCGACATTCGTCATTGTTTAACTCGAGGCGATATTATGGAGTCCCGCTCTCGAGCAGCATCCAAGCGAGGTCGCTTTCCCGTCCCAAGCTCACAGAAAGATAGCCTCTTTTTAAATTCGCCTGGACCCGATACCCAGCAGTGTTTGCCTAAATTTTACCCATCAAAACCAACCGCTTGCAGGAGACGATATTTTTGAGGGTGTGGGGTTGGTTTGAAAAGTGTACTCTCATCTGAGTGAAGCCGCAAGCCCATTTCGCAGTTTAGAGAGATATCATCTCTCCGAGTTTGTTTGGACCTGACATTAACCAGTGTTTGACTCATCCGGTATCATATGGTGTCCCGCTTTTAAGCAGCATCCAAGCGAAGTCGTTTGCCCGTTTCGAAGCTCACAGGTGTAATCCACCATATCAGCTCTTCTCCGGGTTCGTATAGACCCGACACCCGCAGTGCTAGACTCAAGGCCATATTCCACCGAGTCCCGTTCCCGAGCATGGCCCAAGCGTGATCGTTTGTCCGTTTCGAAGCACACATTGGGGGCCTCAAAATCCGGGTGTATACGACATCCTATAGATTTCGTTTGGACCCGACACGCAGCAGCGCTTGAAGGCAATATCACCTGGAATCTCGCTCCCGAGGACATGTAGGCGAGGCCGTTTGGCCGTTTTGAAGCTCACAGCGAGATAGCCTCTCTCCGGGTTCGTCCGAACCCGGTACGCCTCAGATACTTAAGTTTCACCCATCAAATCGAGCTGCCCACTGGAGGCGATATTTTAAGGGTGAAAGTTAGTTTGACAGGTATATCGCCCTCATTATATCACTCGTGGAAAGAAGATGATAACTTCACATTCAGGCCATCAAGTTCGTACGACAGGGAAACGCAGTTAGCTTTGTGCGACTGTCCGGTTGACATTGAGAACTTCACATATTAAAATACCTGACGTATATCCACTCAAATTTCAAATTCGATAGCACATTGGCCGTACTTGTCTAACACAGCAGGCAGCATTCCAGGACTGTTGTCAGCTTATTTGATTAATCGTGTACTCGTGATTTTAGCGAAAAACTTAGTTTTACTATTTACTTAATGAAATATGAATTTCTCGAACCTCAGAAATGGGTTTCAAGACCTCTAATTTTTCACGCTCATTTGTATTTTTTCCAAAATTCGAAAGTCGTTACCTTTAGTGGCAAACTTTTCTGTATGAAAATTTGCTAACAACGATAACAATTTTACATACTTCTAAATATTTTACGGTCACTGAGATCGCCGTCTATTAGTTTTTGTGTGTGCGCACCGTTATATTAGCTTTGTTTTTGTAGCAGTGTGTACGTGTGCTTTCCGTGTGTTGTCGATGAATATTGCAAGGTCGTATAGTAATAGTCGGTTGCTTTGCTACGGCCGTTTGTTTTTGTTTATTTTTATTGTTACCCTATACAGTGGGAAGTTTCGAATTAAGATACCTGGTGGCTGTGAGATCCAAATAAGCTTTTGTGCGACTGCATTGTCCGCATAACTAAACTCTGTAGGTACGTGGTTACAAGAAACCTTTCCAATTAGTTAATTATAAAGACACCAGTGCTCTGCATAAAACATTGAGTTTAGTCTGGATTATCTAGATATTTGGCTTGTTAACTGTTAATTTATAACATCTTACTTGGTATGTAGGTATGTTCTGTTTGAGCAATGTTAAGTTTATCTGCTTTCTTACCTGATATGCGGTATCACTAGTCAGAAGCCAATATGTATTATCATCGAATAAAAGTGTATATATATATACATATATATATATATATATATATATATATATATATATATATATATATATATATATATATATATATATATATATATATATAATGATACCTTATTCGTTACCGTTGCATACTTACGGGGTCAGCATTTCTTTTATAATGCATATCGATAGCATTTTTAAATTTGGTTTCATAATTAAGCACAAAGAAGTACAGAGAAGAAAGTGACAATACTCCATAAACTTCTGGCTAGTAAGGTGAGCTAATTTGTATTACCCTGGTTTTCTAGGGGTGTTAGTTCACGCTCATCTAAAGAATTTTTTCAAAAGTCACAATGTCGCGATCTCTTCATAATCAATCGCCAGAAAAGTGTTTTCCACGAAAATTTGAAGGAAATCGACAAAAATGTTGTTTAGAGAAATTCGCAACAAAAGATTCCACGAAAATTCGCTAAAAATAGTACTTCTATAAAAATTGGTTGAAGAAAGTTTACGCAAAACAATTAAGTGTTTATCAACCGTGGTTGATGTTTAAATACAGTGTACCAAACTCAATGTAGATGAGCTTTGCATTTAGGGCAGATTGTATCGCAAAAATTGAAGGATTTAAAAAACAAGATACACCTTTCCGAGGCATAACTCAAGTTAAGTTGTAATCCGCAATTAAAACCAAAGCAGTTGTAGAACTGGGAATTAAGGGCTACAGTCATACTACTCCAGACTAATTTTGCCTTTGACTAGTAGTTATAGGCTGCTACGCCAGAAATTGTGCCAAGAACAAGTATATATGAAATGTATTCAAAGGAAACGAAATTCTATCATTTTTTGAATTGCCTTGTTTTTGGGGTCGTTAGGAATAGGTACGTTTGAGAAGAAATTTTTTTAGTTTCTTCAATGGCCTGTACCTCATGCTGTATGTTATAAAAAATACATATGGATTTTGACAAGGCTGTTCTGATGTAGAATTGTAATGGACATTTCTTCACAGTTGTTTAAGTCTTGGCGCGTCAAATTCTTGCTAATAGTACAATGTTAATTTTATAAAAGTCTTAACGCGGCAAGTGCGTTATGGTAGTGAATTTTCATAGAAATGATCTGGCACCAAACATTTTATTATCACTTTTTTTTCATGCGCCGTACAAATCTAAATTTTGGTGTATAGTTTGCTTTTATATCGTAAACGTACCCACCAAATTTGGTTATCGTAGCCTTTTTATTTTTTGAGATACAAATTTTTTCGAAAGAAAACCCGAAATTTTCTCGGAAAACCTCGTCCGATTTTTCTGGCTAACGAACTTATCCAAGCCTCTTATAAAAGGAAGGTACATGCCAAATTTGATCAAAATCGGCCCATTATTTTTTGAGTTATCGGTGTGATACATATACATATACATATATATATATATATATATATATATATATATATATATATATATATATATATATATATATATATATATATATATATATATATATATATATATATATATATATATATATAAACATATAAAAATTGAAACTGATCCCTGATATGGGTTCTAGGGGTCCTAGTTCGTGCTCATTTGCAAAAAATTTTCAAAATTCAAAAGTCGGGATTTCCCCCATTAGTTAATTTTTTATATGTAAATTAACTAATAGGTTAGTATTAAAATCATTTTGTTTAAGTTTATTCAAATAAATGTCACTAGGTCTTAACGTGTTTTATTAACTTTTCTCTTAAAGTTTGACTGGTTCTTGGATATTTAAATGTTTTATATCAAATTTTTCAATGGTTCTAGTTTATTACCTCAAACGAAACTTCATTTTATTCACATTATAAGCGGCCGCTTTTCCCCACATATCCTGTCAACACATTTTACAATCTTTTTCACTCATTCAGTCAGTGCATTTTATGCATAATAAAATAGCGGGTATCTTTATCTATTTATAATTGCACACATAAATGATAATACCTTTCGATTTTTCTGTTACAGGAAACAACATTCCACGCAACACAGGAAACACAGGCTGAGCACAAATTTCCGGTGAGTGAAATCGATAAAATTAACAAGCATTTTCTACAGTCTCATATTATAATTTTACAACTTAACAGTAAAGATAAGATTCCATACGGTGTTGCTTACCTACCAGAACGAAATGATATTTGAATCGCAAAAACTAGCGGAAAGCAGAAGTATAGATAAAAAAAGAAAGCCTGGACGCAGAAAGTGCGTTATGGTAGTGAATTTTCATAGAAATGATCTGGCACAAAATATTATTGTAACTTTTTTTTTTGTTTTAACATAGAAATCTAAATTTTGGTGTATAGTTTTCTTTTTATATCGTAAACCTACCTACCAAATTTTTTCGAATGAAAACTCAAAATTTTCCCGGAAAACCTCGTCTGATTTTCCTGACTAACGAACTTATCAAAGTCATTTACAAAGGGAAGGTACATGCCAAATTTTATCGAAATCGGCCCATTATCTTTTGAGTTATCGGTGTGATACATATATATATATATATATATATATATATATATATATATATATATATATATATATATATATATATATATATATATATATATATATATATATATATATATATATATATATATATATATATATATATATAAACATATAGAAATTGAAACTGACCCCGGATATGGGTTCTAGGGGTCCTAGTTCACGCTCATTTGCAAAATATTTTTCAAAATTCAAAAGTCGGGATCTCCCCATTAGTGAATTTTTTCTACGAAAATTCACTAATATGTTATTATATTTAATTATAAATAGACTATTATAACTTATCTATATATTCTTTGTTAAAAAAATATGTAAGTAGGTATTCCGTGTTTTCTTACACCTTTACTTTCTAGCAAAAGGAGACATATAAACTGCCCAACAATATATCTGCAAAAAAGCGTCATTTTACGGGGAATTTTTTTCCTAAATGCATTTGTTTTATCCACAAATTACAATTTTTTAACAAACACTCTATGTACATTGTTTCATATTTCGACCGTTATCTAGTGCACGCTGCCTTTGTCATCGCTGACATTATCTGCGGAACTGCGTTTCTAGTGTTGTTTTTCAATTCGTTGTTATTTTTCAACTTATTAATATTTTCCGGTCATTGAATGATGCGTTAGCAACAAATGCATTACCAGAACGACGTCTTAAAAAATGTAACAGCATTTGAAGTATAGGCAGGGGCACCATTCTTATCAACACATCGAAATTAGTTTCTGCTGCGGCATATTTTCCATTAGTTCTGAGAGAATGATTTCTAAGCAATCCAGTTTTTGCCCAGTCAAGGACTCTTGCTAGAAAAAGGAGCCTTTTATGCGTACATTAAATAAGTCCAACCGTTAGCACTTCATACGTTGTAAAACCTGATTATACCCACCAATTGTGGATCTGCTAAGGACTATATATTGAGTTATGGCGATTAATAGTCAATTTTTATGGCATACCCTCATCACTTTACAAAATATTGTTTGAAAACTGTGGAACTTCTTCTAATTTCAACATTATGTGGGCTGTAAAATCTATAAATCTGTGAGCATTAACAGTGCAAAATTCTTAAACCAAGCGAACCCTAAAGGCGTGATATTTAATTTTTTCCTTTAAATTGGAGCCCTTTGGCAGCCAATGAAAGAACTTACTTTACTTGTGTTTTACCAATGTAGATTTATGGGTGCTCGCCACTGGTTCAAAATGTAATGCTGATGATGTGATGCCCCCTCATCTGCACCATTGGGAATTCCAATTCGTTGCTTTGACTAAATAATTGTTTTTAAGAAACTTGACTTTTTTTAAAACTTAATATGTTGTCTCTAGGCAGAGTGATGTTTTATTAACCCAGATATTCCTAAACTTGTTTTCTTAAACATTTAGTTTAGGAAAAACCTCATTTATGAAAGAACACCATTTTTTTGTTAATACTTTTTTTTAGTTCGATGCAAGGTTTAAAAAACAGCACATGTTAAAACAGACGGTAGCAAAATTACCTGCTGACGGAATCAAAATTTAGTTAGTAGCCAATAATACTTAAAATCTTGTTAAATGTGTTAAATACTTAAAGAGAAAAATAAAAATAAGAACAATTAAATATTAATTCTTTCTGTGATAAACTTAAAAGCAACTTTTAAGTGCAACATGAAATTTTAACAACTGAAAGTTACTAATCTATGACTTTAGATCTAGTTTGCCTCACTTGGTACCTCACAAGATGGTATAGCCTGTCAAATCTTCACTCACTATGCACGTTGCTGCTTCTTTTGGAGCCGCCTAGTTTTTTTTTTATATGCTTTAAGAGGTTATTCGCCAAGTTAAGATTGAAACATGTGATGAGCACTGATAAGCATACTTGGAGTACACAAATCACCACAACACATTAAAAAAACCTTCAGGGGATGGATAATTCTGAACTATTATTTAAGAAAATTATTTATGCTCTGATGACGCTAACTTGGTAAGTAAAACGATCGTCAGGTTTCTTTAAATGGTGATTTTGGTTCTCCAAGTGTGTATCAAGAAGTTATTATGCTATATTTTTCGTAAACGACAAATGGTCCATCTTTCCACCATTGTACTTATGCATTTGTCATGTATTTCATACACCTATCAAGACAGCAGGAAAACAACTGAAAATATCATTTCCGCCCTTCAATCGATGCCCGTATAGGCTGATATTTTTATTTAGCACATATAGTCAACGGAAATCACCTCAAATAAAGAGTATGAATATCACATGTCACTACAAAAAGAAAATTAATAACATAAAAGCATCTATAATCACCAAGCAGCGATGCATCATGTTTCAGCTCATTTACTACAACCCAATATGTCTGTCGACTGATGTACGCTGCTATACATAGAGAACAATCTATATACCTGTGAGTTAAGCTTGACGTTGATCCTAGGTGGCAGTAAATAGAAGAAATCATGCCTTCTAGAGCTGTTTCTAGGCATGTAAAAAGGCAGAATGTGCAATAATTCAGGGCAGATGATCGTAGTATGTAACAAATTAAATAGATATGAGAGAGCAGAATAAATTACCATAGTCTGTACAGACTTCTATGAGAATCTTGACAGTAAGCTGGTCTGTGGCGTGCTAGTGGCGGTATACACCATATCGGCTCTATGTGCGAGGAATTTAGCAAATCTTCGCTGGAAACTTTTAATTGCACTTTTATGGTCGTCATACAGAGGGGTCTACACCACACAAGCATATTCCAAATGCGGTCGTACATAGGCACCGAATAACAGCCTCCAAGTGTCCGCTTCGGAGAAGGAACTGGAATTGCATATAAGCAATCCCAGTGTCTTAGAGACCTCAGAAGTGACACACTCTAGTTTTCCACCAACGAAAGTTTCGAGCCGAAAACAACACCCGAATCTTTGTAGGTTGCAGGTCTCTGAATAGGTTGTCCATCAATGGAGTATGAGAAGTCCATCACGCTACGATTGAGCGTATAAGACATTACCACACTTTTATTGATAATAAGCGGGAGGTTAAGGGAAGACCATTGTTTAACCCTTGTAAGTTGTCGTCTAGTCTTAAACAGTCGCTGAGACTACCAGTGGCTTAGAAAATGTTAACATCATACGCGTACCGATGTAAGTTAATGATGTCTGATATATCATTAATAAACATGCTAAAAAACAGAGGTCCCAACACAGATCCCTGAGGAACACCTGACCCAGCCAACACCCCAACAGATCGGCGCACACGATAATTGACCAAGCTAACGCTATAGGATCCCACGAAGTTGGGTAGGTTCGATGAGAAACCCATGTTATCGAGTTTTCGTGAGAGAATACCTTGATCCAGCCTACCAAATACCCTGGAAAGGACTAAGTTAATAATATCCGGCTGAGACCCACTTTTGATCACATCAGATATATATTCCTCTACGCAGATTAAACTGGTGGTCGTAGAGCGCGGCCCCTCATGAAGCCACGCTGAGCGGTGCTAATAATAATTTTGACCAGTTCGATCAACCTGACCTGACCTGACCTGTTCGATCAACACCGCCCATACTCATTATATATTTCACTAACAAATGATTGTTTGAGGTAAATATGACGTTTTTCTTTTCGGGAGTACCCTTTCACTAGACTGGTTGGCAATGGTAAAATTGTTGAAGCAATTGCTGCATTATTGAAAATAGCTCGAAAACAGGAGCCAAAACGCCTAGTTTTAACAAATTGTGGACGCGGTCCAACCCAAGAACCAAATGTTTCTCATATATAAATTTAAACTAACCATGAATATGGGTTTTTTCTAGCGGGCCTAATTCGTGCCCATTTAAGGAATATTTTTGAAAATGTCAGACTGGATAATACGTACTCGAAACTATTTATTCGTCCGTTGGAAGATCACTTTCCTAGCCAATAATAATTATTATTTTTTTTTGTTCAGGTTTTTTAAACTATGAAATTCAAGTTTATACAATGTATTTTACAAATACTTGACTATTTTTTAAAGGTAATCCTTAACAGAACTATGTAAAAACTTAATAGTGCTAATTAAATTTCTCACAGAAAAAAATATAACTCAACCAGTGAAGAAATAAAAGCCATTTACATAATAATCTGCATACAATTAAGATATCATCTAGTTACCTCACCAGGATAATTTACTGTAATATATTTTAATTACTTGATCTAATTGGAGAACATTTATGACGGCTTAACTTGAATATTTTATTTTACAGATAGATATACATACATACACTGTCTTCATAAAACGATGATCTAATAACGTTATAAAATTAATGAGATAGAACAGTCTAGTACTCAAGCCGTAATAAAATAGTATACAGGTAGTAAGTATAGTGTACCTAAAAGTAATCCAGATTTAAAATCTATTAGCATAATCAACAAAATCATCATTACCACAGCCTAAACGCGATGTCACACCGATACCTCAAAAAATAATGGACCGATTTTGATCAATCCTTTTGCAAGTGGCTTGGATGAGTTCGTTAGCCAGAAAAATCGGCCCAGGTTTTCCCGGAAAATTTTGTCTTTTCTTTCGGAAAAAAAATATATCTCCGGAAATGAGAAAGTAAGGGCAACCAAATGTGGTAAGAATGTTTGCAATATAAAGAGTGAACTAAAATTTAGGTCTGTAAGTTTAAAGACAAAAAAGTTATAGGCATTTAAAGAAAACAGACTGGGGTGTTCCTCAAAACGTCAAAGTCGCGATTTGAAATGTCAAAATTGGCAACATTTCGGCAAAGAACCTGAAACAAATACGGATTATGTAAAGAAAATGTGTCAAGAAGAGTGTTCTGCAAACCCGTAACTTTCACCTTCAACCGCCATTGTCTCTCATTTCACTAAAATATTTACAGAAAATTCATTTCAAGTACCACCTTTTTCTGGTGCATTGGCAGTAGTTTTAGTTAAGTTTATGGTTTAACGGTCGATAATTTTTAGCTAATTTTTGGAAAACTGGTTAATGAGGAGACCGCCACTTTTGAATTTTAAAAAGATTTCTTCAAATGAGTGCAAACTAGGCCCCCTGGAATCCATATCCGAATTCAGTTTCAGTTTTTATCTGTATACAGGGTGAGGCATTTCTAAGGTAAGGCTCAATATAATTATTATTATACAATATACGAGAAAAAATTGTATACGTTAATTTATATGGTGTCTTGAGCTGCATATTATAAAAGTATTTTGACATCCAAATATTATTGCATTTTTGCATTTTTTTATCGAGATATTATGCATGTTTGTAAGAAACAAATCATAACGCAGTAAGTGCGTTTTGGTAGAGATTTTCATTAAATCCTTTAAATTTCAATAACTCAATTTACTATTAACCTAAGGTTTGTTGGCTAGGAAACCAGTTTTCTCCGAAACGTTTTAAGTTTATTTTCGGAAATTTTTTGTACATTTTCAAGCAATAAGTTATTTTGATAAAATGTGGTACATTCTTTCTACTATGTATGTTATACCGGTGACCAAATTAATGCCTAGACATATTTGCTATTAAAACATTTTTATGAAAATTCACTTCCATGACGCACTTGCTGCGTCCAGACTTTTATTTCATTATAGCCTCCGGAATTTGTCAATTTGGCTAGGTTTTTTACTAATTCTTCTCTTAGTCTACCTCTTCCCTTTGTTCCTAGTAAGTGCGCGTCCTCCAAATAATGTCAAAAACTTATGTCTCGGAATATTTCCAATAAATTTCAACTTGCTTCTCTCAATTTCTTTCAGCAAGCATATTTTTACGCTAATCTCTTTCAGAGCAATACTTTCAGTCCTCTTGCTATCGGTGTACCTTCTCTTTGCCATTTTTCTTTATGATCACATTTCATAAGCTTGTATTCTTGTCATTTATTATCCCGCTTACTCAGAGTCTAGATTTTTTCCCCATTCATTATACCACTTCATACGTATGATTGTTTTATTACTGTAATTGTTAATTAGTTATTACATTATTACAATCGTTGTTATGGTTATTACTGTTATAAGTTGATTATACTTCCATCTTAAATAATGACATACATCACATATACATTTTAAAGAGATCATCTGTCATTTTCGGGTCGATTATCTGGTCAACACAGATAATAGAAAAACAATAAAAAATTAAACAGTGTGTTTAACAACTGCGTTTTTCCCAGGAATTGTTTATCTTCTACCTTTCTGCCGTGCCGCCCATGCAGTCTCGAATGAGATCAAGTGTGAAAAGATAGGTGCAATTAAAATTTATGACTTTAACACGAACATTACTGGATATCGATCGTTCTCAGCGTTCCTATTGTAGTGGCACGTTCGGAGATAAATAAGAATTCATCATTCATACTGCCTCTACACACATACTACTACACTGCAGGTTCCAGCAAATTTCACAGTATTATTTTCCTCGTGGTTTTTGCAAAGTAGTAATTATAATAGGCAGACACGTACTAGGATGATGCTTGGTTTGCATTGGGGATATTTATGATATTTGTGCGAAAGGGAGCCAAAAAAGTTTAGTTTTTTTTTTCTTCTATTTTTGATTGGAAATTTTGATCAATTTTTCAGCACGGGTAATCCGCAAACCGAATAATCCGCACACGAATAATCAAGAGTATATTGTATTTGCTTTTTAATCACCATAATATAGCAACACGTTTTTATTTATATTGCCTGGAATACGTATAAATAAATTCTATTTTCACCTACCTGATGATGCAGTCAAGTAGCGAAACCGGCTACAGAGAAGAAAACCAACATTTGTGAAGCCAAAGAAGAAGTCTACATGCGAATTTAACTCTATTGTCATTATACTTTTGTAACAACTAATATAATATTTCAAACGTAAACTAGTTAGGTCTAGGTGTGTAAAACTAATTAATCAGTTGATAAAACGATCTTTTAAAGCGAGCGCGAATTAACCAGAAAAATAGCTTAGCCTAGGCACTTTTCCTGGTTCAATTGCCATCCGTTATCAGGCAATCAAAGTGATGGGATCGCAAAGGCAAAGTTTGCAGGTATATAGGTAATAATTATCTCATTTCACCTGTTGCAAATGGAAACGATCTCCAAAAGTGTTGTGTGCAAAATAATAATCCTTAAAATATGACAGTGATGAAATATGAAGATATGCTGGCATAAAGTATAATGTCTATTTTTGGAATGACATGAATAATGATGCCATACATTTATTACATACAAAATCTATCAGGTAGTAAACAACTTACTGTTCACAAATTGGAATCAAATGAGGCCAGTCTAGGTAAAGGTTATATCAAAAACAAATATTTAACTAACATGCAAAATTTTAAGTGCTCTTATAAAATGCGATCAATGAAAACGTCCTTCAAAACGTTCTAAAACCCTCTATAATAAAGAGGCATACCATTTCGCAAGGGTCGTAAAGTACTTACACTGGGTCGTGATGATTGGGCTGTAGAGTAACTATATATTCAAGGCATAAAAAATGATGAGTCTACGCCAAATATGCCTTACTAAATCCAGACGTAGAGTCAATTTCTCTGGCTTCACAGATGTTAGTTTTCTTTTTCTTTTCTGTAACCGGTTTTGCTGCTTCCCAGCTATTAAGTACAACTTGGAGAACCCAGTTCATCACAATACAGTTTTTAGACCTGACGGTCGCTTCGCTAACAAAGTAGCGCAATCAGATGAATAAACTTAGCGATGCTTGATAGCATCATAAGAGACATGAGAAAATTGCATCGATTTATACGTATTCATGACAGCTACAAATAAAAGTCTGTTGTTACATTATGATATTTTGAACAAAAAATTATTATAAAATAAAGATAACGTGTTCAGATTGTCTACGTGATATGTGTCAATATTTAAATCGAATGAAACTATAACAATAACAAGTAGGAAAAATTAAAACAGTAAAATAACTAAACAGTAACATCATAAATAACGACATACATCTTTTTTTTTGTCTTATTACAACTTTTTTAATATAGTTAGATGTATTTTATTTCACGTATTTAATTGGAAAGAATAAGTCCCAACAAGAAAGGGGAATCGATTAGACCAGTTTGCTCATTTAAAACAAGGTCGTGTATATGCTCTTTTACTTCTAAAGCTTAAAAAAAGTCAACTTTGCTCTTGTCGTTATGTAATGGCTCTATGCGGTTATGTACTGTTAGTCTATGTTGAGTTCCAGTAATATGTTTTGCAAATGTAACTTTGTTAGTGTGGTTATTTCTAAGTGTAGAAATGTGTTCCTTGTATCTGGTATTAAACTTTCTAGAAGTTTGACCAATGTAGATTGTGTTACAGTCTGTACAAGCTAATTTATAAACTCCCGCTTTTGTCAAGAAACGTTTAGTCATAAATCTTGTGTCGTGTTTAAATATTTAAAATCTACCTTTGTATTTGTACAGGTATTTATATTTTTTTAAATGTTTTCTGAAATTGTTTTAAAATAAGTCATCGAAACATATTTTACATATATTTTTATCTGTTGTGTCTAATATTTGTATAAATTAAATTAACCCAAATTTTCATCCTTTTCTATCTGTCATTTCATCTATTATGTAAAGCCAGAGAAATAGTCTCTACGCCTGTATTTTGTATGGAGCGGTTTCATCAAGTAAGGGCCCGAACAATTTATGAAATATGCCTTAATAAAATATTCCTATGTATAATTAACAACGGCAGAACCTCTATTCTGAGGCTCCAATCTCCACTTATTTTTTGAAAGTTCAAAAGTCGTAACACGTCTATTAGCGACCTTGTTTCATAGAAACTCACTAAAATGTGAGGTTATCAGAATCAAATGGAAAAAAAACTGTCTGCACTAGATGAGACGTATCACCGCAGCGACGCCTCGTGTATGAAAGAAGAATTCGGTTCTCACGACAGGGGTAATTGATACAGAAATGATAACGATACAGGCTGTGTATCACAAAAACGCTATTATTGTAAAATCGTTGGCCCTGTATCTGCCCCTACCAAAAAAGAGTACGTTTCACAAGACATTTTCAAACAAAACGATGATGGTTTGTGAGTACTAATTTGACCATAAGGCTGTACCAAAATTCTGCGGCACTGACTTAATTTTTTTAACGATGTTCTATTTCCTCCACTCTGGCCAATCACCGATGCCAGGAACCAGTTTCACTTCACTATTCATGAAAATTTCCCGAATCTCTTATTTTCTGTAAGGAGGGTAGGAATATTTAACGTGCCAAACATCGCATGATACACGGGACCGACTCGCTAATGCCCCCCCCCCCCCAACGCTGTACGTGCACACATTCAATTTGCTCAAACACAATGGCACCATCTCGGTTGATCTTAATTTACAATGGATTGTAGATAGTTTAATGATACGTTTAGGCCTTTGGCCTCTCAGCGCTGCGAGCCCAATGGGTCTTTGGTGCCTGACTCTTTTTCTAATATTTGACAAAAAATTCAGACTTTTTATGTAGTCCACTCTTTGACCTATTTCCTGTGGCTTTAAAGGTCACTCCTTCAAGGTATTTAAGCCTTTTGCAGAACTCAGCCATGCAGTCGCATAGCAAGTGTTCTGTTGTTTCTGCTGCTCCAGTTTTCACTGTCCGCCTTGCCTATCTTCATAAGGTGATACCTTACTGGGAAGTGTCCTGTGAAAGGTCCTGTGATTAAGATTCTCAAGTCGTTCCTGTTCAATCCAAGAAACAGTTCAGACTCCTCTGCTGATATGGTGACAAACCGTTTTACCTGTCTTAAGCCTGGCGTTTTTCTCCAGTATGACATCATCTGGTTCTTCTCTCAAGTATCAAGTTCATTTCTTACGTGGCTTTTTGTTAGTCAACAATATGGCTCTGGACCACTGCATGGTGTTTTTGCTGCCCTTTTTGCAAGGCTATCTGCTTTTTAACCGCCCTAAAAAAGTTTGAGCCGGGTAGCGCGTGATAGAGAGTGATGGACATCAAGTGGATCCAAATCCGGACGATAGTGAGGTCACCATCACCTAATAAACTCTAACCTAAAAGTATCTATCTATCAGATTTATTATTTGTAAGATAGGGAACACTTTGTAAGGTTAGAAGAGCTTAAGATAGTTTAATACTTACTTTGCTTTTGAGTTGTTCTGCCTGAAGTCCTAAATTTGTGAGATCTCCAGGTTAAAACCTGGTTACTCGATTTTAAGGTATATAGATAATCGATATAAAGCATTCCAATTTACGTCGCCACCAAATATAAGAGATTTTGGGTAGGAATTATTGTTCAATTAAACAGATATATAAAAAGTAAACAATTAAATTTATTGATATAAATTGTGATTGCAGCAAATTAATTTGATGCTCCTGATACATTTCAAATAAATATTACATTGCACAAAACAAAATAAGACAAATATTAAATGTTTCAGTAAAGAAATTATCTATTTTATATAACAGAATAAAAAGTGGATATTATGTCACAAATAAAAAATATATGAATATTACATGTAGAATAGAGATAAATTAAATGCTGTATATTACAAACACAAAATAAACATTAATGTAAAAGTTGTCGCTTTTCAATCAGTTCTACTGATGCTCTAGAGATTTTAGATAACTTTAGATAGAATTCCTAGATATTTAACTGGCCAATTTGGTTTACTTCTTTAAAGAAAAAACCTTGAGTAAAGCTCAAAGGATATGAAGTTAAACTTCTACTTTACTGATTACTAATGAAATATTAACACATTTGCAGGTTAGATAGTTGGTAAACAATATATTGATTGATTTAAATTAGACAGTGATATATCTGAATTTACGTTCCTGGCAAGATATTATGAAATAGATACAAAATTACAGTTACTTAAATCACATCTCACCGATAAAAGAAAAGTCTAGTTTAGTTAGGTTGAATGAAAGCTGATATTGCAAATAATTTGAAAATTTGGATGTCACATAAACGTTTGAAAGTCACACACAGATAAAACTCAATAAAAACTCACGAAAGCTGGATTACATGGGGGAGTTCAATGACCCCTTATTTACCTGTTGATTTGTATCAGATGTTTGAAATGTGGACACCAAGTATTAGTGCCCGCCACAGGCTCTCAATTTCTCACAATAGAGAGAAAGTCGGGAGGAGTGAAAGGCACTTCCCATGGGTTATAACCAGACAAGTTGTACGTACCATTCTATTGCTAGATGGGACCAGTGAAGCTGTACTCTAAACAGACAGCTGTAGTGATGACGTCACTCTTCAAGTGATTCAATCGAAACATTTTATGGCTAAAAATGCAACTGGAAGTATGCAGAATTTAAAGGCTGATTAGCTGAGAGCTCGGAAACTTAGATAAGCACTTGCGATAGTATTAGAGACCTCATTACATCATAGAACAAAGAGGTGACCGTTTGACCACGTTTTTTACAAAACGCACTATCAATTTCAAATTAACCTTAGATCAAAACACTTATAACAACCACCGATAACTATATTAAGCGATATTAACGGCAAAAAAAGAGATATTACACCCCTTTAAGGTATTAAAAAGCCACGATAGTTTCAACACTGTTGTCCGCCAGCCCACCTGAGACAGACTTCCCAAGAAACAGCGTCACATCAGAAGTCTACGACAGATTTGCCGCGCATTTTACGAGCGTTATTCCCGATCCTCTTCTAGCTTCATGTGTGTGACACGGATATACTGCCCAGAGCTGTCTTTCTATGCGGAGGTGGCACGACGTATCCGGGGTACGTGCTCCTCGTTCCGTCGGACTCCCCTTAGTACTGCAATAATGGAGACGGTCCAACGGGTTTTCTTGAAATTAGGATGACATCATGTTATCGAGAATGTTCTAGAATATAACGATACTTTTCCTTAGTAGAAATATTGCGTCTTTGGATATTCGAATCTTAACGTATATGAAATGAACGCAGTACGGGCTTTTCGATAGTCAGATATTGGCGAATTCAACAAATAATTTTAAAACTGAAATTTGAAATGTTTTTCAGAGATAAGTTACCTGCTATTATCCCGGCCACCAGTGGGTTTTCTATGTCTTTAAAATAGTAACGATGCTAAATAAAACGTAATAGTTACAGCTTCCTCATTTCCTTCAATGCCTTGTTGCGCTGGTACCCGCCTCAAAGTTACTTTGTTGTTCGTAGCCAGTTGCTTCAAGGATTTTTTGCAATCCCAGGCTAAGACTCATCATTTGTCGCTTCTACTGTCAATCGAACACAAGACCCTTGAATCCAAAGGGACACGTTCTTACGCCTGGGCCACCAAGGCCGCGCGACTGATTTTACTTTAGTATGGTATTCCCGAGTCCACTATGTGCTCAGCGACGTGATATGCTTACTAATATGCTACAAAGCCCTTATACCACTAATAACTATAAGCATTTTTTTTTTTTTTTTGTTCCCTCAGGGCTCGTCCGCGGCCTTGCCGCCCCGATATCACCGCAACCCTTGGTTGATTGTGCATAAACTATAAGCATTACTGAGCTATCTATGAAATTTTAACAGTCTACAAAAATGAAGATTAAGTCTATAAGCTGAAATGTACGTAATGAACTCCGGTGTGTCGTGAATCTATAACAAATTTATTTAAACACATGGGCGTGATAACAACTTGTCTAATTAATTAACTTATTAATGGAATACATTTATTTAACGCCAGTTTCTAATTCAATTATAAAATACTTCTGTACATATCTCTAATGATACGGCAATGGTAATAATTTATTCTCCTCTCTCCCTTTTACATTTTCCAATCACGACTCAGAAACAACAACACGAGATAATAAAATACACAGCCAGAGATCCTGGTACGATCTGTCAATGAAAAATTATCATTGGAATCACTTTCATCGATATGTTCTGTAGCACTTTCGTTTAAAAAAACCCGCAGTATCGGCATTTTATGTTGATGAGATATAGTTGCAATATATTTCAACACGTCCTATTTACATTCAACACCAGATATTTCCAATATTTGTGATTAATTTATACATCGTTTTATTGCAGTATGTATGCTGTTATGTTGGTTTAATTTATACAAAGCGTTCAATAAAAATTCCATTAAAACTAATAAAAATAATAAAGTATAGAAATATTATTTTACGTTGGTTTAGCGTTTAACAAAACCTAGGGAATATAAGACTTGATAATTTATTAACAATCTGAAAAACTTTCATAGTGTAAGTACAGGACTGGACAGATAATGAAGCAAACCCCAACATTTTAGCCAACCAACTGTTTATCAATTAATTATCAAAATGGCAACACTATTTATCCGTCCACAAACAAGTATACAGCATTTTCTCCACCAGACTGAATCATCGCGGACTATGAAGACGACGATAATATATATATATATATATATATATATATATATATATATATATATATATATATATATATATATATATATATATATATATATATATATATATATAGGGTGTGGCGCCAAGACCTTTAATTAGCCGTTTATCAATAACTAATCCGACCTAGCACTTGAAAATTTACACCCATACGTTTGAGACGAATTCCATTTGAGTGAAAATAGTTTACTTTATGTCAAACTTCCGGTTTCATCGGAAGTGACCATCGAGTTGCTTATTTTAAATACAACATGGTGACTTTCATTATATTTTTGAATTCTACATTGAATTTGAGATAAACTTTTACTAACACACAATATATGAAAATCAACCGTTTTTGAAATTTTTCGACTTTTTTGAAAATTCTCGCAAAATCCTAGGTGAACGTTACACGTTATTTCTCTGTGAAAATACATTGAGAAGATTCAGTTTTTGTACAGATGAGCTTCATATTGGCACCTAAACGACACGTTTGATAGCGTTTCTTTTAAATATACATGGTGATGAGAATTAGCCGTGCCATTTGGTAAAATTAAAATCACAATTACTCCCTGATTTCCAATGGAACAGCCTATATTTTATGAGCTATTTAGGTCCGCCTCAGGTTTCTCTTTGAACGTGTATGCTTGTTGACGTTTACATGTCAAAAGAGCGTCAAGCGATGCTTATTGTCATAAAAATCTAGATACTATCAGTCGATGCGGTGCAAGAATGGCAAATGTGCAGTACACAAACGACGATTTTTTGGAGCTTGTAATTATCTATGGTGAATGCCAACGAATTGTGGGCCGAACATGTCTTGCATTTGCAGGAAAATACCTGAACAAACCGAAACCCAGCCACGACATGATAAAAGGTTGCTGCAAAATTGTTTACAGCATGGAAGTTTTCTGCAAGATACTTATTTGATGCGATGAGGTGAAGTTCTCCAAAAATGGCGTGCACAATCGCCACAATAGTCACTTCCGGTCAGATGAGAATCATCATGTTACCCGGATCATCTATTTCCAAAACAGGCGGTGATTCAATGTGTTTTGTGCAATTAAGAGCGATAAGATTTTTGCGATTAAAATATACGATGAAAATCTCACTGGTGTGTTATGATGATATTTTGCACGAAGTGATTTTAATTTCTCTCAACACGTTATGTTTAGCAGAAGCTAGAACTATCTGGTATCAGCGAGACGGAGCACCGCCCCATATTTTCCATTTAGCTCGTGATTTTTTGCACCAACATTTTGAATACAGGTGGATTGCAGATAACGGCCCACATAGATGGCCACCACGGTCCACTGACTTAACGCCTCTGGATGCAAGCATCTGGGGTTTCATCATTTCAGAATATCCTTCCTCCGAGGTCACTATTCTTGGTGACTTCAATGTCCATAATAAGGAATGGCTAGGATCTTCAAAAACAAGGGAGAGCAGCGGAGGCCTTTGCAGTCAGCAATTCTTTAGCCAATATGGTTCAGCAACCTACTTACTTCCCTCGTATCCTAACACACAGCTCAAATCCCTTGGATCTCCTTCTTACTACACAACCTGAATGCTATAAGATATCAGTCACCGCCCCCCTTGGGCGCTCAGACCACGGCATAGTCACTGCTTCCTGCGCAATGCAACCCGAGGTCACACAGTCATCACACCCACGTATCGTTTGGCACTACAACTCCGCAAACTGGGACGAAATGCGGGATTACTTTTCCTCATTTCCATGGGCGTCTGTCTGCTTCTCTCATCCTGACCGCTCTGATATCTCACAAAACGTCACCGAAATTATCCAAGCTAGCATGGAATTATTTATCCCACGTACACAGAATACCTCTTCAGCCACTCAAAAGCCCTGGTTCTCTAAATCATGTGACAAGGCCAGACTTGAAAAGGCCAAAGCTCACAAAACGCTTCTACACAATCCCAGCCAAGAAAATTGTCAAGCATTTAACGACGCAAGAAACCGCTATGTCCGCATTCTTTCTGAGGCAAAAAACTCGTTTAATAACAACATTAAAAACAAAGTCCTCTTAAGCTCCAACGGCGGCAAACCCTTCTGGACTCTTGCTAAATCTATTGGGAATAATTTCTGCAAAAGCACGTTCCCACCTCTTGTCTCAGGGGATGAAATTGTTTCTACCGCCCTGGGCAAGGCTGAACTTTTTGCTTCTTTGTTCGCCGGCAATTCTACTCTCAACCCACCTCCAAATGTTCAACCACCAACAGTCCCCAATGTCGCGCATAAAATGACTGATATCATTTTCAAAACTAAAAAGGTACGAAAGATGCTCTCTTCTCTTAATACCAGGAAAGCCTCTGGCCTTAACGAGATCCCAGCAATTCTTCTCAAAAAATGCGCACCAGAGCTTGCTCCTGTCCTGACTCGTCTGTTTCAGATATCTTATAATAAAGGCATATTCCCCAGTAACTGGAAAACTGCTCGAGTACAACCCATCCCCAAGAAAGGATCCAAAGCGCTTCCCAGCAACTACAGGCCCATTTCTCTCCTTTCAGTCGTCTCTAAAGTGACGGAAAAGTATATAAACACCGAATTACTAAAATGTCTTGAAAAACACAGTCTAATCCACGACAAGCAGTATGGATTCCGTCAGCGCAGATCGACTGCCGACCTCGTTTCCTTTGTCACCCATTCTTGGAACAAGTCTATGGAACAACACGGTGAATCCCAGATTGTTGCTCTAGACATATCCAAAGCATTCGACCAGGTCTGGCACGCAGCGCTGCTTAATAAACTTCCGGCCTATTGCCTACCACCAAAACTCTGTATGTGGACAGCAAATTTCCTCTCCAACAGGAGCATATCTGTTGTTGTGGATGGCCATTCCTCTAAACTGTATCCAATTAATGAAGGAGTTCCTCAAGGTTCAGCTTTAGCTCCTACTTTGTTTCTTCTCCACATCAATGACCTCCTCTCGAGCACATCCAACCCAGTTCACAGCTACGCGGACGACAGCACCCTCCATTCAAATATACAATATTCTAAGCCTGTCTCTTTAGCCCAATTAGATGATGATCGCAGACTCATGGAGGGTTCTGTCTCCGTGGATCTCCAAAAAATATTAGAGTGGGGAAGTAGAAATCTTGTACAATTCAACCCCACCAAAACTAAGTCTTGCTTTCTTTCTCACAAGAGATACACCAGCACTAGACCCATCACAATGAACAACCAAGTTATTGAAAGTAATGAGTCCTTTTCTCTTGTTGGCATTTCTGTGGATCGAAATCTTAATTGGCACCAAGATGTCACATCAATTGCAGAAGCGGCTGCTAAGAAATTAGGTTTCCTCTTCCGGGCTCGCAAATACTTTTCACCAGCTAATCTCTATACCTTATATACTTCACAAATAAGGCCTAACCTCGAATACTGCTCCCACATCTGGGGTGCCGCTGCCGCTTCTACACTCGCTATCCTGGACTCCATTCAAAAGAGAGCTATACGTCTCATCGGTGACCCTACCCTCACCCAAAGGCTGCCATCCCTTGCCCACCGACGTGCCGTTGGTGACCTCTCAATCAAAGTAACCACAATGGTTTCATTGCGTGAGCTACACAGATGACAGCGTTATATGGCTAATATGAGAAACGGAAATATAATTACGAACGATGCTGAGTGTGCTGTATAGTGTGTTAAAAAGAATTGAACTGAAAATAAATATGGTAAACTAAAGGAAATGGAGATAAGTATGGCTATGATAGCAAAAATTAATATAAATCTAAATGGCCAGCAACAAGCAGAAATTTTTACGTACCTTGTATTTAAAGACAGTACTAAACGTTTTAACTTGGACCTAAGAAAGCGGTTCATCAAGCCATGCGCATGGAGTGTTATAATGTAATAGGCTGAACGCTGGGCTTTTTGACTAAGCAGTCCATGAAAAAATAGAATCTTTTAAAATGTGGACATGGGGAAAAGTGACTAAGGCAAGGTACACTTATAAAAGGACGAATAAAAGTGTGTAGATGAGGTAGGAGGAGAAATATGCTTGCAAAAAGATATTGAGAGGAGGAAGACATATTCTGAGATATAACTAACTCCTAAAAAATGATACTCGAAGGACGCATATTTAATAAAAATGAAAGAGGGAAACCGAGAAGGAAACTTTGGGAAACCTCCCATAATTGACGACGTGCGGAAACTACAATGAAGTTAAAGAGACCAGCTGGAGACAAAATCGTGGTTGCGACGACAAGGCGACATTGCCACAGTTTAACCTGTGGTGATGATAGGTCTTATATCTAGTACTGTATCGAGGTAACATGTTTTTGTTTGTATTTTAATTACTGGATTATGCAGAACTTCTCCTTGGCGTCGTATTTACAATCAAAACATGCGGGCTTTAATACATTTTAAAGCTCCTAAATCTCCAGGACATGCATTATTCTATTTGAATATTTTGTCATGGTCTTATTCATTTTCAATTATTTTTTTAGCATTGTTATTAATCCTGAATGGGCATTTGTATTAATCTCCAGCTCTCATCTGTTTTCATCTGCGAAAGGACTTACGTAAGACATACTTGGCCTTCCACGGCTTATCATTTCAAAGCTACTTATTAGATTGAAGAGCTGTCATCTGCGTTTCGTATGCAAATTGTGTGTTTGTGTCTGAAACTTTGAAGAGTATTGCTTAACAACATCTATGAGAGGCTCGGAGAAGATTAGGGAAGGATTAACAGCACTAATCAAGTACTTGAAGACATTTGAAGAATAGTAAAATATGTTTGCTGATGTATCATTTAATTAAATTGTTATTTATTAGAATCTAAGGCAACCGTTAATGCGTCGAAGACCAGCATTACTGCTAAATAGTTTGTTGTGACAGATTATTCGATACTCTACGAATACTATTCTCATAATAGCTAACCTTAAAAATCCTATTATCACGAATAACAAAGTGAACTGTCTCTTTATTATTCAATTTACTCTTTTAACATGGCTTTAGTATGGACATGATATCTTTCACGAAAATGCACGTGCAGTCTTGTTTGCATAAAAAATCATACAAATGCCAATATTGTCGGCGTTTATGATGTATATACACGTTAGGTAAGTCAACATTATAAACTATTATATATATATATATATATATATATATATATATATATATATATATATATATATATATATATATATATATATATATATATATATATATTTAGTTGGATGAACATTTTCTCTGCTTAATTAACAACTTATCTGTCTTGCTACAAGTTCCTTGGCCATCATTGAAATTACCAATTACATAACTCCAGGGTATTAATTAACCACTAACAAACCCCCCAATGGAATTCCAGACTTTCAGAGCCCTAAGAAGTTATATTTCACAGCTTACACTCAAATTTCCTTAGACCGAGCTTTCACAAAAGCAGACTTTGATTCCAGCCATAAAATTTCAGGATAATTAAGGAAAAACACCCCAGAAGAAAAAACAGTGCCTGTTTTTTTTTTCTATATTTAAATAAAAGACGAGGTTGTCTACTATCTAACAGTAAATGTTTCTAGCAGTAATCACTTTTATATTCAATTTATTCTTTAACCAAAAGTCAATGACGACCACAATAATTAATATGAGACAATAAAATCTAAAATTTTGTTTAGAAGTGTTGGAGTTTCAAGTCTTTCTTATCTTTTGATAAGACCGGCAGATAAAAGTACGAAAAATAAAATAAGATAAAGTCAAAGGAGGCTCCAGTGACGACACTATATAGTGGCATTGGTTTGTTATCAAGAAATAAAACATTAAACGAATAGTGGATTTTCAACTATTTAAAATATGACTGCAACTACTGCTACTACTTTTGTGTTAGGTGTTGTTGTTTATGTGTCCACTGCTCCCAGATGGAGTTTGCTCAAGCTATATTAAATATCCTTTTTATGCCTATTTTAAGAGCCTTATATACGGTGTGGTCAAACCGTTACAATATTTTTCCGCCAACAGTCAAAGGGTCATTTAAATTTCTACGGATTTAATTTGAAATTAAATGATTTATGGTATCTTGAGAAATGCCTTTCCAGGATCCTTCAATTCGGTGTCAAGGTCAACTAGGTGATGTGGGGTAAATTACTCAGTCGATTGGAAATCATATCCCACACATGTTCGATAGGTGAAAAATCTGGAGAGCGAGAAGGCCAATGTAAAACTCCCAACCAAGCATTTCCAATGTACACTATTGCGCAATTCTCAAATGACGATCTTCAGGTGCTGAAGTTGCTCGAGGTCGTACGGATCCATGACGACGGTTATGGATTCCTTCAGACGACCTGGACCTGGACCTGAAAAAACTGTAACACTGTTGACACACTGCGTACTATGCGGTCGGAAATTTGTCTGTTTCAAAAACCGGCTTCCCGCTCACCAACGATGCACCTCCTTTCGAATTCACTTAAATAATTGTAATTTTTTCGTAAACGGCGTCTAGGCATAATGACTTAGAGCACAAATTGCTAGAAAATATTGCTTCAAACTAAAGGAAACGCAAATTTAGAGATAATTTTTTGATAAAATGAAATAAAAAAGTTTACAACTGTTAATTTTTTTTTGTCCATATTGTTATCATTTCTTACCAGTGTGTATATATATATATATATATATATATATATATATATATATATATATATATATATATATATATATAATTTAATCAATCAAATATACTTTAGTCGTCGATGTTAAACGTAAATGTCCCACGTTTCTGAAAAGAATTACTTACCGCAATAATTGTAAGTCAAACTATTATCGAAAAATTGAAATTGAAGAAGAATTGTTTAAACGTGTAATTATTCCTTATATCAACAGGCAAAATTGTTTCAAATACATGTGAGACGGAAATTTGTATACACAATAAGATAACACGAGAAAAAAACATGTTATCGTAATTATTATTGCATATGATGGGAAACCGACTGATAACGCTTTGGTTAATCCACATCACTAACAAAGTTATATTTGTATTATGTAATTTTCATATGACTTAGTTAAACAAGCTTTGTGGCATGTAATAAACATTTTTTCGCTATAAAACTTATTGTGCAAAACATTCAGGAATATTTGCATTTACAGTTCATTATTGTTATCAGTAAATATAAGTCTTATATGAGTTCAAAAGTCATTTCAGAACAATTACGATTAACTTGTTTTAACTTTAATGACTAATCGATCAACAAATTATTATTATTTGACAGGTTATCAAAGACCAAACCCGTGTATACTTAAGGCTGGACAGCATAGACACGCGACCAAACTTATTAATTTATGAATCATTATAATTAGGAATTATAAAACATATAAATACAACAATATAACGGTAAATCTATAAAGTGATAAAACAATATACGAATGCTAGTAAAACCAGAAGCATAATACATAATACGAAGTGATGTAGATTCGGGTAACATAGTTACCCCGTGAACATTTTTAGGTTAATGTACTACGAGAACATATTTACTGCTTGATCAGCCTGCGCGAAATATGTCTTAATAAATACATAATCTTCGTTAACTAGCGCGTATGTGACTCTAATTAACATTTTAAATTTCGGTTGGTCTATATTTATTTCTCTCAATCCAATATTTTGGTATGCAGAAAAGATAGTTCCGATGTTAAAAGACGCACGCGTTTGACAATGCCGAATAAATGTGCCATCGTCAGAGGCTTAGAAGCAATCGAAAGAATAAAGTATTCCAGTTCTCTACAACAACAAAAAAATCCGGATTGTAACATCGGCTGGCAAGGTTCTTGCTTCAGTTTTCTGGGACCAAAATTGGATAATTTTCTCAGAATTTCTAAAAGTTGCTAAAACTATCACGGGAGCATACTATAGTAAATTTCTCAATAAATTTAGCGAGAAAATTGTGGGAAAACGCCGTGGAAAATTGACCATAAGTGTGGTTTTTCGCAAGACATAAGTCGTTGCATAGCAAACAACTGATAAAAAGAATTTTCAACTGGTTGGCCAACCAGGCTTCTCCGTATTTAGCACCATAAGAGTATGATTTATTTCCAAATCTGAAAAATCATTTGGAATGTAAACGATTTTCAACAAACAACGAAATCGTATTTGCCGTTGAAGAGTCTCGGTTGACTACCAAGACAAAGAACATTTTAAAGGATTTCGATTTGCTTTATGAACGTTCTGTTGAATCTGTATGTCTTGGAAGATCTTATGTCAAAAAAGTAAAAAAATCATTAAAAAATGTTTTGCTTCTTCTATTGTAGGCAAAGGACTTTTCAATACCTCCTCGTTTATACATACAAATGGTATATATACTATATATATATATATATATATATATATATATATATATATATATATATATATATATATATATATATATATACTATTGTAAACAGCAATACGATCTAACAGCTGGGTTATTAAATATATTATTTGTGGATGTCACTGACTCCAAAAAAATCAAAACACTCAGTAAGAGTCGTCCAATTGCAATGACGATGCTACTCTCTTTTGTCTCTAATAAGAAATGATAACAATATGGACAAGAAATTTTTACAGGTGTACACTTTTTTATTTTATTTTATCAAAAAAATTATCTTTAAATTTGCGTTTCCTTCAGTTTAAAGCAATGTTTTCTAGCGATTTGTGCTCAAGTTATTAAGTAATTATGCCTAGGTGCCGTTTACGGAACAATTACAATTATTTAAGTGAATTCGAAAGCAGGTGCATAGTTGATAGACGGGAAAATAGTAGACTATATGAAGGGTCTGGACATTTTGGGCACCTATTACAAAAGAGTCCTGCGCAAAAGACCCATTAGGTTCGCAGCGCTAAGAGGCCAAACGACACATTAAACAATCTACAATGTCTTGAGTGTTTGACATGGAATTTTACTCTGGCATTTCTATTAAGTTGGTGTTGTTGCTACTTCTTATTCGCCGCCACTTTCCTTAAAAGAGAAGTACCGCCTTCATAACTAGATTTATTTATTGTAACCACTTATGCAAAAGTAGCAGTTGAAACACAAATCTAGAGCCTTGTTAAAGACATTTCATGCAGTACTATTGGGTACTTATAAACCGCATCAGTTCTAGAATCTTTGTTAAAAAATATTTAATTTTGGTGTTTTAAATCATCACTTTGATATTTTCAAAAGTAAAATTCTTAACGTCATTTTTTCCCTACTTTTTGACCTTTTTGCACCAAGAAAAGTTAATCTTTCTCTGTAACATTTAATAGATTTTGTTTACCACACACAATATTTAGGTATTGTGTGCTCGTCTCAACTTCAGTGACACATTTTTTTTAAAATAAAGGCTTATAACTTTTATTTCTTTCAACTGAGAGGTCTAAATTTTGGCATATAGTATACCCCTAATAATAGAAACCCGCGTACCAAATTTGGTTGCCATAGATTTGCTATTTTCCGAGAAATTCCACTCCAATATTCCTGGCTAACGAACTTATTCAAGTCACTTACAAAAGTCAGTTATTTTCCAAATTGCATAGAAATAGACCCATTATTTGTTTAGTTTTTCAGTTTCTAGGGGTGCTAGTTTGCCCTCATTTGAAGCATATTTCTTATAATTTAAAAGTAATCGTTGTTTTTGCTTTATTTTTTTCTCCATTCACTCAATGGGCTTTTATCTTATAAAACTTTATGATGTTTCTAATAAAAAAACCATTTCTTACGGTTTTTATTGTCGTATAAAGTTGCTTTTTTATTGGTTTTTGATGTTTCAACTTTTTTGTTTGTTCTCTCTATAATTTATAGTTCTTGCCTCGTTTGCTCGATATTTTCATGCACATTTGTTTCTGCCGAATAGATACTTTTAAAGAGATTTAAAAATCAACGGTTTTTTTACCGAAAAGTAGGGAAATGTTGTGTTTGCAATTTAATGGGAAATAGTCTGTTTATTCACCAGGAAATGCAAAATATTCTAAAAAGATCATAAAATACTAGTGAGGTATAGCTTTTTAGAAAACATTAAATTTTACGAAAGAGTTCACTGCACTTATTCTTTTACAACATACTACTCACGCGAATGAATCGCTTACGCCGCTTACAACTGCTTGCGAAAGGCGGGATATTTAATATTTTTTGCTTCCAGAAATTTCTCATCAGCCGATCCGATATTAACCTCCATACACAAAGACACCTTCGTTCTCTAAATTTAGAAACCTGGGGTGTTCAGTGTAATGAGATTAGTTTGCCATTTCATACTTTTTTCGCAGTTTTCAATGTATTTTTCTAATTTGTTATTTATTAGCACACGTATATTAAAGGTGTGGTATTAACACACAATTAACCGAAACATTGCAAAGTTGTAGGACGATTTTTAAGTAGTTTTTTTCTGTATACTGTATCCGTGTTTGAGTTCATCAATAATACATGACTGTTGACATGGAGAAGGTGGAGTTGTGAGACATTTTTGCGAGTCCCAGTTGCGACCCATTTGAGGTACATTGATCTGGAGCATCAGTTAAGTGTGTAATTATGGGTCTGTTATTAATCACGATTGCTATATATTGCGATGGTTCATTAAACACAGACTGGTGAAGGAACTCTGCACTCTACTTAGACACTGTAAAAATCACTTAATACACTACTAACAGACGGAAGATAATTATCGAACTGTGCTATTATTTTAGTTAAAAGTTTATTTACTACTGTGTGTCAAAAATTTCTCCACGTTCATGTATTAAATTTCGCATGAAAAACTCGTATGTAATAATGCATTATGGCTGTATTGAAACGAAAGTTAAATATTGTATCTAAAAAAAAAGTAACGTTATAACTAATTTAAAATAATAATAAATAGGTCCAGGGGTTTCCCCCTTAAATATTGTTTGTGCGTTGAGACTAGACAATAAAAAGAGGGACCTAACTGAAGATTGGAACCTGTGATGTGCACTGATAAGTGCACTTGGAGAACCCAAACTGCCACAACACATTTTTGAAAGACTTGACGAACGTTTTACTAACAAAGTTAGAGGATGAAAAATTTTAGAGTTTTTTATCATCTGATGACGCAAAGTTGGTTAGTGAAACGATCTTCAGGTTTTTAAAAATGTGTTTTGGTGATTTGGGTTCTCCAAGCGTACTTTAAAATAGAAAATTTCGGTTTATAAAGTTTATTATGAAATCACTTGAGTAAAAGTTGACAAAGTTGATGAATCTACAGATTAAAAACATGATAATTAGTGACAAAATTACAAGATTTTAATATTACTACTTAAAAAATTAAAAAGGGAAGAAAATCGTTTGAAGTAAGCAAATTTTACTTAACATAGTTTGCTGCTTGTATTGAGATGCAGTAGGAGCTTGATCTGCGCTATGACGTCACCATTTAAGACTGGTAGAACTTCTATCATTAAGCTGGAGCTTCATTTGGGTTGATTTGAACATTTTAGAGCTGGCGAGACTGTTAACACGATGTAACCATTCAGAGCTGGCAAGACTGCTACTCCAACTAGAAACTGGCTCCTGGTAGGAAGGTGTTCTTCATCATAAATAACGGGCCCCGAAAGAAACGGGATAGCTGAAAAAAGTATGCCGTTACATGATCAGAGCGTGATACTTCTGCCAAACGTTTTCATCCATTAAGTGCATGCTTTAAAATATAGCTTAATTTGCATTTTTAATTGAATTATCACAAGTTATATGACCACTTACAAAACAAAATGAAATATTTAAGAACACATGCCACCAAGTATCACGTTACAAAAGAACTCCGCATGCAATTATGTTAAAGCAATTAAACTTAAGAAAAGTAGTAGTTAAACACAAATAGTCAGATCAAAGTCACACCTAGAGTACTGTGAATAGAATAAAGATGATTGTGGCCAATGAACGCCATGTTCAAGGCCAATAAACCCAAACCACCACCAACCAAAATAAAGATGAAATACATTTTAGGTTAAACATAATCTACATGTGTGAAGTTGAAATATATCGTACCCAATATTGTGCACTTTAGATATCAAAATAAATTAATTGGAAAGAAGAATTTATCAGATCCTTGCAGGTATATATATATATATATATATATATATATATATATATATATATATATATATATATATATATATATATATATAACTTATAAGTAAAGCTTTCACAAGCGTTTAGCTGTCCTGGTCGTCTAACATTTTTGAATAGTTTGAGGTTCTCTTCGTCTACATGCTGATTATTATCCCAAATATGTGGATCACGCATGATCTATTTATAGTACCACATCTTAGTTGTGCTAAATGTTTTTTAAATCTAATTTCAATAGATCTTTTTGTTTGCGCGACGCATTTAAGATCATAATCTATTCAACCTATTTCATAGGTCCCGACATTTAGCGTTACTATCCTTGTCTTTTGTCCGTGAATGACAAATGTCACTTGTCTTTGAAGACTATACTTACCTGCACGCATCTGATAAATTCCTTTATGCAATTAATTTATTTTACTATTTAAAGTGCACAATATAAGGAGTTGGTGGCGTAGGCGAAATATTTGTTTCATCCGGGTACGATATATTTCAGCTTTACACATCTAGATTCTGTTTAACCTAAAATGTTTTTCATGTTTATTTTATTTATAGTGTTCTAGATAAAACTTTGATCTGCCTATTTGTGTTGCTACTTTTTTTTAAAATAATTGCTTTTACATGACTGCTTGCTTAGTTTTCTTTTTTTTTAACGTGATATTTTATGGCGCATAAATATAATCATAGTGAAAGCTGTATGAATTCGGCGTCGCCGCGTATGTACGGTTTGTTGATTGATTACGAGAGATGTCGACAAAAAGATCGTGGGAATGATGATAAACGAAATTCGGGTGGAGAGAAGTTCCGGAAAATAAGCAGTGAAAGTTCGTTTGTTTGAACTAACCCTAATCGTCTAAGCGGAGTACCGGCACATGATATAAACACAGTTGTTGTCGTCAGAATTTTTCACACTCTGATGACACTAACTTGGTCAGTGAAACGATAGTCAGGTTTTTTAAATGTGTTGTGGTGATTTGGGTTCTCCAAGTGTACCTATTGCGCCTTCTGTTGTAAATAATGGTTTTAGTATTTGGATGTAAACACGAAATTCCAAATATCGCTAACTTCACTTACTACAACCTTCTAGTGAAACTGTTTTCTTTTTGTGAGAAAGTTCGTTCAATCTTATGTAGAAGATAATGTTTGAATAAAAAGGTGTTGCTCACAAAGTAAATGGAAACAGCATAGTAAGATTTAAATATGTACAAGTCAATTATTGTAAATATTTTTTTCTAAAAAGTAGTTTCATTTCATCTAAAACGCACGTTTTAGGTATTTTTAAAGTATCTATGTTGTCTTATTCCTAGTTAAAATGGCTTTGTTTTTTAGGTAATTAAGGTATTTAATTTTCATGACATTTAATTTTATACCTATCTAAGTTTATATTTTGTAAAAATATTTTGAAAGCAACATTTTTACAATGACGTCATTATAACCATGTATACCAAATTAATATATTTTTTAATATATCAGGGGAAAAAACAACGTATTCTTCAACAGCTACTATATGTATTATAAGCTATTACATGAGTTGCCCATTGTTAAAATTAATTTTTGATCTAAGATACCTTGTGACCAAACAAGAGATCATCGTGTGGGTATTGTATCGTTAAGATAGGGTCACAAGATATGAGATGCTGTGTGAAACGACTCTAAGCTATTACCAGGAAGGTAATATTTCATTATCTCATCAATTTCTATCAAGGAACGTCATCTGTATGCAACATTATGAACACAGAGACGGCGAGTCTAATCCAACGCTATAATTTTCAATTTGCTAATGCAAATTTATAGCCTTTTATATCAAGTTTACGTCAGCATTATGAAGAAGAACCAGACATCTTTGTGGAGGAGGTCATAAGTTATGAATAGCTAGATCATATATTATATTACAGGTAAAGGCAAATATGGGACCATTTTCTAGGAATAGGAAATAGATTTTATAACATTTTAAAGCCAATTTAAGACATTAGCACCTAAGGTGTCTAAATTTTAAATTATATTGCAGAGAATCTCTAGTAGACAAAAATATGGAAATGCTTTGATTATTATCTAAATAATAACAATAGCAATATTAATAGACAGTTGGTAGATCGACAGGTGAACTCGGACTATGCTTCGACCACAGGTCGGGAAGGCAAGATGATCGCCCTTTGGTGACTGAGCATTCTGACCTTAAGAGGTAACATTAGAAATGCCCTACAAAAATATGTTGAGGCTGCGTGTTGACAAGTCTTTGCACATAATGTTCCTCCGGCATGCATAAGGACACGGTTTGTCAACTAGGCTGGCATTGTTTTTCTTCAAATCAGCGGAGCTTAGGTCGGAGACTGAATGGTCTCCACTGTCATGTTAGTGACGGCTAATAGGCCTGACATTATCCTCCTCGACAAGCAAATTAAAATCCTGTTTGTCGCAGTGTTCTCGGCTCCGGTTGAGACGAACACTGGGTGAAGGAGGAGGAAAACCGGACCAAGTATAGAGACCGTATCTTCGAGCTTAGGCAGCTTTATCCAGGACATAACATACGATATAATTATTGGCGGTTTAGGGGGTGTACTTAATTCGCTGCTGCGGGAACTCTAGCAAATTCCTGCTTGCCACGCCGCTGTATATTCGCTAGCCTGCAGGATGGACAGTTTGTTTACAAAATGTAGATATGTCAACACTTTAACCAAACCCAATACATTTGAAGATAGTGAATTACCCAGCCGCATAAAGTTAAAAATAATATAGTTCAGTGTGACATTTTGCTCAAGAGGGTCATTAAGGTGGAATATATTAGTGAATTTTCTTTAAAAAAAATTCACTATTGAGGAGATCCCGACTTTTGAATTTTGAAAAAATTTCTTCAAATGAGCTATAATTAGGCCCCCCAGAAAACATATCCGGGGTCAGTTTCAGTTTTATATGTTTATATATATATATATATATATATATATATATATATATATATATATATATATGTATGTATATATATATATATATATATATATATATATATATATATATATATATATATATATATATATATATATATATATATATATATATATATATGTATCACACCGATAACTCAAAAAATAATGGGCCGATTTTGATTAAATTTGGTGAAAAAATTCCTTTTCCAAATGGCTTGGATGAGTTCGTTATCCAGGAAAATCTGCCTAGGTTTTCCCGGAAAATTTTGTGTTTTCTTTCGGAAAAAATTTATATCTCCGAAATTAACAAAGTAAGGGCAACCATAGGTAAGTTACCTACCAAAATTTAGCTATGTAGGGTAAAACGCAAAAAAGTTATAGGCATTTAAAGAAAAATAAATTGGGGTTTTCCTCAAAACGTCAAAGTGGCGATTTAAAATGTAAAATTGGCAACATTTAGGCAAATAACTTGAATCTAATACGGGCTATGGAAAGAAAATGTCTCAAGAAGGATGTTTTACAAACCCTAAAGTCTTAGTTTCAACCGTCATTGTCCTTCATTTTACTAAAATATTTGCAGAAAATTCATTTCAAATAGACCCTTTCTCTGATGCTTGGCAGTAGCCTTTGCTCTAGAGTTTATCGTTTAATGGTATATAATTTTTGTCGAATTTTCGTAAAAAATCAATAAAGCTCAATATATCCGTTATTATATAAGATATGAAAAAAAATTGTATATATTAATTATAGGGTGTCTTGAGCTACATCTTAAAATAATATTTCTACAATCACAGGGTGGCCCATAAGTCGTTGGTGATACAAATTTCCTTTTTTTTTTTAATCAAACACGCCTTATGTTATTGCATTTTTGCATTTTCCATCGAAATATAATGCATGTTTGTAAAAAAGGAAATTCTGGACGCAGCAAGTGCGTTATGGTAGCGAATTTTGATCAAATGTTTCATATTTGAACAGCTCAAATTGCTATTAACCTATAAAGTTGACCAAGAAACGTGTTTTTTCGGGAACACTTTAAGTTTACTTTTGGAAATTTTTGTACATTTTCACACAATAAAGTTATTTTGACGAAACATGGCACATTGTTTTTACTATATAGGTTATACTGGTAACCAAATTTGATGCCTGCTTTCTTAAAAAACACATATTTGTTATTAAAAACATTTTAATGAAAATTCACTACCATAACGCACTTGCTGCGTCCAGAGTTTTTATTATATTGGTTTTAAATTGAGGTTGTCATTATACAAGATAAATATTTACTAGTTTGACTATTTATTATGAGCAGTATATCCCCTCACATATGTTCCATTTCGTTTATTTTCTGCTTGTTATCCTGCAATCCACTTGCTTCAGAAAAATACCGCTACACCTATTTGTTACATATTCTATTTTGTATCTTTATGTATAGTCAGGTAAAGGTGATCAAGCTTTATTATGCCGTTTCTGTCTTCACAAGTGGCTACAGCCACAGCACTCAACGACAGTTGTCTTACACTGATGGTTTTGGTCTCACATTAAGCGATGCTTGGCTAAATATCTGAAATTTTAGACGCATCTTAAAATGAGCGTGAAGTAGAGCTCTTGGAAGCTCATACCCGATGGCAGTTTAGACTTCATATGTTTATATATATATATATATATATATATATATATATATATATATATATATATATATATATATATATATATATATATATATATATATATATATATATATATATATATATATATCCAGTTTTTGTGACGGTAATATTATTATTTTCTTAAAACTTTTGTGATAGCCGTCATTTACAAACATAAAAACTCTTTATTAATGTCCGAGCTTTCGCAATAATTTATTCCATTATCAAGGCTACGACATGGAAAGAAAAAATACAATTTACATAGGGAAACTACAAAGGTTTAAAATACTGACATATAAGGCGAGTTTTACTTGAACTGATGATTAAATAACAAACATGACAAAAACCTTTTTAAAAATTTGACTGAAGTCGATAAGAGTCACACTGACATATGCAGCTAACTATTGTGTACTTAAATTTGGTTTTTTTTGTTTGTTTTTGTGTAGGAAATATAAATAGGGGTAATGATTTCCAAAATTATTGTCTTTCTTTAAGTTTATTAAATTGTCGTTAATGAACTTAAATCAACCCGACATGCAAGCTAAGTATTGTATTACGTATACTTGTAGAACCCAAATTACCACAACACATCTTTTCAAAGACCTAACGATCGTTTCGCTAACAACGTTAGCTTCATCAGAGGATGAAAAAATTCTAAACTACTACTACAGCTGTATTTATATAATTCTTAGGTAGACGAAAGAAATCGAAGGTAAAATTGTAGTCGGAGGCGCATCGTTTGTCTATTGTGTCTCTATTGAACGGACGAGGCTGACGAACTACCTTTAATCCTCTAGTTGACAAATTTATGAGCTTTTATCTGATTTAAAGGATAATGGGCTTGAAATGAAAAGTGCCGCGTTGTTTAAGGAAGCTCATGTTCTTTATTGATCTAGAAATTCGCTATGTGAATACTGGAACCTGTGATGAGCACCGACAAGCACACCTGGAGAAATCCCAATTGCTCGCGCACATCTTAAAAAAAAAGCGTTTTGCGGGTACACACAGAACAAACGCTGGAGTATTTGGAACAGTAGTTAAAGTTGAATTTGAATTTATGGGTAAACTATTTAGTTTTAATATTCCGGTATTAAATTTCCACCCTGTATTGAAAACTGTAATATTAGACCATATATATATATATGGGGTATCTCCGCATTTAGAAAAATGTGATCCATCGAATTGTGATAAAAAAAGTAGGGTTGCTATTAAAAAAAAGATAAAGTGGTGAGGGTAAAATGGTGGCAGTTTAATTTTTTTAACTATGATTATAAGATAACGTTCGACAAATTAAACTTCACCTGTCTCAGCGTTTTTCACAAAAACTATTTTTTGCTAAATAATTAATTTTATTCCATAAGTGTGTTTCACACTATATATATATATATATATATATATATATATATATATATATATATATATATATATATATATATATATATATATATATATATATATATATATATATATATATATATATATATATATATATATATATGACACCGATAACTCAAAAAATAATGGACCGATTTTGATAAAATTTGGCGAGTACCTTCTTTTTGTTTTTTGTAAGTGGCTTGAATAAGTTCGTTAGCCAGAGAAATCGGACCACAGGTTTTCCGGGAAAATTTTTGGGTTTTCTTTCGAAACAAAAATGTATGTCCAAAAATAAAAAAGCCATGGTAACCAAATTCGGCATGTGGTTTCATCACCTAAAAGGCGAACTATGTACGAAAATGTAGTTTTCTACGATACAAGTGAAAACAGTTATTAAAAAAATATTTGGTGGCAGATCATTTCTATGAAAATTCACTACCATAGCCCACTTGCTGCGTCCAGAATTTTTTTATCTCATAATTATGCTCGAGTTTATGTTTAAAATTAAAAAAAAAAGATAAAATTACAACTGTTATTTTTAGTTATAGGACAGAAATAAATAACAACGTTTAAATTGCGATTACATCAGAAATATGACGTACGCTTCATACTGTGTTTGGTGATAAATTCATAATCATAACCTCAACGTGCACATAATGGGTTTATGTATTATAACCTTGGCCTAGCATTAAGTAAATAGCGCGACCACGACCATGTCATGTTCGTTTGTATAATCTGCATCTGTAAAGATTAGTAATGGAATGCGACGTCTCAATTTGCATTTCTTAATAAAAAGGTCGAGAAACGCGCACTATAAAATTATAATGTAATAAGGCTTCGTAGGCTAGATGTAAAGTGACACGTCGAAAAAACTATCAATCGTAATTTTGCTATAAAAGTAAATTGTCATGTTTACACCCTATAATTAACGTATACAACCATTTCTCATATTTTGTATAATAACGGATATGTTGAGCTTTACCGTAGAAATGCGGCAGCCTGTATATACGAAAACAGATAAAAACGAAACTAACCGCGGATATGGGTTCTAGGGGGGCTAGTTTGCGCTAATTTGGATCACATCTGGTATAATAAATTTCAGGCAAACGACAAATGGACTGTGGGTACTGACCACACTTAATCCTGACAATAACGAGACAACACAGAGACACCATTAATTTAGAAATATCTTAAACAAGACAATTAACAAAGCTAAACAAGAATATTATAACCATCATATAAAAGACGCCGAGAATGATCCTAAAGACACATGGAAAGCAGTCAATATAATAACTAATAGATATAAGCAGCGTAGTAAATGCACAGTTAAATCATTAAATATTAATAAGGAACTGACAGAAAACAATATTGTGGTAGCTACGGGTTTTACTAAATATATCATTAATATAGGTCAAAAACTAGTTAGCAATATCCCCAAACATAGCGAAAAAAGGCAGACCATAAAAAATCTCATAATTCAATGACGGCAACCTCATTTTTCCACAAACCCGTTATATAATTAGAACTCACATCATATATAAACAAAAAAAAAACTCCTCATCTACCACTCATGATCTTATTACTAACTAAACTATCAAACTATTTTACAAACTTCTTATTCCAGCTATGTTACATGTAATTAACCTCGCATTATCAAATGGAGTTTTTTTAAATATATATAAATTATCTACAATAATCCCTCTTTTTAAATCGGGTGGTACAACTTTACCAGCCAACTACAGGTCTATTTTACTAACAAATGTAATTGGAAAACTAATTTAACAGTGCATTAAAACTAGGCTCCTTAATTATCTTGGAAAAGATACGATACAACCCCTAATCAATACGGTTTTCAACCTGGCTCTAATCCAGAAAGAACAGTTACGGAAGTAACAGAATATATTTACACAAATTTTGATAATGGTAAAAAGTGCATTGGAGTTTCTTTGGACCTTGCTAAGACATTTGATACTATTTCGCACGAAATTTTAATTCAAAAACTTGAAAATCTTGGAATAAGAGGAATCTCTTTGCGCTTATTCAAATCTTATATATCCAACCGTCGACAGATAGTTAAAATTAACGATCCGTGTAGTAACTACGGCCTTATCAAATGTGGGGTGCCTCAGGGAACTGTTCTTGGTCCTATTTTGTCTCTAGTATATCTAAACAATTTGCTAAGTATTAACAACTCTGGAAAAATTGTATGCTACGCGGATGACATGGTGTTACTTTTTCAAGAATATAACTGGGAAAAGGTCAAAAAAACAGCAGCTAAGGCGGTAAAATCATGGGTCGACTTCAATCTGTTGACTTTAAATCAAGAAAACAACATTTATAACATTTGCTCCTCGATTGTTACAAATACCAGATGTGAATAGCATTACTATACATGACTATGACTGCTATAATAAAAACGACTGCTCCTGCGAGAACAAAATAATACGTAGACACTGTTGAATAGACGGATATTATATCCTAATGTAAAAGTTGTCCAGGACAGCGGTATATTCATCATGTCAGACCTCTACATATTCTCAGTTGCTAAATTCATGAAAAAAATCCCCATTTATCATTCACCTATTCCTCATTCTATTACAATAAGATCAACTAGCCCAAGCAAAGTAACAGTTTCCTTTAGGTCCTTAAATCTTTCACAACAGCACATTTCATACATGGCGCCACTAATATACAATTAAATTCCAGCACACTGCACACAGAGTACTTTTCGAAATTTAATCGTTTTTTTTTAAAGTGCTATGAGATAAACAAGGATCAATTACGCAAAAAAAATATTACAAGCTTAACAAACAATTTCATTGTTAAAATTTTTAATTTTTGTTTTTGTGTTTGTTGCTTTTTCCTCTTTTCTTGTCTACTTTCACTTCCTTCAATTAGTTTTGTATATTATTTTATTTTTTACTTTCTCTTCTGAAAATGCCTTAATAAAAATATCGAATTTCGTAGTCGCACATTATCGCGACATAAATAAGCACTGTGTACACACAAACCCCGACGGGTTTACAGTACACGCTTTAAAAACATTTTGTAGTCTTTTAATTTAAATTGACAATAAGACCTAAATTAGAAAGTTACATTCTAACAATTTATTATAATTATTTTAATATTAGATTTAAGTAATATTATCGAGCTTTGAATTATTCTGTAATTGTTGAAATAGTGCAACATTACCCCACCCACCCTTCTTAGAAAAGAGACCACACAAAAACTATTTTTTCCGTAACTTCGGGACGGATTGTCACACTTAACAATTGAATAAAAGGCTTTACTTCCAAATAAATTTTGTTGGATTTTTGGGAAGTCTAATAAAGTTTTAAAAAATAATAACAATAATAATTTAACTTATTTACCACTCACCTTTTTTACATACATTCTGATATACATAAAATAGCAGCTTAAGTCAACCACCTAGAGTAGCAAATAGAATGGACTTCAGTAGCCTGTTCTTCCACCTCGCCCATTTACATCAACAATAGCTATTTCAAAGCAAACACTATTTCTATGCTAAGCGAATGTACTTAATATCTAGCGTTTACAATAAATGTTCCCTTTAGCCACAATTTTTGCAAGATTCCACCCCCAGATCAGGTCAGGTCATATAATGAACCAATGATATTTAATAGTGCAGTTGCACAGCTATGTTTTTTACGAAACCCTGACTGATATTGTGACAATAAATTATACCTGCCAACATGATCATTAATCTGGGAAAACATGATCGTTTCGATAAATATTTTCCACTGTGAAAAAAAAATTTACTGGAAAAATGATCAACAAGAAACCCACAAAACATTTCTTTTTGAATAATTTATAGGAAATTGTTCAACAAAGTAATTAATTATTTATTATAAAACAATTTAATTTCCTAGAATAATAAGGGACCTCGGTGGTTCAGAGGTAAGAACGTGTGCCTTTGAACCGAAGGGTACTGGGTTCGATCCCGGCGTACTCCTTTCACTTTTTCAGTACAAACTGTAAAATTAACATCAACCGAGGTTCTGGCATTGTATTTGAGCAAGTTGAATGTCCGCACGTTCCGTCCTTCGGAGGGGGCGTAAAGCCGTCGGTCCCGTGTCCATGCGATGTTGGGCACGTTAAAGATCCCTACCCTCCTTACAGAAAGACAGGGGTTCGCCAAAATTTCCAGGATAGTGAGGTGAAACTGCTCCCTGGCGTCGGTGATTGGCCATAGTCGCGGAAATAGGCCGACGTTAAAGAAACAAAAACAACAACAACAACAACCTAGAATAATAATCATAGATGGAGAAGTCTAAACTTCCACGTTGCTGCTTCAAGAATAAAGGCTCGATATTTCTTGAACAGCTGACTTCGGAATTTTGTCAATTTGATTTGTTGGGAAGCAGATGAACAATCTTAAATTCTAACGGAAATCTTAGTTTGCTTACTCAAACTGTCTTCTATATTATCGTTCTGCTACGGTGGCAGATTCCAGCCATTGTGGTTTAAGATAGTTACAGAGCTTCTTCTAAAAGGGGGCGACCTGTGTAGCTCACACAGGTTCTTCCCAGCTATTTTGTAATAAACTTGTTAATTCATCCTGTTTTATTTATTTTGGTTAACACATTTTCTCATGAATATTTAAAAAAGAATGTATTGCTGTTTGTATGGGGCAAATGTAGTGCTATATATTTCCATTATATCTCTATATAATCAGAATTTGAAGCGGCAAACGTTCCTGCACAAAATAAGTGTTTGTATCTGGTATTTTAGCATCAACATAGACCCAACATCGTCATGTCATCGATAGTTAATAATTCTTTAGGGCGACAAGTACCGCTTATTCCCAAAACTAATGCAACCGACAATTGACAAATATTCAAATAATTGAAATATTATAAATTTATTAATATCTTCTCATGGTAAAACTTTAGATTTCCTTCCCCGATGTCAGATCTATTGTTCTTAGCAAGAGGCACCAATTTTGAAAACTTAGTAATGTCAATATTTTCTTTAACATTCAATGTGCTCTTCATAGATACTCCGTTACGTAGGGGGTTAGACAATTTTTGATTTTTTCTTAAAATAGCGTGTAAGTACCTTTTCAGAAACCCTTTGTTGATTTTTTTTTGTAACACCATTCACAGAATAAGTCATATGTTTTCTAATATACTAATTTGGATTTGGCGTGTAACCTGTTAGATACTGTCGAGTTTGCTACATTAGCATCCATCTTATTGAAAATAACTCAAAATTGAAATAAATACGAGCAAACTCTAAATGTATGGCAGTACAACAAGGTCCGTACCAACAAACCGTTTCTATAGTGACGACAGCGGAAGCTTACTTGATGCTGTGAAATTTTATAGGAAGTATTTATGTATAACATAACATTTTAGTCGATATCAATTCAAATTTTTACAGTTTGTTTGTAAAATTCGTGTTTCAGGGACACCTTCGAGGGAAGTTTTGGCCCGACCTGCGGTCTCGATCAAAAACTAACACTCTCATGACTTTAAAAGACACTCGTTTATGCACTTAGTACAAAAATAAATACTTTAAATAGTTCTAAGTTGTCATTGTTTTTAAATGCATAACAATTTTACACGCGCTAATTAAAAATACTTAAATTTTGAATGTGATGTTATTCACTACTAAATATAGGAAATATTCTAAAATTGCTCCTGCTTTTGTGGGTTATATATGTGTACCTTTATATGGTAAAAAAATAGAAAAGATTCACGTATATTTAAACTTCCTGGCATCTTATTCTGAAAAAGTTTATAAATCTTGGACTAGAGCACCTCAGCTAATAAAACTTTCGACGAAAAACCAGGGAGATAAAACGTGCACTGCGAATTTGATGTTGGCGATACACCAACACGTGATATCAAAAGTTGAAGGCTAGCAGATACATATAGACGACAGGCGGGCCTCGTATCAAATAAATCGTGCTTTCAATTTCGAAGACAACCTCCACATGTCGCAACAGTTACACCGGGTCTATATTGAACACGCTATGCCGTGAACTAGGAGTCGACTGTGTCATTATACAATGTCGCCAGGCTGTCTGTAACGCAATCACACATCGAAAAATAACTTTCATTCTGTTTATTTTATTTGTTTATTTGTCTAGATAACGCATGATAGTTCTTAGGAATGTGAGGGCATATCGCGACAAATTGTACAAAAGTTTTCTTGATGTGTTTTGCTGGTTCGGCTGTTTGTTTCTTTGAAAATGCTGTGTATTTTTATGTTCTGTAAGTTAATGTGTCACGTTATAAGTGTTTTGTGGTAAAGTATGTAAAAGTAAATTCTGCGGAAACGATTCAAGCCTTGTTTTATTGATTACTGATAATCACAAATTCCTCATTTTGAAGGCAGCCCTACACATCTGAAGGTTCCCGTCGGTGATATAACTATAATGGAAGTAAATCTCGTCCGCGTAAGCGTAAGAAATTTATTCATTATGGTAATTACACAATAAACTTTTATTTTTTTCATTGTGTTATAGTAAGAGTTTGTTTGGAGTTTCTTAAAACGAGTGACCCAACATGAGCGCCAGATTTGAATTTCCCGCCAATTTGTTTTTGCGAGTAGTAGGGTGTTTATTTGTAGGTGGCTGTCCTGTAGAGACCACGCGATTGAAAGTTATGGAGCAGTATTCAAACGAGCCACGTTTAATTATTGTGAACACTTACTACATAAATGGGAATAGTTCCGCATATTACGTACAATTTTCGGTCGCAATAATGCGCCAAATTAGTTGACAGTTTGCCTGTTTAATTAACTAACTCGAGACAAAATTCACGTTAGTGGATGAGAAGACCACTGGTCGGTCACTAGAAAACATAGCCCCAGTGAGGGAAAGTGTGGCCGATAGTCCAGGCACTTCCATTAGACATCGTGGCCAAGAATTGAACATTACCAGACCCACTCTGCATCTAATTTTGGCAAAAGATCTGCGTTTGCACGCGTACAAAGTCAAGGGACTATGCGGAGTGCCGTGGATTTTTTGATGGAGTACTGGAGCGCTCCCAAATTTTAGTTGTATATTATGTTTACCCCAGCAACGAAATAGTGAAGACGGCAAATCACTGGGTTCAACCGGTAAAAATATCAGGTGCTTGTCAAATAGGATTGACTTGGTTTTCAGATTAATTGAATAGGTCTGTAGCCTCGTCTTCGCGTTAATTTCTGCATGTTGTATTTAGATATAATAAAATAAAAAAGTTGAAAGTTGACAAGCTAGCACAGATACACATAGAAAAAGGTCAAACTTGTATTCATTTAAACAGGCATTAAATAAATATCGTAGTTGAATTAACAATTTTTTCAGTTCGAACTACTTAGAAATAATTGAAAATCTAATAATAGCGAGTTTTTGCAAATCGTAAAAAGAAATGTACAGTTGCAGACACACAAATGTGCACGAATTCCTGTTACCACGATCGATTTTGTTACTTTTAGGCATATTAAAATGGCTTTTAACTAGTGGTGTCATAAAAAAATAATTGAGAAACTTTAAGTTGCAAATTGTAAATTTTTTGGTGTAATACAACTTAGATGACGAGAGTCCTGGTAATATTTTTTTAAATAAAAATTTCGCACACGATAACATAGGTCTAATATTTTTGCAGCGATTTTAGCTTGAACCTCCGCTAAGAATGGGATTTCTTCTATATGTTGAATTGGGGCGTTCAGCTTTCGAAATTTTTGCAACCCCATACGCTTGCTGGTCTTTGCAGAGGATGTCCATTTTCCGTTCGCTTTTTCATTTCGGAAATGAGCATTATATTAGTTTCACACCTGCTCTACTGCCATCATATAGCTATTTCACACCTCGAATTAGCCAATCATCCACACTATGTAACGGTTTTGTTTTATTCATTACCGCAACTCCGTTGCTGATATAACGAGAACCTCAAAGAAAGCTTAAATAAGAAAATGTGACTTTATTTTTGAACAAGCAATTCAAGTTTTGGTTTTGAAAAGATTAATTGAAAATTTGCTATTGACAGTTGCCATCGTAGTGCTCTTACTGCATTTCCTTTATATACGTTAAATTAAAATATCAACAAACGGAATATTTGCCTTAAGGAAAAAGATCGTTATTTATTAAAATGTCCTACTAAGATGTTTGTAAATTGGAAATCTAGAAGCAGGAGAATCAGTGAATGAATATGAGATGAATATTCACCGAAATGACGCAATAACATGATCTAAAGTATTAGAAACTAGAGGTGGAAATATTAACAAAGATACCGAGAGTCATAAGGTCGGAAATTTACGAGACAAATTGACAACTTAAAGAAAGGCCGACAAAGCAAGCGCTATCGTTAAGCATAAAGTATATTTGACAGACACTGGTCGCAAATAACCGTTGGGACTTCGAAGCTCCGACTTGGTGTCTGCGGAAACTGGCGCGAAACACATGCATCTCTGCATCCCTCTCATACACATGGAGGTAGATGGGTAACTAGAAAGGACATAGAACATCACCGAAGCAGCGTTGACGATGGAGCAGAAACCGGGCGGCCTACTTAAAGGGGTGAAAAGCTGTCTCGCTCTCGGTTCGCCGGCAAACACTACTGAAGCAAGATCTGCGCTACCTGGCGAGTTCAGTTTAGGAGAGTTTTCTATCGGGCAATGATGTAAAACGTAACTTCCGCCGGGCATATACGCCTAGTATAATTATCGTGCAAGTGCTGCAAATATTTTCAGTTTGGTTTAGTGTATTATAACATCCCGCTTGAAAGAAAAATGGATTGAACAGTGAGTATTGAATAAACGTTTTAGTGCAGTGACAAGTTGTTGACGGCAGTTTCAAGTGAACACTTTCAAGTAAACGGTTTTGAGTTTCCAAGTTAAAGTTTTTTACTTTCAGTCTCAGTTTCAAGTTTGCCTTTATGCCCGATTTTTCCGTATACGTTCAAACATACCTTTGCGTCAGGATTTAGCGTTAAAATGCTGTTCCGATCCAAGTACATCTAGTTTCAACCCCTGTGTCTGCCTAGCCTCTTGATTGTACATTGCACGAACACTCTCTTCCTGGCTCCACTTCTGCAAGTGTTTTCTACCAGTTCTTGACTCATCTTTTGGGGAAATTAAGTGCCTATGGTAAGCGCTGAATACCGATGTTACTCTGTACAGTTTCTACATTCCGTCAGCAGGCAAGTCAACACCTGTGGGACCTCAGGTGTAGGTCCAGACCAGCTGGTGAATCTTTGGAAGTACGAGCGCACCACATGTGAGTCATTTTCAACTTTTTGAGTGATCTTTAAGACTAGACATAATATTCCTACATCATTTAAATTTCTCACTAAATTTCTCATTAAATTGCAACATAAATTTTAAGTCAGTCAAAATCAAAATTTTAGCCAATGAGATTAATCGTTATATAAATGTATTTTGTATTTTCCTTCTGTATAATGTCAAAGTATGTAAAAGTATGTAAAACACCTGTGGGACCTCAGGTGTAGGTCCAGACCAGCTGGTGAATCTTTGGAAGTACGAGCGCACCACATGTGAGTCATTTTCAACTTTTTGAGTGATCTTTAAGACTAGACATAATATTCCTACATCATTTAAATTTCTCACTAAATTTCTCATTAAATTGCAACATAAATTTTAAGTCAGTCAAAATCAAAATTTTAGCCAATGAGATTAATCGTTATATAAATGTATTTTGTATTTTCCTTCTGTATAATGTCAAAGTATGTAAATTAGGAACATTAGTATGATATTAATTAATTGACATTTTGCCCACAAATTTTTCAAACCTTCAAATGTTTTAGAGTACAAAAAAGTAGCTTGTAACCTTTCATTTAACCAATAGGAAACAATTAGTTAATTTTACAATACCTGAGCTTCTCGCACAAACTTTTAAGAAAACAAAACATACTCTGCCCAAAACAATTAACTAGAAATTTACCAAACAAATTAAAATTGAGAACATTGGTAGAATTAACAGAAAAATCTTTAACTTTGCATTTCATGTCTATTCTGTTTTTTTTTTTTTTTTTGTAATGTACAACTTATATTTGATTTACCAGGATTGATTTAAATAACTCCCGTTATTAATTTATGCCAATAAAATCAAATATTTGTGTTTTTAATACCTCTTTTGATTGAATAACAAATTCCTCATTTAACTCTTCTCAATTCTGGTGGTGCTATAGCTGGAAATTATTTATATCTATTATCTAGATCTCTTCAAACTAACTAACTAACATAGTACCGGTGGTTTGATTCGAAGATCTCATAAATCTAGGACTTTGGTCAGAACAAGATTAAACCTGAGTAAGTATTTGATTATCTTTTCATCTTCAAACCAAACAGTGTGTTCTTTATCTTACAAAATAATGAATCTGAGAGATAAGTGCAAATAGGTTAGGGTTTGGGAGGTGAGGCCTCACTATTGACTGGATTTAGATCCAATTGAAATATGTCACGAGATATCAATTGCGGACAAACCTCAAATAAATACACTCGGGTTTTTCGGCTTGAATTGGCACACTGCCGGGGTTGCTATTTTCTAGTCTGTTCTCTTGGCTTATCCAAATTTTGGAAAACCTTCCCCCAGGAATTCTTAATATATTACTTAGGTTTTATCCTAGCTTCGTGATGATGATGTTGTTCAGGAGCTAACTATATAAAAAAAAAATCGGGACGCAGCAAGTGCGTTGTGGTAGTAAATTTTCATAAGAATTGTACACTATTAGTACGGCATATTACTAAAATTAATTTCTTAACTTTAAACAGACCTTGAAAATCATTTTTAGAGGGACTAATACGCGCTCATTTGAAGAACTTTTTCGAACGTTTTACAATCGGTGTCTCTATTATCATAAAACTATTTTAATATTGTGTCCCAGCTCTGTTTGAGAATAGAACTTTAAATGTCCAAAGCTCAATTTTTTTATGAAGCTGGATAATTAAAATTTGGTAGATCTGTAAGTCTCTTTAAAAATTACAAACTTCATTTGAGTTTTAGAAGGTTTTCAGAAGAAAACTTAATTCATATTTGGAAAGGGAATGTCTGCCAAATTATAAATGCGACAGTTATTTTACCTTATTAATCGTCTATTTTTATTTAGTCAACACAATCGAACCGATTTTTGCAACAACAGCAAAAATCCTAAAAGTAAATGTAAGTAAACAGCTAATTACAGAATTAATCGAATTGTGACTAGTTCGTTGGTCATTGAAACACATTAGACTGTTTATATTTTCGATGACATCTAATTTTTTAGTTTCAAGATAAAAAACAAACTGTTTTCTAATCGTTTTCACAGAGACGTGTGGAGATTTCTTTCATTTTCTCGTATCTACTCATATTATTATAATATATGACACTTACTTATGAATAAAATACATAATGCCATTGCACTTGCAAAAATTAAATTTATAGTGAGTAGGCTCTTATTTTTGGAAAATCATTTTTATAGAGACGTGAGACTATTTCTTTCATTCACTCGTATCTACTCATATTCTTATAATATGGCACTAACTTGTTAATGAAATACATAATGCCATTGCATTTGCAAAAATTAATTTTTTAGTCAGCTCTTATTCTTGGATATCTATTCTAGGTGACGACAATTTTGTGACATAAAATTGTCAAATCAAGGTTTGGCAAAAACGTTCGGTTTTCTGCATAAAAGCGATATTTACTTTAAAAAATCTTTATTGCCTGCCTTGAACCTTGACGTATTCGCTATATAGTATATTTTCAGTCTAACATTTTAATTGGGGTCGTTCATCAAGCTACAAACATAGTGTAATTTCAATTTTTTATCGAATTCGCCACTTCAAAAACCACCACCTTACAATTTTTTTATATGATGTCATGTCATTCTACCTGGTATATGTTGGCAACAGATTTAAGCAGTTCTTGGGAGTTTAGTCGGGTAGTATGTTTTACGCCTGTTATTTATATTGTTTGGTTATCTATCGTTTAATTGTGACTTATGCCTGTAGTATGGCAGCTGACTACACTTATCAGGCATTGTAAGTAGTTTCAATTCATGTCTTTCAGATTTTATTTTTAATTTGGAAAAGAACTGCAAATTTTGTGAATCAAATTACTTAGAATTCAAAAACAGAGGTTTATTCACACCACTTTTAGCTACATGTAAAGTATCATTCCAGTTACTCTAATAATTCCAAGTATAGTTTTGTATATTTTTGGGGAAAAGTGTCCGTTATTGTTGATGTACGAACTCGTCCGCGATATTAACAAAATGAAGACATATGCTAGGTTTCGTTTAAATCGTTTGTTTATTTTTTCAGTTATTGCTGTTATACACATTATATATATATATATATATATATATATATATATATATATATATATATATATATATATATATATATATATATAAAGTCCAAACGGACATTTGATATGGGTTCTATGGGCTCTCGCTATTTGGAAAAAAAACATTTCTGAAAGTCTCACCATTGTTACCCCTCTATGAGTGAATTTTTCGAGCATGTAGAAAACCCAACAAGACGACTGGCACAAATGCTTATCATTACACAGCTGTATTGTTTGGCAGTGGGCCCGCGTATTTCAGGGATATCGTCGGCTTCATATAAATACAGTTTACGTAGATACACTATACATGTGACATAATAGCATCAACAAGATTACAGCAACTAATCAGATTCTGTTTTTGTCGACACATTGACATTTGAGAAGCCAACTTGGCTTTTTTTACTACACTACAACTCTACTACATGGAACAGTAAATAGGAAACGCAAAAGAAAGAAACAATTTCAATGTGTAATAACTACACCGTGACTAATAAACAATACCGCTTTGTTGTTAAAGAGGACTTGGGGCTACATACTCCTTGATTGTTCATGATGATGATCATCTGCAACCTCTGTCTTATAGACGTTATTATGTCGGTGAGAGATGTTTACACCAAGTGTCGGATATGTAACAATTACGCATCACATATTATGCACAATTATTATTCCGTTTGTCTGCCCGTAGGTGATTTCGAAATGGATTGTCATGATAATAACATGACGAGTATTGAATGTGATACTAATGAGTATTATTATGCTATATAATGTTCTGAGAGCTGTAAGAAAGCGAAGAAATTAGCGTGAGAGTGATTTTGCTCGCCTTGGATAAAATAGTAACATGAAACTGATACGCCTATGTTTTTAGTGAATTTTCTTAAAAAGATTCACTAATGCGCAGACCTTGACTTTTGAAATGTGGAAAAATTTCTTCAAATGAGCACGAACTAGGTCCCCTACAACCCATATCCAAGGTCAGATGGAATTTTCATATGTTTATATATATATATATATATATATATATATATATATATATATATATATATATATATATATATATATATATATATATATATATATATATATATATATATATATATATATATATATATATATATATATATATATATATATTTATTTATTATAGTTATTTTTGCGTATACCTACATGTCATCCATTTCTGCAGTATATTACCTAAATAATTATTTCATATGAGACCCCTCTATTTTACACTTTTGCACTTTTTCGTTTAATTTGAATATTTTTTTTTGTACATACAGTTAGAAGTATTTTTTTATGATCAGAGTACTACTGTGATACTGCGACATGATGGTGAATTCAACTTTATGACTGTTAACTCCCTCTAAATGTCTGCGAACGTCTTGTAGCCCCAATGTAGTTAACGGCCGCCCTTAATTACACTTCTCTTGTGCTTTTATATATATATATATATATATATATATATATATATATATATATATATATATATATATATATATATATATATATATGCAATATAAAAATGAAAAAGAAATGAATTCTTAGAATTTAGTGCTGTATTCTATATTAATAATCAAGTCAAATAAGCTCTTAACCTTGGAATCAAAGATAATAAGCTAAAAATTTGCATCCTTTTGGCTGTCTCAACCCTCTCTCAAAAGTCTCATAGGATCTCGTGTACGTACAAAACGTCTTGATATATTCAAGGTCAAAGGTCGCAAAAATCTTTTTTTTTTTACAAATATGTCGTTTGCTATGCGTAAAATTGTTTATGAAGCTTTTATAAATATTGCAGAGCTTAAAATTATTTACAATCTACGTATTAACACTTTTTCTTTATCACCACCGGTTCTGAGATATCGGGCGGAAGGTGTGAGTCCGGAGTCCGTAGTCGGTATCCGTATATAGGCCAATGCAATGTCAAATACACCGTTATATGCGTCGACGATCTGATCTTCGAAACAGCCATTGCCGAATCTGAGCAGCAAAAGACTGCCGGTATCGTAGGAGAAGATATAGATATTCTAGTTCTTTTAATAAAATAGTGTGATATATATATATATATATATATATATATATATATATATATATATATATATATATATATATATATATATATATATATATATATATATATATATATATAGGGTGTTCTACAATCTCTATGACAGACTTTGCCAGATGATAGCTATCAAAATTCTAAACATTTTTTGTTAATGAATATGGGTCCGATTCGTTTTTGTTTAAAAGTTACACGCATTTAAAGAATCATAATTTTTCCAGTCAACCAGGAAGTGATACAAAATCATTTGAATGTGAAACAATGCACACCTATAAAATATAGGTACACCTACTTCAATCAAAAGTAGGCTGATAAATAAAAATGACAGTCGTTATGACAATAAATATTGTTATTGTCATTTTAATTGTACAATATTTGACACTTCGTGTAGAAGTTCTAATAAACAATGCATTTATTCACAACTGAGAAATATGCAGATATTGTGTTTGTACACGGGTATTCCAATGGGAATGCCAGAGAAGCAGCTCGAGAATATCGACGCAGATATCCAAATAGACACCAACCTGCTCACACGGTGTTTAGTGCATCATTCCGTAGACTTCGAGAAGCAGGTAACCCCGCTCCAAAGAAGGCCATTCATCCTACTAAAGTAAATGTACAAGATGAAGAAAATGTAATAGATGCTGCCCTTGATAACCCTTCAATTAGTGTTCGGCGTATATCTAGTAACGTTCATGTATCACCGAATTCTGCATGGCGTGTATTGAACAGAGAAATGTTACATCCGTTTCATCGCCAAAATGTACAGGCGTGGCATGCTGGAGATGCCCCACAGCGATTAGAATTTTGTAGCTGGTTACTTCAGCAACAAGCACAAAATGATAGATTCATTTCGCTCGTCATGTGGTCTGTTGAAGCGTGCTTTACTAGGGACGGCATAAATAATAATCATAATGAACATGTATGGGCGTTGCAAAATCCACATGCAATTAGATCAAGACGATTTCAGCAACGATTCAGTGTCAACGTTTGGGGTGGCATTTTTAACAATAATCTATTACCTGTGCATGTTCTAAATGATCGTTTAAATGCAGATCTGTATAGACATTTCTTAGAACACGACCTTTTAGAGTTTATTGGTGACGTACAACTTAATATTATTCAGAATATGTGGTATCAACACGACGGCGCACCACCACATAGAGGAAGACAAGTTGCTGCTCGGTTAAATGAACATTTCCCAAATAAATTGATAGGTCAAGGAGGTCCAATATCATCTCCACCTCATATCCCCGATCTCAATCCTCTGGATTTTTATTTATGGGGACACATGAAGCAGCTGGTCTACCATGTTGAAATTACTACCCATCAGCAGTTACTTGAAAGAATTCAAGATGCAGCTAACCAAATAAGAAATGATCCAAATCTCATCCTTCGAGTGACCGAATCTTTAGTTCGTCGATGCGAGGCTTCCACTCAAGCCGAGGGTGGACATTTCGAACAATTTTTATAGTCTTAAGTTTTGTGATTTTCATTTAATTTAAATTTTTATTGGTAATTGTTAATAAAGGTTCAATGCTTGTAAATTCTTAACAAAAGCGAATCGGACCCATGTTCATTAAGAAAAATTGTTTAGAATTATGAGAGCTATTATCTGGCCAAGTTTGTCATAGAGCTTGTAGAACACCCTGTATATATATATATATATATATATATATATATATATATATATATATATATATATATATATATATATATATATATATATATATATATATATATAATAGAAAGAAATATTTTTAAAGACACTTAGTAAAGGGAATGTGGAGATAGGTATGTACTCCCTTCAACAAGGTTCGATAAGTATCCCCGTTGCAGAGAACATATTTTATTATATTTTATTTTTGAACGCCATCAATGGATTTGGCACAACTTCTGTGCTGTTTAGAAAGGGTTAACTATTTTTTTAATGTTTTAAAACATTACAATTAGTTCAACTGTTTCAAGAAGAAGAACACTGACCTCCAAATTCATTATTTGAGAACGGAATTAAGTATAATTTTTTATCAAATCAACAAGGCTCAATAAACCGGTTTAGTTATCATCTCTACCAGCTACAAGTTCGACAACATATTTAGCGGGTACAATACCAGGTTCAAACTTTGTTAGGAAAAAATGTAGAACCTGGAGAATGGAGATGGTTTTTACAAACCTAGACCTTGGAGCCGTTGACTAAATTATTGCCACCAACACCTAAAGAGCTATTGGGTATCATCTTCTGTAATTGGCGCGAGGTGTGGGCAGAAAAGTAGCATTGCAATGTTCCTAACTTTGTTGGCTATTGCCTTCATCATCTCTGAATTATGCTACATAAAAATAATGAATTTGTACCCGAAATCCTTGATGCCGTGGAGCCAAATATAACGGACAACGAAGATGACAACTACTATCTGGAAATTGCATTTGAATAACCAGAAAATGAAAACGCTGACGAGCAAGAGTAAGATTTACTAAATTTATACATAAATGTGTTATTTTGTAATTTATTATACAAAAAACATGTGCTTAGAATAAATAAAAAGGAATAATAATGTAATTTAAAATATTTGAACTCAGTACCTCACTGTTAATATAAGTTTACTAGAATATTTTCTTACACATGTCTTATTTATAAGTAAGATTTATAAAAATCATTAACAAATAGATAAATAATTAAAATTGATTAATACTTATTATATTCTTCCTCGATAATTGACTTGTTAAGCCGTATGACGGTATGCTTGACATTGCACATTACGGATACGGGCTGCCACTCTCCGCGCGATATCTCAAGAAGGGTTGGTGATAAACAAAAAGCCTTAATACATAAATTGTAGATAATTTTATGCTCTACAATTTTTTTAATAACTTTAAAAACGATTTGACGCATAGAAAACGATATATTCATGAAAAACTTATTTTCCCAACATTTGACCTTGGAATATCTCACGACGCGTTCATGAGATTATATGAGACTTTTGAGAAAGTGTTTAGAACATCAAAAGAAACGTCTGTACAGATTTTCAGCTTACTACCTTTCATTCCGAGTTTTGGCCTTTTTTTTCGCCTTATTTGACTGGACTATATCGGAAAAACACATTATAGGCGATGAAGTGAAATGTAATTTAAACCACATTATATCGACGTATAGAAATTTCTTGATTGAGAGTAACCTTGCGCTATATGAGTGTAGTTGGAGTTCTATCAAGTCAGTCTCCACGTGACGTGATAGAAGGAGCGGGGCATATGCGCATTATCATATCTTTAAGTGATTATATAATGAGGACTATATATCGAAAATATTGCTGTAGTGACTGAAAGTGTTGCTGAGGATCGAAAAACTTGACTCGCCACCGTTCACAAGGGTTGGGAATGAAAAAAAAAACTGCTTTACTTCTGATTTTTTTTAAATATCTTTATCCTCATTCTTCTAAACTCCTGTTAGCTCAAGAACTTGAGCCGGGCGATCATTCGCAGCGCGGTGAATTTGTCAACTGGATATTTTAAAATCAAGAAGCGAGCGATGATTTTTCAGATCTTCGGCACCCACACACAGTAACTGGTGGGTATGGATTTGGTGCTGGGCCATATTTCTTCGAGAACAAAGCCGGAAATGCAGTTACAGTGAACGGCGACCGTTATCACAACATGATATAATAGTTTCTGTGGCGTGCATTGGTCGTCATGAATCTGAACAGCATGTGGTTCCAGTAGGACGGAACCACCTCTTGTAAGATAGCACAAGAAAAGACTATCCAGTTGTTGCAGGAGATTTCTGAACCGTGTTTTCTCGCTAAATGGCAACCAGAAGCGGCCACCGAGATCGCGATCTTACGCCTTGCGACATCTGGCTGTGGTCTTTGGTGAAGTCTCGCACATATTGAGAGCCACAAAGCTAATGAGCTAATATTCGACGTGCGATTGGAGAAATTAATCGGCAGATGTGTAGAATCTTTCTTGGAGATTTACCAAAAGGTCAAGAGTGTGCCAGCACAGTCATGGCGGCTATTTAATGAATGTTTTGTTCCACACCTAATCGGAATCGTTCTACTATAAGTTAAAGAGAAAACGTTACAATGTAAAAAAATGCATTTTATTTAGTAATTAAATGTAGCAGTGTTGTTGGGTCACGTTAATACTTGTTTACCGGGAGATTGATAAAAAAAGTGAAAACGTTTGAAATATTTTAATAATGTAAGCAAACAATTATAATAATGGAGCTTTATTTGCATGAATTATTCGTTAAAAAAAGTTGTACAACTCGTGATGCTAAAGCGTATTATTAAATACAATAATATTATTTTTTGTTTCTCAAACAACGGCAACTAATTTTTACTTTCCAATGATATTATTATCTAGACACCACGGCATTAGGTTTTTACTTTCATTTTATAGACAATTACTGACCTGCCTTTACTACTATCTTACAGAACTCGCACATGTGTGTTAATTGATAATGGTTATTAGAAAAGAAAACAAAAACTTTCTATGCGGAAGGAGCATAAGAAGAACCTTACGGTCTGTAATGCAATAAAATATAAAAGCTGGAACTTGGGTTGTTTATGGCACCTGTGTTATGAAGTCGGTTGAAATCGAAATTGGAAAGTAGAACCGCTCAATTATCGACGTTGTCTTGTTTATAGAAGGCGGCATTTTGCATTTAATAATCTTCTCGAAAGAGTTTGGTCAGGTACAAAAAAGCTACACTGCTTGAAGAAAATATAGCATTACTCCGAGAATTGGCATATTTGCACTATGATTCCAGTTATATTGTTTTATCATACAAGTATATTAGTGAATTTAAAGTTACATAACCTGAAGTTGGGAAAATACAAATCATTGAGACCATCTGTAATTTGAAAAATAAGTCAAACCTAGCAAGTGCATTATAGCACCAAACATTCATAAATATTTGCAAATTTCAATAAATCAATTTACGATAACTGCGAAATGTCAGTCTAGGCATGTGATAAAACTTTAAGTAATACAAGATGTATACCCATTTCATCCAAATAGTTTTATTATCTCCGGAGATACAAGAATGCCTTCTGAAAAACTGTTGAGAAACTATTTATGAAAGAAATATACGTAATTGGTCAACATATATCAGTTCTTTTTAAGTTGAGGTTTTAAGAGAGTGTCTAGGAACTCTAATTCGCGCTTATTTGAAACAGTTTTAGAAGAGAACATTTAAGAAACTGCAAGCCAGCTTCGATAAATGACATTTATACTTTTGGCTTCAGAAATCTACACTCTGACATTGTGTTAAAGGTGGTCTCTTCCTTCTCACGATACTGTCTTCATATTGGTTTTTATTATTGTACTTTTCTGCGTTTCTTTAGGCCCTTTTACCAAATAGTGGGACACGTCAAATTAATTTTTTTTATGGGGGTACAATTCTTTTTTATTTTTAACTTCTGAGCGAGGCTGTCTTGACCTCACCCTTAACAAGCGATAGCTATTTTAAATGGAAAATGCAAAAATGATATAATACAATGTTCGATTGAAAAAAAATTGTACCGCCAACGACTTATGGCCACCTGTGACTGTCTAAATAATTTTTTTTTAAGATGCAGCTCAAGATACCCTATAATCAACGTATACAATTGTTTCTCGTATTTTGTATAATAACAGCAATATTGAGCTTTACCGTAGAAATGCGTCAGTATATATGTAAACAGATAAAAACTAAAACTAACTCCGGATATGGGTCCTAGGGCACCTAATTCGCGCTTATTTGAAAAAATATTTTGAAAATTCAAAAGTAGCGGTCTCCTCAATAGCGAATTTGTTCTACGAAAGTTTCTTAAAAATTATAGAGAATTAAACAATAAACTCTATAACTAATACTACTGCTAAAGCATCAAAGAAAGCGTCTATTTGAAATGAATTTTGTGGAAATATTTTAGTAAAATGAAGGACAATGACGGTTGAAGCTGAAACTTAAGGGCTTGTAAACACGTTTCTTGCGACATTTTCCCTACATAGTCCGTATTAGCTTTAGGTTCGTTGCCTAAATGTTGCCAACAGTGACGTTTTAAATCGCGACTTTGTCGTTTTCAGGGGAAAACTTATCAAATGTTCAAAGTAATTTTTCTGGCATTTCTTGACTTTTTTGCGCCAAAAAAACTTTGTGTTTCTCTGTAACATATAATACATTTTGTTATCCACACAAAATATTTTGCTTTTGTGCGTTTATCTGGTCATCAGTGGCACCCAATATTTTAAATGCCTATAACTTTTTTCCTTCACCCTGTAGATCTAAATTTTGGTACATAGTTTACTTTTTGTAACATAAACCCGTGTACAAAATTTGGTTGCCCCAACTATGTTATTTCCGGCAATATACAAATTTTCCGAAAGAAAACAAAAAATTTGCCGGGAAAAACTGGGCCGATTTTCCTACCTAACGAACTTATCCAAGCCATTTTCAGAAGGAAGGTACCCACCAAGTTTGATAAAAATCGGTCCATTATTTTTTAATATATATATATATATATATATATATATATATATATATATATATATATATATATATATATATATATATATATTTATTTATTTATTTATATGTAATTAAAATTATATATTGCATCTTACAAATAAGCTACGCTTGTGGATGTATTGATACAATTTTCGTTAACGTCCTCCTTAACTGCTTCTGTCAAAACTATTATTTATCATTTTTGATTTTGTTTCTAATTTTGCTTCTTCTGCTGCTACTATCCCACCAGCGTTTCCACAGTAGCCAGAAAGATTAATATCTGCTTTTATTTACATATTGATGTTAATTTTAATAAAATTTTCTCAAAAAGAAACCAGAATTCTCCAGCACATAAATTTTGACATTTCTAATATATATAAAAACAAACAAATAAAAATTTAAACTGACCCTGAATATGGGTTCCGGGGGGCTTAGTTCATACTCATTTAAGGAAATTTTTTCAAAATTCGAGATCTCCTCATTAATGAATTTTAAAAATAAAATTCACTAACTATGACTGTAAATTATTTGGAAAGAAAGCACATCGCCAGAGAAATAAACATTAAAAAGACATTTGATGAGGTCACTCATAAATATTAAAAATTTGTAAACGACGGTCGTTGTCTTCTTTCAGCTCCTAAACTGACTTGATTGTGTAAGAGTAATTTGTAATATTTTAATATCTTTGGACCGTTGCAGGGAAATATCTGAAGTTTGTGACACTCTGGTGGTGTGGAGAGTAGGATCCATCTGAATATGACCCAAAACAGCTACTTCAACTAATTCAGTCTTGAATTGGAATTGGATTATTAAATAAATTTGTAGAGACCTTTTCTCTGGCTTCTTTTCGTTGGTTTAACAAGCGCATGTTTTCTTCTTTGCAACCGGTTTTACCTTTTACGGCACAGTCGGGCAGATTTTCTCCTGCCTAACGATGGGGAAACCGATTGCCCGATCGCAGAGAAGAAAACAAGCACTTGTCAAGTCAGACAAGAGGTTTCTACATGTCAATTTAGCATGTAGCGGTTTTATCAAGTAAGGGCAACCACACATAATGAATTGGATTATTATTTAGCTCTTGCTGGCTTTTGTTTTTAAACCATATTGTCTCTCGGCTTCAGTATACACGACAATTTTTCATTTTGAAGCTTGCAATTTAATTTATCGGGAAGTATTGGGGTCACAACCGCTCAGCGCTTGCAATTCGGGGTGTAAAATTTAAAAAAGTGTCACTGCAAAACCAAAATTAACTTGTACCAGCGTTTTTGTTTCTTTACGCCATAACGCAAGAAAACCTGTACGAAAAGTTTTCGGTGTATATTATGACGCGATGATGTATCAAATGACAACACGGGTAAATTCAAAATTTGCAAACTGAAGTAATATTTTGTTGGAGTAGCGTATATTTATTTTAAAGACTGTAAAACTGCTTATGCACGTAATCTCTGTACAGATAAAGTTAAAAACGAGTTGTACAACAAAATGTAACAGCGGAGTTCTTACCGTAATTGGATTGAATTGACCACGGTATCAGAGAACACGTGTTTTAACCATGTACATAACGCTTCTGCATAACTAGGTATTATAATGCATACTGGAATAATTTAAAGAATTTGCAAAAGTATGTGTGATTTAGTCATTTGGAAAAGAGATGGATAATTGAATTTTACAGAGATGATGATCTTTGGTTGTGTAAACATAGAATTGTAATGTAATTAATTTTAACCAATAAGGTATAAAAAAAAATTTTGAAGAGATGATTCCTGTCTAGTTCTAGCTAGAGATTTTAATTGGCTATAAAATAACTGATATACTTATCTAAATAAATAGGAGATCTAAATAAATAGGAGAGCTGACCTTTCTAAGTCAGATGGTAATCAATCTGCATACGAGCTTGAGCTTAATGGGGTTAATTACACGCTATCAGTTGAAAATGGACAGAATGGAGCAGAATACGGCGACTAAATACATGCAAAAAAGTCTATAAGTCCAGATTAGATTCATTAACGGTTTGTGGAAACGTTGGCAGAAACGGCCGTGTCTTACGATCCAATGTGGTATGACTTTTTACGAATATGGGTATGTCGTTGGTCATAACGTAAAAGTAACTATTCCAGAAAATTTCGAACTTTCATGATCTTGTGCGATGATCGACGCATTAGGATCAAGCGGATGGCAGAAGAAACAGGCTTGTCTTACCACACAGTATAAAAACATCGTATCAAAACAACTTGATATAAAAAAATGTCGGAAAGATGGCTTTCTCGAATGCTAACAAACTACCAAAAGAGGAACCGTGTTTTGATTTGACGGCAAACTTGAACAGACACGAGTAGCTTTATTGATTATTGTGTTACTATTGAAAAATCTTGACTTCATCACTATTATCCTATCAAATGCCAGAGAATGTAATGGAGACACGTTGGCTTTTCTGAGATGCTCAAGGTGTCATTTTGGCCAAATATTTAAACAAACAAATTCCAGAATAAATGTCCAGTACTATGCCAACTTAATATTTATATCGCGTGAATCTATAAATGTAAAAGTCACGGAAAGTTGTGAAAATGGTTACTTTTTCATCAAGATAATGTAACACGTCACAAGTTAGCTATCATAATGTCTGCAACCAACGTCGCTAGGTTCAGACAATTAGACCATCCACCTTATTGACCGTACTGGGCACAAAGCGACTTTAGACTGTTTTCAAAATTTAAAGAATACTTGTGGAGGAAACAATTTTTGACAGACGATGAAGTGGCATGGCTGCAAATGAGTGGTTCAATGAAATCAAGGAAATATTTTATTTAGAAGCTCTAAAAATGTTAGAGCATAGTTGAGAAAATTATGTTAGGGTAAGTGCGACTATGTTGAAAAATGAAAATAGATCATTGTTCCTAATTCTCAAACTTTTATTATAATGTGAATCAGTGGGAAGCATATGCATCCCAAATCGTGACAGAATAAATGTAATTAGCCGATTTTCGTAAAGAAAATGGCATCGCGTAAAATATGTTTGATTATGCAATACCCAAACTCTATTTTTTTAACGATCAGAATTTAGATAGTTTATCTTATTGTAGCCTTAGTAACCCAGCAGCAGATGGAGCTTCGACTCTCCGTTCTGATGGTCCAGGTTCTTTGCCTTCACCTGGTCACTAGATATGGATTAAACATGGGTCCATCACTGTGATCCAGGGACTACAGAGAAATGGAAGTAGTGAAAGTATTCCGGTTCTCGACGACCCAAAAGATTTCGTGTTAAATGGGTTGATAAGGTTTTTGCTTCAGTGTTCAGAAATGAGACGGGAGAATTGTACTTGATTTTCTGGAACAATTTAGCACTGCCACGGGAGCATACTATAGCGAATTGCTAACTTAATTGCGCGATAAAAATGTGGAAAAACTCCGCGGAAAACTAGCCAAAGGTGCGCTCTTTTTCCAAGACAACGCTACTGTTCACAAGTCGTCGATATCACTGCAAACAATTGACAAAATTTGTTTTGAATTGGTTGACCATCCGCCCTGTTCTCCGTATTTAACACCATCAGACCATTATCTATTTGCAAACCTCAAAAAACATTTTAAAGTAAACGATTTTTGATAAACAATGAAGTCATATGTGCATTTGTGTAGGCTAAGTAATTTTCAATACCTCCTCGTACATTAAAGGCAATGCACTTAAAGCATTTACATAATATAATAATTCAGTTCATTCTGAAAAATGCAACTTTTGAAACCGTGTAATTTTGTTTGGTCCGTTGATTGCTTACACGTTAAGCTCTTTAGGCACGGATTTAAGTTATCGGTCCCGTGTACGATGTGGTGTTGGGCAGGCAAAAGATCCATATCCTGGTAACAAAACACGGGTAGGGAAAACTTTCTAGGTTGGCCTTAGTCATCGACATAGGCTGACGTAAAAAACACAATGCAATACAGGCATATTATCTTTTGTTAAGCTAGATGCATTTTGACCATTAGAAACATACCGGTTTAGCTCTCATTAGAGCTTTTCAGTATGCCATTTCGAAAGACTCCAAACAATCCTAAAGATACAGATCTGAAAACATCTTCACAAGTACTATTTTTCTTCTCTGTAACTGGTTTTGATATTTACGGCATCGTAGAAGACGAAAGCGGTTACAACTCTTAAAACAAGCACCTGTGGGGCCAGGATAGAAGCCTTTACATCTTTATTTAGTATGGAACATTTTCACCAAGTAAGGAGAACAACAATTAATTCATATCCAAACAGTGCTGGGTGTCTGACCTAGAAATGTTAATACATACTTTTGAAATGTTAAAATATAATAACTATAGAATGCCTAGGAAAAGGTCAGCCGTGAGGCAAACGGATCCGCACTCGTAAACGTAATGTGTAGCATGCCTAAAGCATAATCTATTTTTGTTTGACGATGCTTTATTTTTTAAATATTTTCCTAATAGTCACCTCTATTCTAAATACAATTGGATAACTAATCGTTCTCATTGCATAAAAAATGTTGCTGTCCGAGACTGAACAGGTGCATTTGCTTACTACCACATTTAGCGAGCAAAGCAATAAACCACAAACACACTCATATGCCACAGACCGGCTTTGCCATTTATTACCCAACCAGAGTGCAACAGACGGCCAGAGGAGTAAAGAGGTGGAAAAGAGGCCGGATCTCTGTAATTAGAGGTTGACAGGGTGAAGGTTGTTTAACTTAACAGCAAGGACGATATCAGCGAAGAGAACCTGTAAAGCCACCCGCCAGCAGGATCTCCTGCGGTTGCTGCACATGGTTATCCAATAAAGAACAATCTATGTACAAAAGTTTAGCAAAATTATAAGTTCATGTCAGTTTAATAATGTGATGCCTTGAAAGGGAAAAAATGAAAATATGCAAATTCAGATAAAAAAGTGCTCAGTGAATGCTGATATCTAGTAGGCGATATTGTAAAAATTTTGAGCTTTACTTCAACAATTTCAACTGGGCGATTCATTTGAAAAGCAGTTTAGACAGTGTGTCTAAGATACAAATGAACAGCATGGGGATTTCCGTAACCGTAAAAGTTACAAAGGCGAATAAATTATTAAAAAAAAGTTCGAGCTCACGTAGTCAATATTATACTGTTGAGAAACCCACAAAATTCAATTTACTTTGGAAAATATTCGGAAAAAAAAATGCGATTTCATTATTATTTTCCTAAAGTTATTTGAAAAGTTATAAAAATAAAGGTCAGTCTCTCATTGCCACTTTTCTTGCTCTACAAGGCAGCATTGTCTAAAGTTTTCAATACCACCTTTCGTTTCGAAGAAAATATCATCAACTTTTTTTCTTAATGGCCCGCAAGAAGGGTGCACCTGTATTAGATAGCATTTTGCATTACGAGTTCAACGATATACGGCACATCGTTATATATCGTTATAACATAGAATGTTTGGCAACGAACAAAGACAATTGTCAATTCTGGCCAGTGCGTTTAACACTAGATTGCTCCAGTTATGAGTAACTTATTGCCCAAGTTTTAATCCAGAATAGGTACCAAAAAATAATAACTAAGAATAATTTGGCAAGAATTCATGTTAAACATTGAAAAACTGTAATGACTTATAACAACCCATATTCATTTACTTCCCTAGTATGAGAATTGTCTTGTTCATGTAATTATCTTGAATGTAACAAAACACATTGAAAAACTTAAACAGTTAAAGGACATTTTTACAATAAATTTTAAACCGAATTACATTCTTTTTCTAGGCAGGAATAGGCCCCCTTCACTGTATAGAATCGTAAAATAGGCTCTAACATTTCACGAGTAATTTTATCAAATGGTTCTCGTACTGACCGAAGTAAATGTTCCTCGGCTTCAACAATTCCTTCATTTTTAATATGACCCCACAAGAGAAAGTTGAAGAGGGTTACGCCCGGTGACCTTACAGCTCACGGGGTTTTACTATAAGCACCAATAAATTTCCTTGGAAATCGAGCAGATAAATATTAAAGAACATCTCTGGAGTTATTTGCCGAAGCACCATCTTGTTAAAACCAGCAGTGGTGTCAGCACCTAAGGGTAAATTATATAAGGCATATTTCAGATGGTGTTGCAGAAAGTCAAGGTAACCTCAGAAGTTAGGGAATAGTGATAGATAATAAGACCTATAATCCTTGTGCCGAAAATTCAACGCCAGATATTAAAAACCAGAAGCGATGTTGATATTTGGATGTTCTGTTTAAACATGGATTTATTGTGACCAATAGTGTGGGTACGCCTTTTGAAAATACCATTATTGGTTACCATACTCTCATCAGACCAAATGACTTTAAAATTTCACTTATCCTGGTATACCACTCGCAAAACTGTCTACGTCGTTCATCATCACCTGGTCTTAATCGTTGACAAATTCGAAGTTTATAACGCTTAAATTGATATTTTCCTAAAATGAAGTAAACTGTAGATTTTGCTACCTTAGTCTGGTTATCAATTCTTCTACGTGATGTTGCTGGATTTAGGACTTGGTATTGTTTTCCTTCGCTGGAATGTTTTTATCGGGACAACACAGGCTTATTGAACCGTATTCTTTTAAAGTGAATACTAAACGCGTAAAAATAGACCTGTCAGGTTGTCTTCGTTCCGGATATTTGTTCAAATACACCTCTTTGGCTTTTACACAATTTGTTTGGCATATAATGTTACAGGACCGCTTATCAAAATTTTCTTTATTTTGTAAAACTACTCTTTTTAAATATGATCGAATTTGGGAAACGTGGCAAAAAAACAATACCAATGAGTCATTAAAACTGATTTTGATAGAATTGATCATCGTCTTTTTCCGTCGCCATTCGTTTAAACTCATACTACACCAAAATATTCGATTTTTTTTTTCCAAAAACAGTCATATTGTGCCGTACAGCGTCGAATTTGTAGTGGGAAATGCCGTATAATACAGCGTGTACTTATTTTAAGGGTCATATAAAAAAAAAGATGGTTTCTGCGAAACGAAACGCTATACTGATAATTTGAACATGTTACCTTGTAGAGCAGAAAAGACAGTGACAGCGAGAAAGTGCTTTCTATTTTTCTTCAATAACTTTTCAAATAACTTCAGAAAATAGTGCTGCAAATTGAACCAAACTTCCACATAGCTGTGATAATCTACTCTCCCCAGAAAGATATTTCATGAAACGAATTTAGTGGCCATGACTTGACCAAAAAGAAAATATTTGTATTCCTGTACCCATAAACTTCTGAAACGTTATACTAGTCCAGTTTTAATACACAAAAAAATGTTAACTTTCACCAAATCACCCCTCAATTATTCGCTACTATCTGAAGCGATCTTACCCAAAAAAAAAATTAAAAAAATAAATTCGAAGCGTTCGTTTGTTGGGTGATAATTGGATACCAAATTTGAAGATGATATCTCAATTCGTTCGAAAGTTATTACGCGTACTAGACAGACGTGCAGGCCGTCAGACAAAAAAACTTTTGTCCCAGAATTAAATTTTCTATATGTTTTGAAACTTTTTACGCCGTTTCAGCAAAAAAAAAATAATCGAAATTTCTATCATCGATATTCCACCCCCACAACACATTCAACCCCTAATTTAATTTCAGTACAGAATACCAGATGTTTGATGAAATTGGAAGTTTTTTAGCAACCAAACCTTAAACGCTGTATTACTCGAATTTAACAAAAAAATTCAATTTTCACCAAATCAACCCCCATTCATCCCCTACTCCCTGGAGCGATTTTAACCAAAAACAATCTGTGCTGTTCGTTGGTGGGTGTTCACTGCATACCAAATTTAGATAATATCTCAATTCGTTCGAAAGTTATTGCGCCTACTAACAGACATACAGGCCAGACCGGTCGACCGACCGACTGAGAGACAAAAAAAAATCGTTCCAAAATCAAGTTTACTCTAGGTTTTAATTTTGAGTTATCGTTGGAAAAAAAATTTTCTCCGAAAATGACAAAGCTATGTTAATGAAATTTGGTGCATATGTTGCCTTGGGAGAAACCTTACTACATACAAAAACAACTTTCTATGTTAGAAAATTGAGTTATTCAAATTTGAAGCATTTAATAAAAATTCACTACCATAACGCACTTTCTACGTGCCGAACTTTTTCTTCATGTGGATAAAACATTATAATCGCAATGACCATTTCGGTCGGTATTGACTTAAATTTATTGTTAATAAAATCTACCTCAAGGCCCAGAAGGAATGGTAGACTGAAGATCAACCCAGGCTTCAGGGGCCACTGCAAAATTCAGGAGATCGTGAAGGAGCCCATGCTTGAAATGAGGTCAGACTTCGCGAGCCCGCGAATCTGCAGGGAAAACAACTTTACAGTGGAAATCCCCGATCGCGAGGCATGGCGGGAGGAGACGCCGGGCATTCCACGGGACGCGCTCGTCTGGTTCACGGACGGATCCGGCGGGGAGCGTGGGACGGGGGCAGGTGTTTACTCGGAAGGACCGAGGGTAAGTCATAGTATTTCCCTCGGAGCCCATGCAACGGTGTTTCAGGCCGAGATGTACGCCATCTTGCACTGTGTGCGGGAGAACAAGAGGAGGGGTTACACCAACAAGCGGATCCTCATAGCCACAGACAGCCAGGCAGCACTTAAGGCACTAAGTAGCCCACGGGTAAATTCCTGGCTGGTGAGTGAGTGCCGAGACGAGACGAGCGACCTAGCTGGGCAGAATGAGGTGACCCTCATCTGGGTGCCGGGCCACTCGGGGGTCAAAGGCAATGAAGAAGCTGACAGTCTCGCGAAGAGAGGGTCAGCAGAACCATTTATGGGACCAGAACCGGCTCTGGGCGTATCAAAGAGCACTGCCAGGGGATCCATTAAGTCCTGGGTCAGAAACCAACACAAGGTGTACTGGGCGGACTGTCCAGGACTTAGACATGGGAAGTCAATAATTGACGGACCCAGTTCAAAGAGAGCTGTGGAGCTGCTAAACCTTAGCAGAGGACAGCTCAGAAACACAACAGGTCTCTTGACGGGACACATGGCCGTCAAGAAACACCTGCATAAAATGGGGCGGTTCGAAGGGGACCTCGCATGCAGACTCTGCGACGAGGGGGAGGAATCAGCCCAGCACATCTTGTGAGAGTGTAAAGTTCTGGACCGCAGAAGACAACTGATCTACGGTCACTCTAGACCGGAGACAGAGCAATATAAAACTTCACCCTACCAATCGCTGTGCAGACTAGTTCAAGGCACAGTGATTTTGGAATGGGTGGAGTAAGACTAAGGGTATGCACAATCAACCAAGGGTTGCGGTGCTATCGGGGCGGCAAGGCCGCGGACGAGCCCTAAGGGAACAAAAAAAAGGCCCAGAAGCCTACGCTACTCCCCAATAAAAATTGTCAATGGCTGGTGTTGCTTCAGGTCGAAGTTAGCTGAGTTTGTTTATAACTTTTCTTGAGGAGGTTAATACATTTTATACTTACGTAATAAATTTCTAATTAATGGTTAATAAATGTCCCATCAGGTTTTCACACGTCCGGTGCAGGTTCAGGTTGAAGCTGAATTATTTGTTTATAAATTTTGATGTGTGACGTTAATACATTTTGTTCTTGCATAGTCAATTTCTCATAAACTTTCAGTACAATGTTCCATAAGTGTTTTTGGTCCGGACTAAGGTGCAGCTTCAAGGGGCTTACCTTAATGCATAACACTGTATAATAATTAATGTCTTGTGCCGTCGTCGTTCGACTGTAATCCACCAGACTGAATGGAATTTCTTTTTTTTTTTTTCCATCGACGAATTTGTACACCGAAGAGTTTTTGTTCTGCTAGCTGTCGTCCCCGGCGACGAAGGAGGAATGACTGAATTATCTTTGCAAGGGTCTCATCGGGGCATTCTTTCATTAAATTAGCTAATGAACAAGACGTCTTTTATAAGTCGTGACAGTCTTCATGCGAAGTTTCGTTTACTGTTATTATGTTTATACGATCCTTCTCTTGAATCCAGTAATCAATCTAACAAGTCGATTCTCAGAATACTGGTTGAATTACTTGCTTTGTTCCAGATTTTTCTCCGTAACTTTGGGATATCACTTTCTGTTTCGAAGGAATGCCATCGTTATTTTATGATTTTACATACATTCATTAATCATCCTTAATTGTGTTTCTTGGAATCTGAATTAGAATATACGCAACCTTGAGATATTCAATGGAAAAAAAAAGTATAAGTAAGAATGATGCAGATAAACAAGAATGCAAAAATATCCAGAACAAAGAATTTCAAAAAATGGTAAGGTTTTAATAATGCAAAAGGTGGGAGATATCCATCACTTATTTAGTGAATTTTCGAAACAAAATTTTGAACCAAATACTTACCTCTCTCACTTTTTGGAGTGTGAAATTAATTTTTGCTCGTAATAAAAGCTAATTATTTATATTTATGTTTTTTTTCCACAAAACCACCTTTTGTGAGTGGTCAACAATATATGTCTAGTAAGGGGTATCGTTGTTTCTACGGAGAAGACGATAATCATTTCATACTTAAGAGAAGGTAGGTTGATATTTAAGAAAAATTATTGTGACGTCACGCTCAAAAATGGGGTGTAATATAAAATATATTGTATGTTGGCGGTTGCCTTTTTCATTAAAAAAATATTCTAATAGGGAGGTCTATGGTGAAACTTCGCAAACATTTCTTCAAATGAGTTTTGGGGCGTCCTGGAACCCAAAACCAAGGTCCGTTTACATTTTTATATGCTCATATATATATATATATATATATATATATATATATATATATATATATATATATATATATATATATATATATATATATATATATATAAATGCTCTAAGGAAAAAAAATATATGTTTGTATACCCAAATCGGGTACGCTCTATAGATTGGTGTTGGAGTCAACTTCCGGAACAAATCGGAAATGGTTCGTTCTAACCTAAATTTTGGATTTGTAAATGGAACATGGTATTTTTTATTACAGATTTAGGTTATATGTAAAAAAATAAGAAAGTTTTATCCGAACCACTTTCCCGATAGATGTCACCATTTAACCTTGAAAATAAATTTTAACTGCTCTGAACACAAACCAAACCCAACGATAAAGACGTGACTGTTGTGTGTGGGGAGAATGGATGGCAGAACATGTAAACGTTCATAAATGTTCAAAGTGTCTTCCACCTTGATTCAATTGAACCTTAGAATTTGACATCCACAGAAAGGGAACCACTACTGTGAAATACATTTCGATTGACTCACACCATAGTTTTCCACAAAAAACAGCTAGTTTCAATTTTCTAGGTCATAGATTAATGTAGTTTCCCTTAAATTAAAAAAGATAAAACAGATTACTTGAATATATTGAAAATGTAGCCAAGTATAATGGTTACACTGTCTGCTTAGTGGAGAAACTAGTCAATAAACATAAAACCAAGAAAATGTTAGCGGAATCTACGACTCTCAGAAAAGATAAACCAGACACAACCGTTTTCTGTTTACCATTTGAACCGCGAATTACGAGATGTTTTAATAGCATTTTTAAGAAAGTCAATTTGCTGCTAACATTTTCTACCAAAAAAAAATACATTTAAAATTTTGCTAGGTAACCTAAAGGATCAAGAAAAACCACAGAAGTGTCGGGAATCTATGAAATAGGTTGTAAGGATTGTGAACTTAAATATGTTGGGCAAACTAAAAGAACCATTGAAACTATATTTGAAGAACATTCAGCGCAACTGAGATATGAGACTGTTGACAAATCATGTATTGCTCAGCATACTTGGGATAATAATAATCGTGTAGATAAAGAAAATCTCAAGTTAATAAAAAATGCCAGGCAGTCGCTTGATGCTTACGAAAGTGAATATATATATATATATATATATATATATATATATATATATATATATATATATATATATATATATATATATATATATATATATATAAAAGGGAATTGAGCGGCAATGGACTGAACTGTCAATTGATTTAGTAACTTTAGGGTCCCTAGTCTAATGGTTTTTTTGGTTACTTTTTGACTGCCAACTTATAAAATCATATTCCACTAAGAGAGAGACAGAATCCGGTCACGTGGGGTTCGGGAATTAATGAAAGCCCTGTATATATATATATATATATATATATATATATATATATATATATATATATATATATATATATATATATATATATGTATATATATTTATATATATATATTTATATATATATATATATATATATATATATATATATATATATATATATATATATATATATATATATCGTTAGAAGTTTGAACAAAAATGTTTCGATGAACGGAGTAGGTCCGGTTCTATGTAGATCATTGTTCGAACTGTTATCTTAATAACCAGCCTGTCCTTCTTAGAATGAATATTAGATAACAACGCACAGTATAACAAAGGCAGGTATGCAGTGTTAATTTAATCATAGGGATTTAAGACTCAACAGTGGGGGGTCTGTCTGCATACCTTCCTAGAGGATGCTGTTCGCAACTGCTTGGTAACTAACATATAAATAGTAGTTCTAGTCTTTATTCACTTAGTTTATTCATCCCCTTGATGACGCTAACTTTGTTAGCGAAACGATCGTCAGGTCTAAAAACTGTATTGTGATGAATTGGGTTCTCCAAATTGTACTTATCGTATACTTAATGTTACAATATAAAAAAATATGATTTATAATGGATTGCTCCCAACTACTGCTGACTGGTTGCTATTATATCTGTTAGTCAGAAGTTTTCTACCTTTACATAAAACAAAATTTTTCTTGGGGTTTGTGGATCCAGGGGGGGCTTAAGCAGGTTTCTGGAAACAGTTTTTTGAAAAGAGTTCCGGAGCTAATCTGCAAATTTACCGAAAATTCGATACCAAAACGCACTTACTGCGTCCAGATTTTTTTCTTATAAATGCATCATATTTCGATAAAAGATGCAAAAATGCATTAATAAATTTGTTTTACGAAAATTAGCTAAACAAAATTATAGACCGTTAAACCATAAACTTCACTAAACCTACAATTAAATTTACAAAAAGTTCACTAAAAACCATCAACTTAACTAAACTGACAGCCAAAGCATCAGAGAAAGGGTCTCTTTGAAATGAATATTCTGTAAATAGTTTAGTAAAATGAAGGACAATGACGGTTGAATCTGAAACTTAAGGGTTTGTAGAACACTCTTCTTGCAACATTTTCTTTTCACAATCGGCATTTGTTTCACATTCTTTGCCTAAACATTGTCAATTTTGACCTTTAAAATTGCGAGTTTGACGTTTTGAGGAAAACTCCAAAATTTGTTTCTTTAACTGCCCATAACTTCTTTGTTTTTAAAGCTAGGGACCTAAATTTTGGTACAGAGTTCGCTCTTTATAATACAAACACGCGTACCAAATTGGATGCCCTTACTTTGTTATTTACGGAGATATGAATTTTTTTAGAAAGAAAACACAAAATTTTCCGGGAAAACCTGGTACGATTTTCCTGGCTAACGAACTTACCAAGCCACTTCCAAAAGGAAGGTACTCACCAAATTTGATGAAGATTTTTTTTATATTATTTTTTGAGTTATCGGTCGGATATATATATATATATATATATATATATATATATATATATATATATATATATATATATATATATATATATATATATATATATATATATATATATATATATATATATACAGATCTCCTCATTAGTGCATTTTTTTATAAAAAAAAATTCGCTAACACTTAAAATAGCTGTAATTTCTAACAATCCTAAATAAGCTTATATATAAATCGCTTACTGGAATTACATTATTTTAAATTAATAGATATAAACAAAGTTTATATGTTTGTTTTATATATCACGACTTTTTATTTATAGTTAATTGTTACAATATAAAAAAATAGGATGTATAATGGATTGCTCTCAAATACTGCTGACTGGTTGCTATTATATCTTCTAGTCGGAAGTGTTCTACCTTAAAATAAAACAAAAATGTATTAGAAAATATCTGACCTCAAAATATCCAGTCTAGAATTTAAAACACTCTTAAAATAGATGTAATTTATAACAATCCTAAATAAGCTTAACCATAAATGAATTTTTTGATAACGATTTCCGAACAAAAATATGTTTATGTAGGATTAGAGATACTTAAATTAAGGAATGTAAAACTAGTACATTTTTAAAACGTGTGTCAGGGTTGCAATTTTAGGGGATTTTTACAAAAAATGACACTTTTTTTTCTCTGAGGAATTATTGGGAAGGTTTTGTTTGGAGAAAGTGATAAACATAACAACACTTTTTTTTATTATAGTATGACACCAACAGTCCATCTAAGATTTTAAGACTTGCAGTGATTTATAACCCTAATAAAAACCCTTTTTGATACACATGGAGAGGCTTCTTCTCTGGATTCACATGTGCTTGTTTTTTCCTCTGTAACTGGTTTTGTCTTTCACGGCATCGTCAAACAGAAGAAAATTGCGTGACAATACCATAAGAGGCAAAAGGCCCTATGATTTTAATAACAACAACCAAAATTCGTGTTTTAGTGAATTTTTGTAAAAAAAAAGTTCACTAATGGGGAGATCCCGACTTTTGAATTTTGAAAAAAATGTTGCAAATGAGCGCGAACTAGGATCCTTAGAACCCATATCCGGGGTCAGTTTCGATTTTTATATGTTTATATATATATATATATATATATATATATATATATATATATATATATATATATATATATATATATATATATATATATATATATGTATGTATGTATGTATGTATGTATGTATGTATGTATGTATGTAACGATAACTCAAAAAATAATGGGCCGATTTTGATAAAATTTGGCACGTACCTTCCTTTTGTAAATGGCTTGGATAAGTTCGTTAGTCAGAAAAATCGGACGAGGTTTTCCCGGAAAATTTTGAGTTTTCATTCGAAAAAATTTATATCCGGAATTAACAAAGTAAGGGCAACGAAATTTGGTACACGGGTTTATATCATTATAGGTAAGCTACCTACCAAGCTCTGTAGGTCAAAGGACAAAAAAGTTACAGGCATTTAAAAAAAAATTAGGTTTTCCTCAAAACGTCAAAGTCGATTTAAAACGTCAAAATTGTTAATATTTAGGCAATGAACCTGAAACTAATATGATCTATGGAAAGAAAATGTCTCAAGAATAATGTTTTACAAAGCCTGAGCTCTTAGTTTCAATCGTCATTGTCCTTCAATTTACTAAAATATTCCCAGAAAATTCATTTCAAATAGACCCTTTCTCTGATGCTTTAGCAGTAGGGTTAGCTATAGAGTTTATCGTTTAATGGTATATCATTTTTGTCGAATTTTCGTAAAAAATCATTAAAGCGCAATATATACGTTATTATGCAAGTTACGAAAAAAAGTTCTATACATTAATTATAGGGTGTTTTGAGCTACATCTTAAAAAATATTTTTACAATTACAGGCTGGCCCATAAGTCGTTGGTGATTCAAATTTTCTTTTTTTTTTAGTGAATTTTTTAATCGAAGACGCCCTATGGTATTGCATTTTTGCATTTTCCATCGAAATATAATACATCTTTGTAAGAAAAGAAATTCGGGACGCAGCAATTGCGTTATGGTAGCGAATTTTCATTAAATGCTTCAAATTTTGAATCAATTTGCTATTAACCTATAAGGTTGACCAGAAAACCAGTTTTTTCGGGAACAATATAAGTTTACTTTCGGAAATTTTTGTACATTTTTAAATAATAAAGTTATTTTGATGAAACATGGCACATTGTTTCTAATATATAGATTATACTGGTAACCAAATTTGATGTTCTGGTCGTAGTATCGACACATCCCGATGCAGACATTGTAACGAGTAGGAAACTCTTGCACATGTGCACGGGTACTGCACCCACGGAGAACTGCTTCGAAACAGACGTCATCATGAAGTTAGGGAACTACTTGCTTGTACCCTAAGAGAGAAAGGCTTCCTAGTAGTAAAAGTTCTTGGCCTCTCGGAAACTGAGAGCACCAGAAGGATTGACATCATAGCAATTGAAAAAACCATGAAAACGGTTATAGATCCGACCATACGTGTTGAGAGAGATATGAACCAGCCTGACCAAATTCAAGAATTAAAGTGTATTCCCTACGAACCTACAATAAATTATTATAAATCCAAATTTAAGGTTCAAAATTAATAATAGGTCTCCTGTTTGGACAAGAGGAACATTATTCAAAAATTACATTAATTTTGGGAAAAAACTTGGATTATCCAAGTCATGAGATCATTGAATTGTTTCAGAAATATTAAAATTGCCTGTGTATATTCTTAGAAATCATTTATATGGTAACTCTAACAGATATGTTTATTTTTTAAGTAGATTAAGATTACGTATTAATTAATATTTTGCTTCTTGCTGCTTGATTCTCTAAATTAGCACTCTGCTTATATCTCGCCTGTCTAGCGCAACAGGTTGTGTCTAATGGACCTGCCTTTCGAGCCCATACAGTAATGACACACACGCACAGTTTGACTATTTTTCTTACATTATTTCAGTTAGTTACATTGTCTATCCAAGTAGTTCTAAAACGCTTTTGTCATCCTAAAGTTAACACGATTTCTCTCTGTGGTTATTCAAATTTTCGGAGGTCCATATGTATATTAGTGGCTTAAATATTCAAAAATATATGATATGTGATTTTGATCATAGACGACATTACGTATTTACTGAAAAAAATACTCACTCAGTATCCACTGTTTCAGAAGAGTTGCAAAAACTTCCAATTGCATCGTAGAGTCCTATCCAGGTTTCTTGAGTAATCTGATCGCCACAAGCACTAGTTATGTGAGACACATAGCACGCCTTAAAATCTTTATGGAATCTAGAAAAACAGAAATGATTTAAAAAGGGCAGATAAAAGCATCAAATTTGGAACCAAACCAAAGCAATGACAGTCGTTTTATGTAATATTTATCACTTTTGAAATACAAGAGAGGGATTGTCCGTAGCCAAAAGCTTTACGTTTAAGGCTTAGGACATGATGAGAACTCAATTTACTCATTTTTTTTTAGAAATACTAGGTTCTCAGGTTTTCTCGAACCGCGTTCAAGATTATTTATATGTGTGTATTGAAAAGTATGTCAGGTTAGGTCAGGTCCTTTCCGACACGTCAATATGCCTACTCCCCGGATCTCACCACGACGGCCAGAGAGGGATATATATATATATATATATATATATATATATATATATATATATATATATATATATATATATATATATATATATATATATTTACTGTCATGAATGATTATACAGGATACAACGCAAGAAAGTAATGCTGTTAGTACCTACAATTTCCAAATTACTTAGATCTAATCATTTATATACACCGAAGCATAATACCGAGAGACTCTGAATTTTGACATTTACCACCTCTTCAGCATGCTCCTTTCCTAACATTTTCTTTCCAAGTCTTGTCCCATAAATAACACCACTTTTGTAACTATTGCTATTTATATTCCAGACCAAACAAATTTTAGTAATAATATGAGAACTAATATACCTACTCTCTCCCCATATATATATATATATATATATATATATATATATATATATATATATATAAAAGAGAGCCTCGGTGGTTCAGTGGTAAGAACGTGCGCCTCTGAACCGAAGGGTATTGGGTTCGGTTTTCCAAGTTTCTCCTTTCACTTTTTCAGTACAAACTGTAACATTAACATCAATCGAGGTTGTGGCATTGTATTTGACCAAGCTGAATGTCCGCACGTTTCTCCCTTCAGAGGGGGCGTAAAGGTTGAGCACGTTAAAGATCCCCATATTTACAAAAAGGCGGGGGTTCGGCAAAAATTCAAGGATAGTAAGGTGAAACTGCTTCCTAGTGTCGCTGATTCGCGTAGTCGCTAAAACATACTCACACACACACATATATATATATATATATATATATATATATATATATATATATATATATATATATATATATATATATATATATATATATATATATATATATATATATATATATAAGAGAGAGAGAGAGAGACTTTTTCCAGAGTTTATTGAAAATCTATATTGCGGCTCCATCTTTGCAGCCAGTTTCAAGAGGTTAACGAAATCGAGATGTGAATGCCGCTATGATTGAGGTGTGTTATTTATTGTGAAGCATCTACCTGGGTCGTTATCGGAGTCATTGGTCGGGTCACAACATTTGTGTTGGTTACCGTAATGACTATATTAAGTGGATTAAGAATATGTGTGGGATCCAGTACTAGTGTCGTAAAACAATAGATCAATGGACAGTTCGTTAACCGTGTTATCAGGCGTTTTAGAGACGTTTAATTGACAATCGCGCAATACGTAAAATGTCGGAGGCGGCCTGCCAACAAAAATGCTTGATGATCACCTCTTAAATATATAAGTGTCCAAGTTTGTTTTTAAACTCTTTTGGTTTGTTTCAAATGAATGTCTTGTTTCGTCGCACGTGGGTTTTATGGTTTTCTCGGCGCTTGTGCCATGCGTTGTTAAAACACAATTTCTGTATAAGCTGTTGGTCCACCAGCCCCTTATTATGAATGCCAGAGCCAACGTTGCGGAAGATTTCCATGTAACTATGGGAATGCAGACGACACTACATAAATGCCACCCCCTATTGAATTAACCAAAGATTGATGCACGGTCAAGACTGGCGATCCACGCCCGTTAGCCAGGCTGACTTGTGGTGGCTCGCGGAGCGGCATTCCACGAGCCTAGGATCTAAGAGTGTGTCCGTAAAGTTGTACAACCTCAAAGAAACTGAAAAAAACTCGGCGTATTGCTAGCAAGTCAGTAATGTAGTGAATATTTTCAGATATAAACGTACATTTAATAGCGAACTGACTATTTTGAGGAGCAAGAAATATAGATGATAAACAGGCCGTGTAGCATCCCTGACTTGCGTAAGCACGGTTTATAAACAAAACAAAAAAAGCTATAGCCTCGTGAAATGGTAATCTACGCGCCGTCTGTCCAGGCCTTTAGGTTAGTCGTTTTCATTCCACGATTGAGTATATTCACTCAAATGTGCGATGTAGAACCAAATAAAAAAATATTTGTAGCTAGGGCTGTTTGAGCGGCCACTTCACCCAGATATTTTTATTATGCTTCAAGAGTTGGTACTTGGCGTGTCGGCCAACATGCCACTATATTTCAAGCGGAATTTTATGCACCCTCGGAGTGCAAAAAAATAATGAAACCTTATACTTAAAGAAGCGATTCTATATTATTTCAGGCAGTCGGCCAGTTCTCAACGCCGTCCTATGAACCTATGAAGTGAAGACACCTCGGTGATCGTTTGATTACCGAAGTTATAAACAACGTCGGGCATAGTCAGTACTAGGGCGTGTGATGTGGAAATACCGCGTACTGTTACAACCTTTTTATTCGTAAGGCAATGAGAAAAAACCGCATTGCATCTTTTTCTAAACAGTACGAATGACAGGCAGACTCAAGTCAAGACGACATCGTGTTTAAACTATGACGATAAACTGGAAAGAGACCATTTTTTGCTTCTCACTTGGAAATCTAACATATTTTTAGTTGTTTCGCGAAAATAGAATTTCCCAATTTAACTAAAACTATAAGACATGTTTCATATTTTGATACTTACTCGCAAACCTCGTTTTTCAGAGGTAAGTTATATCTGTATCCTTCAAATGCTTCAGAACGTTGTTGATTGCACTCAGGTGAAAAATTATTCTTCAACGCACAGTCGTTTTCTATTTCTGTAAAAATTATTAATTAAAATTAGTCTGTAGTGATGTAGCGAAAATATTTACGTATGATATCTTTCGTTCATATATATTTATTTTGATGTATCAAAGTCAGTTATATAATATTGCCGTTGTTTTTGAAAGTGTAGGTGAAAATCCATAAATGTTAATTGCACGCCGTTTGCAGCGATTAGGCATTACTCAAACTACAACATGGCGAATCTTAAGCAAAGATCTGGCTCCACAAGCCTATAAGATTCAGTTAACACCAGAGTTAGAGACACTAAACCACGAGAAAATAAAGAACTAATGATTGTAAGAAAATAATTTTTAGCGACGAAGCTTATTTTTATCTCAATGGGTATGTTTATAAGCAAAGTTGTCGGAAGTGAGGAAATAAAAATCCAAAGGAAATCCTTGAAAACCCGAACGTGTTCCTGTTTGGTTTATGGGCTCTGGTAGCGTGATTGGACGATTTGCTTTTCAATGAAGATCGCCAAGCACTTACGGCGAACGATAACGTACGAAGATTAATATTTCGTTAACGCCAGAATTGACTAATCTTGATTTGAGCAATATGTGGTTCCACCAAGATGGTGCGACATGACATTCGGCTATAGAAACGATGACGTTTTGAGATCAAAGTTCGAAGGCAGAGTTATCTCCAGAAATGTTAATGTTAATTGGCCGCCAGGATCATGCTTCACGCTGCTGGATCTTTTCTTTGTGGCTACGTTAAAAGTAAAGTACACACCTACTTGACCAGCTCAAAGATGAGATTCGACGCATAATTCGTTAAACTGACCAACATTTAGGCTCAGGTCTTATTGCAAATCTTAAGAAAAGGATGGTTTCGTGGCAAAGAAGACGTGGCGGTTATTTGGCCGACATTATTTTTCATAAATAATTGTAATTATTTGCACTTCTTATTGAAATAAAGATATCCGAATTTTCGAAGTTAAAGCTGGTTTTATTGAATGATGAAATACGGTAACCCCTATTGGAAAACCGGTTGCTAATTGAAATTTCGGACATCCTTGTTTCCGAATAAATAGATTTTGCAATCCCACGACTTCGCTCAGTTCGAGGGTAATACTATATAGAGGTAAAAAATGGACCAAATATGTAAATTTTTGTGAAGCAAATTAAATTAAACATATTGTTTTAGCGTAATAGACAAACGCTTGATGTTTCTCAGTTATCGTAGATTAAGCTTGGACAGTGTCTTGGTCTTATAACTTCGCTAAATTGAAACCAGGTTACTATATTTAGCTCTCAACAGGTAAGCTGCAAATATGATTAAATTTACTAACTTTAAAACACACTATGTAATTGTCGATACTTTTTAAAGGATTTTGTTGATTTTCCTCATCAACTGTCGATTCTGTTAGGGGTGGTATTCAAGAATGCAGATTTTTTAGATCTCGACGAGATCCAAAACGGTCAACCCACACAGGCACATTCTTAGATTGACTTTTAGATTAATGCATATATTATATTGATCTTAATCTTACTGTAAGTAAAAAAAGTACTTTGTTACGCACAGTTTGTTTATCCTTACAGATAATCTGTCGATATTGAAACCTTAGGTCTTACAGGTTTTAGTTGTATATAATGAAGAGGGCAGGATAACCTCTTTAAAACGTTCTTTATTTAAAAATTTGTACATATTTTAGTTTACAATTAGACATTATTATCTATATCAGGTGACCTTAGTTTATAATATTTTCTTTTTTTTTCAGGTGAGTTTCTATCTGAACTTCAATGCATTGTTAGGTAAGAAATGTACAATAAGCTAAATTTAAAAAGTTCGGGACCCAGCAAGTGCGTTATAGTAGTGAATTTTTACTAAATGCTTCAAATTTGATTACCTCAATTTTCTATAAACTTAAAAGTTGAATTTTGCTAAGTAGTACGGTCTTGCCCAATGCAACATTCACAAAATGTCATTAAAATAGCTTCGTAATTTTCGGATATATATATATATATATATATATATATATATATATATATATATATATATATATAAACATAGAAAAATCGAAACTGAGCTCGATTTGGGTTCTAAGAGTCCTAGTTCGCGCTCATTTGAAAAAAAAATATTTCAAAGTCTCACCATCGATATCTCTTTATTACTGATTTTTTTAAAAATAAAACTTCACTAACCTACATAAAAGTTAAGTAAGCCATAGAAGCTGATCCTTTGATCAAATGATCGGAACGCAATTAACGTATATATGAATAATAATGATACTCTTTGGAGACTTATACCCAGTTTCACAAAATTCGATTAAATATTTAACGACCTGTTAGTTAATTCAGGCTTCAGACGACCAATCACAGCCTATGATTCGGGTTTTGGCCATGACAACCAAATATCTTGAAGCTGCGATTGGTTGTCTGAAGTCTTGATTAACTAACCGGCCGTTAAATATTTAATCGAGCTTTGTGAAACTGGGAATTAGTTTCTCTTGCATAAGTTTTAGCTTTATTTTAATATTACTAAAAACAATTCAATATATTCAATGAGACTGTTTACTACACTTCTGTTCAATTGAAACTCCTCGTAAGCGATCTTCCACATATTCCTCTAAGTTGTCAGCATCGTGTCACAGATATGGTACCTGAACCAAATACGTCACGCTAATTTTTGAACGTTGATAACTCTGATACAGTCACCATAATATAAATTGAATTTTTGCCAAAGCATCGTATGTTTATGTAGTTATACTGACGGATCAGACGAGAAAACTCAGATTTTATTTTAAACATTGCTCATTGCCTCATAAGAAGCAGTAGGTCTTAATAACGTATGGGGGAATTTCTAATAAGGCAACGACATGAATATAGAAAGAAGTCATGAATATAAACGAAGAATTATGTTTTGACAAAGAAAAAACAAGATACAATTCTGTACAAAATAAATATTAATCCTAAAAATAAAATAAATTAAAAAAAATCCAATCCTGAAAGAAAATCAAATTTCGAAACTTTGGAACGTTTAGAAACTACTTTTTACATTCACACACCACGATCGGCGGCCTTTTAAAATTTATGCTTTTCTAACATTACGTTTTTAAGAAACAGCCGTAACTATTTTTTGCTTGTTATTTTACTAATCGGCTTAAATTTGTATAGAATGTTTTCTCTTCAGCGTACAACCTGGATTTTTGCAGGATTTACCGATTACAGCTAATGTGATAGTCCTTGTAAATACTTGAGTTTCTTTTAACAATGTCAATGTGGTAGATCTTTCCAGCTTAATTGTTTTTCCTATTCGCGTGTGATTGCAAAGAGTGCTTCTGTGGATACAAAAATGCTGTGGGGTTCTGTTGGCTGGCATCCCACTATTGGATCGAACGCAGTTTGAATATGCTTACCTACTTGTCCACATAAAGCCCTGTTACTCACAGATGCTATTTTGCAAAATTCCTGCGTTTTGAATAAATAAACCCGTTGTTATTATAAAACATTGCGAAAATCTTTTTTGTGTGTCTCAAATAAGCATATATTTAATGCTTTTGTTTTCATTTTTAATTTTGACACCAAATGTATATTGAAGTTTTAAATTGCAAGAGCCTCGGTGGTTCAGTGGTAAGAACGTGTGCCTCTGGACCGAAGGGTACTGGGTTCGATGCCATAGTTCTCCTTTCACTTGTACATACTGTAACATTAGCATCAACCGAGGTTGTGGCATTGTCTTTGACAAAGTTGCACGTTTCGCTCTTCGGAGGGAGCGTAAAGCCTCGGCCCCATATCCATGCTATGTTGGGCACGTTAAAGATCCCTATCCGCGCTACAGAAAGGCGGGGGTTCGGCAAAATTTCCAGGATAGTTAGCTGAAACTTCTCTCTGGCGTCGGTGATTGGCCATAGTCGCGGAAATAGATCGACGTTAAAGAAACAAAAACACACATACATTTTAACAATCTGTAGTTTTTTGTTATTGTTATTACTATATTTATTGCTATTTTTATGATTATTATTATTATTATAATTATCACCTAAAGGTAACTGTGTGTAACGATGTGTTGCCAATGACACGTTAGCCATATTAGAATAAAATTAGTCTTCTCTTATTACACAAACTTAACCTCAAGCAACAAAAATTCGCCAAAAACAGTTTTGCATCGTGATTTTTTTAAAACGAATGAGTGAGTATGCCGAAAAAACATGCCTCATTATATAGGACCAACATTTTTGTTGCTTAACCATTTGGGGACAATAGCTTACAACGGCCAGGCGTAATTTTATAAGCTGGACTCTGCACAACGTCTGCAGTTGCGTTATTTAAAAGCATTTTGGTGTACCTGTGGTTGTGGCAGAGCGAAGTACTGCAGGAAATTCCCCGATGTTAATAAAATGTAATTTGCGCTTCCACGATTACTTAAAAAACGGCCCTTTGCTGTTATTTTGACTATGGCGTTATTTGGTTAAGGTAATAAACAGTGTATTAATATTTGAAAAATTATGTGACATTTTTTTAAAATTACGTGTAATGACCAGATTGCGCTCATATATCGCTCAACATTTAAAAGCAATAGCCACTTTTTAAGCCAGTTTGAAAACGTGTCTTTCAGAAAGCATTTGGGTTCAGAAAAGAAATGAAGTCGACAGGTATGTTGTGGCTCAAATGGAAAATCGGCTTTACATCGACTTGTCAGCTCTGACCAGTCTGTTTCTTCTGGATTCGTAGCTCGGAAAGGGACTGTTCTGTTTATGAACGAATTAAAATATTTGTATCTCATCCTGTTCCATCATTTATTACTCTAATGACAATGGCTCTTAAGGCAAATCTAAATAAATAATTAACTAACACTCACCAAAGACGTGCTCTGCATCTAGTGTGCATAAATATTCCAGCCCTGCTTGCAAAGAAGTAAAAAATTGGTTTGGTAAATATTTGGCATCTGGTGTTTCAATGCATTCTTCGAAATACTCGGCCGTGGCTCTGCTACATTTTGCGTAATACTTTTCTAGGTAAGCACACCAAGTTTTGTCGGATCTGTTTACTAAGCTAACACATGATTTTACTTCCGCTAGAATCTCCTAACAAAAGAAAATAAAAGCTCAGTATGTATTAGATCAAAAGCCCAGTGTAGTAAGATTGCAGTGACACAAAGGGTAGCTAGAACTATGTTTCTTTGTATCTTTAACTTCGGCAACCTTATTTACTTTTTATAATGGGGGCTACAAACGGCACTATGTGAAGTCTGGTCGGCCATTTTAACGTCTTTATCTATCTTACCTAAAACTAAGTTAAATTATATCGATGTTTTGTTATAAGATATTAACGGGGTAATAATCAATATAAATAAGTAAGTAATCTAACGTGAAATGTAAAGATTAAGACAGAATTATAGAGAAGCAAAATAGTGCCCGTGAAAAGCTAAACATTTTCTTAATCGCAAAAGTGGTTACATTTGTGAGCTTAGTCTTCAAATTTTGTTATTTTAAAACTGCTTCCTCTTAATAAGAAAGTACAGAGGGGTAAGGTTTGGAAACTTTACTGTCTATTCACCTGGTTCCCTTTTATCAATTCATCTTTCTGGAAAGGATGTACCCAGTCACTCATAGACGGGTCCTGCGAAATGGGGAGGCACATTGTCTTATTAAAACTAGGCGCATATTTAAATTTGGGATATTAATCAGCATCGAGAAATAAAACAGTCTAATTCGGAATTAGGTCGCCCTCCAAGAGTTTCCAATACCTGGCTTCAGTAAGACGAGTATCAAAAAATATTCACCACTTCAGTCTGCCAATAATAAGTACTGCACAATTTTTTTGTGGTTTTGCATGTGGCCTTTTATCATCCAATGAAGATCTAGTTTGACCAGTGGCGGTAATTTTGTCAGCATTCACCATAAGCGTTGATACGTCCGAAAAAGTGTGTTTTCTAACTCCGCGTCGTTCAAATCCTGTAAATCTATGATTTGCTAACAAAACTGAAGCATTCCGTCAGGGTCATTTTCAAGTAGTTCCTGGAAGATTGTAAATTTATAAGGATGAAATTATGGTGCCTTCAGTATCCATGCTACTAAAGACTGACTTCCTGCCCTCTAGCTAATTGCATGGTTCTTGAATATTTAACAAGGCAATTACTTTGACGTTTTCGACGAACGCACCCTGTCAGCGAGCAGTTGTCTCTTTCTCCTATGTACCCATTTAATTAAAACATTGTTTTAATTTGCTCATAATGCTTAAAGATCTCGGGGGTGAATGGTGACATTTTGTGCTGAACTGAACAAAACAACTTTATTTTACGTTCTTGTCCTATCTTCGTATTCAGTCCTATGGATTCCAGTTAAAAGTCATTCCATTTGAGTCATCTTCAGCTATTCAATAAATCAATAATACAAATGTTTACAAGAGAAAATCTTACATCGTTCTGATTAAAGGCGTTGTGTTTTATATATTTTATATAAAAATTTGGATACCCACATTCATGTATAGATTATGTATTTGTCAATATAAGGTGAATTTATTCTTTAACTGAATCACGTAACAAAGTAAAATAAGTAAAAATTATCCAATCAACTCAAACAAACAACTATCCATCTAACGATGTAACAAATTAATATAACTTAACTCAAAAAACATAACTCATACGGTCTTTAGAAAGGAACTCAACCCTTTCCAAAATGCCAATTTAAAACCAAATCTTACTTGATTAACCATGTTTTTTAAAAATTACAAGCATGCTAAAAAGTAAATTTGATGTGTATAATTGTACACGCCCACCGAAAAAAAACTAAAAAATTAAGGGTGCTTTAAAAAAAAGGAAATAGTAATCCTATTGAAAAGTTTTATTTTTAGCTAATTAAGAAGTAATAGCATTTGAACTTACCGAAAAAGGTCTCGCATGAGTTTTGCAGGGGCATCTTGTGAAACTGCCCAGAAGAGTAACATTGTTTTGCAAAAAGGTCAGACGCTTTACAATTGACTTTTTAAAGCCTTGTGATGAAGTATCCGCACCATGTGCAAAACAAAACGCTTAAAAAGAAAAATCAATTTAAGTTATGTTTTATAAAAAAACCTAATTTAACATAATACGTAATTGGGCCGTATAAGAAACACAAAGAACAAGTTCACAAACATTTCAGATTTTGTAGAAAAGTTGCGGATATATAAAACTGTGTAGGTAGCAAGTGCGTTATGGTATCGAATTTTTATAAAATTCTTAAACCCAAAAAAACCATAGAAAAGTAACAAAATATATCACCATAAATAATATATTTGGTTTGATGAAATTCTGTACACATGTTGCCTTTATAAAGTTTTTGTACATAGAAAAGTTGGCTTTTATTCGATGAGGGAAAATCAGTCTATTAAGTATATTAAGAAAATGCGCTACCATAACGCACTTGCTGCATCCAAACTATTCCTATCAGTTGTATATAGTTTGTCCGTTTGTCGATTCATTGACTAAAGATAGGAATTGTTTAGAATTTATTTTCCTATAAAAAGTTATAACAAATTATAACACATTCTACAATATGACGTGCTGCTAAAAAATTGTAGAAAGCGTCTATTTCAAATATATTTTCTGCAAATATTTTAGTCAAATGAAGAACAACAGTTATTGTAACAAATGTTCGGGACATTCTTATAATTTTTATACTAAAACCCGCCTTTGTTTTAGAATGTTTGTTTAAAAATCGCCCATTGTGACGTTTTAAATCGCAAGTTTGACATTTCCAGAAAAATTTTAAATTGCATTTTTTGGTACTTTTTGACCTTTCTGCACCAAAAAAACTTATTGTTCGTCTGTCTGCAATACATTTTGTTAGTCACATATATTATTTTGGCATTTTGATCGCCCTTGACCTCCAATACCACCCAATTTTTTCTTAAATGCCCATTACTTTTTTTTAAACTAGAGAGCTAAATTTTGGTACATCGTATACACTATATATGAGCAATTTGCGTGCCAAATTTTGTTGAAATATATGTGATATTTTCAAAAATACAACGAATTTATGAAAGAAAATCCAAAAACTTTCCGGAAAAACGAGTCTGATTTTCTTGTCTATGGAGTTTGCCGTTTACCAAAGGAAAACGCTTCTCATGTTTCAATAAAATTGGTTTATATTACTTCACCATCGTCACAACGTGTGGCAGTATCGCATCGGCGACAAACATTTCTGTTTTTAGTGTATTTTTATTTTAAAAAAAATCACTAGTAGAGAGGTATCCATGTCTTGCCTTAGGAAAGCCCTCACTACATACGAAAATTACACTTTCTAAGTTTATAGAAAATTGAGATTCAAATTTGAAGCATTTAATATAAATTCACTACCATAGCGCACTTGCTGCGTCCCGAATTTTTTTTCGCTTAAACGTCGTAAAAAGTATCAAAACATATAGAAAACGTGATTTGGGAACGAAAGTTTTTTTTGTCCGCCGGTCTGTGTGCCTATCTGTTTGTAGCCAGGATAACTGTAGAACGAATTGAGATTTCGTCTTTAAATTTGGTATACAATACAACACACGAACGGTTCGGATGGTTTTCTTGGGTAAAATCGCTTTCGGCGGTAGGGGATGAACGGGGGGTTAGTTTCATCAAACATCAGGTATTATATGCTGAAATTAAATTAGGGGTTGAATGTGCGGGGGTGGGATATTGTGGACAAAAATTAATTGCTAAAACGGCGTAAAAAGTCTCAACCAATATAGAAAACTTGATTCTGGAACGAAAATTTGTTTATCTGTCGGTCGCTCTGTCAGCATGTACGCCTGTCTGTTAATATGAGCAATAAGTTTTGAACTAATTGAGATATTATCTTCAAATTTGGTATCTAGTTAGCACCCGATAGAGAAAGGCTTCGCCTTTTTTGGGTAAGATCGCTTGAGGGGGTCGAGGATAAATAAGGGGTGATTTGGTGAAAATTTACATTTTTTTTCTTATAAAAATAAGCCTTTGGCTAATGAAACTTGTTTTCCAAAGCCGTCCCCCACACGCACGCACGCACACACACTTTTATCCGATGTTTTTTTTTACAAATTTGGTATACAGTAGCATCCGATAAACAAACGATTCGGATTGTTTTTGTGTAAAATCGCTCCAAGGGATAGGGGAGTGGGGGACGGGGGGAATTGAATCTTTTTTCCCTGAAAACTCAGGAATTATAACGTTTTAGGGTTTGTTTATTAAAAAACTTTCAATTTCCCCAAACATCTGGTATTCTGTGCTGAAACAAATTAGGGATTGAATGAATTTTTTATACAATCCTTTACCAAAGTTTTTGATGGTCAAGAACTTTAAATACCTATATCTTATGTCTCCTTATAGTTTTTTAGATCAGCAGAGCACTTTCTCTATATTCTGTAATATGTCAAAATCAGTGAAAGAAACGTTTACTTAACGCAAAAATAAGTTGTTGTACATAAAGCTATAAATTCACTCTTTTTAGTTTTAATTGGCAAACTTATTTTGGCTCACAATGAAACATATAAAATAATAGCAGCCTTAAGCACGAAACTACTACTACTTTAGATGTTTTATTTTCAAGTTTTCAAAGCAAATATCTTAAAACTAATCAGCAGATTTTAAAATTTCAGTTTTGAATAGATAATGAAAAGAGATGTTCAAAAAGGTGCCCCTATTTAAACTAAGGGGGTGAAAGTTACTCCCGCCTGGGACAGAATGCACAAATTCTCATGGTTTAAAACAGTGCTTGATTTAGATCTTGCAAATACAGGGTGTAGCGTTTAAGACGCCTCGGAACATAGCTCCCATACCAAACAAGATATTCAAAAGTTCTAAGAGCAAAATTGTGCATAATTACCGTCGCTATGTTTCTAAAATACTTCTGGTCATCAGTAGCGTGTCGTATTCCAGTGGCGCATCAAACTTGTTTTTTTTTTAATGGAACACCCTATATTTTATTGCAGATTGGGAAATTGCTCGAAGAGTACTTATTTTTTTATGTAACATGCCATACCCATAACTTTAGTGGTTTCACTGTTAAAACATTTTATCCTCACAGTGCGACCATTTTTGGGATTTTTTTCGAAATACACTAAATGCACCGGCGCCTTGGATTTGAATTTAGGGGCGGGCTAAGACCTCTTGTACTTTCACATAACTTTTTTTTGGGTTAATTTCTGGAAAGAAATATATTTTTGATTGCCCTTCGCAAATTGTCAAAAATTTCAAATGGCACCCCCCTCCAAAACTGACAGCGTTGGATAGCCGAAACCTCAAAGTTTACATTGGTACCAAAAAAAGGCACACATTCCATAAAAAAATGTCACAGAAAAAAAAAACAAGTTTTAACGCCATTTGTACCAAAAAAGCGCAAATTCCATAAAAAAAATTCACAGAAAAAAAAGTTTTAACGCCAATTTGTCGGAAAACATCCTTTTCCGGAACCAAGTCTGCCATGATAACACGAAAAAAATGTGGTTAACGCGATGTTTATTCTGCAATATCACAAGAATGGTTAGTTAGCATCAGAAGTGTACTCTCAGTTATACTCTGACGTCACACAGTCAAATCAACAAACGTTTCAAATAGTTTTGGATACATTTACAACTACTTAAGTGAAAAAAATACGGAAAAAGTTATTGGAATATTAAGCAACCTAAACTAAATGTTCGAAATGACGACCTTTCCGTTGGAGGCATACCGCAACCTCGACTCGCAGCCCTAGACACCCCCCTAAGGCCTTCCGTTGATACATCACGGAAAGCCCCGCGAGTCCTCTTCCGCATATCCTCGGCTGTAGTTCGTACCGATCTGTAGACTACGCTCTTAATGTAGCCCGAGGAGAAGAAGAAGTCAAGGGAAGTGATGTCGCGTGCCCTTACTGGACCCACACGACCAGTCCATGAATCCGGAGACCATTCATCAAGATATCCCCGAACGGCACAGCTATTATGTGCAGGAGGTCCATCGTGTTGGAAAACCATCAGCGTACACTCGTAACCCCAACAAACAATTCTTGTAATATTCTCCAATAATCAACACCATGTCAACCGTTTCTTCTTGAGTTCCGATCGTTTTCGCAAGTTTTATCAGAAAACAATGATTCTGCCGTCAGTTTATTCTTATTTGTAATATTTATTTTGAGAATTACCCTTTTTTGTTTTATCATGGCAGACTTGGTTTCGGAAAGGGAAATGACGTTTTCCGACAAATGGCATTACAACTTGTTTTTTCTTTGAAATTCTTTCATGGAATGTGTAATTTTTTTGTAACCAGTGGAAAATCTGGAGCTTCGGCTATCCAAAGCTGTCATTTTTTACGGGGTTGCCATTTGAAATTTTCGAATAAAAATGACAATTTGCGAAGGCTAATCAATTTTTGTTTCCATTAATTAACCGAAAAACAATTATGTGAAGGTACAAGAGGTCTTAGCGTACATCTAAATTCAAATCCAAGGCGCCGGTGCAATTTAGTTTACTTTAAAAAAAATCTTTAAAATAGTCGCACTGTGAGGATAAAAGGTTTTAACAGCGAAACTGCTAAAGTTAGGGATATGATATGTTACATAAGAAATAAGTACTATTCGAGCACTTTTCAAATATGCAATAAAAAATAGGATGTTACATTAAAAAACAAAAGTTTGATACGCCACTGGAATACGGCACGCCCCGGTGACCAGAAATATTTTAGGAAGATAGCGATGGTAATAATGTACAGTTTTTCTCTTAGAATTTCTTCGATTTCTTGTATGGTAGTGGAGCCTATGGTTCGAGGCGTCTTAGGTGTTACACCCTGTATACTATCCCACACTATCTCAATTTCCCACAGACTACGGTGTGTGGTTGAGTGTGTCCATAAGGATTGCTCACTCCCGTTTCAAAAAAAATAAATCTAGGGCGTCAGGTTTAGTCGGGTTTTGATTCAGAACTGTAACTCTAGTTCGATTACTCTCATTATGGCGGGTACTAATCAGGTCGTTAGTCTAGCAGTTTGACATTGTAAAAGAGTATTAAACTGTAGAAATTGGATTCTTGTGATTTGACAAAGCAATCCGAACCAGAGCAGGTTAGTTTAAGTGGGTAAAATCGGAATGTAAACATTAATTTTGTGGAGCAAATTAATATAAATTTATATATATATATATATATATATATATATATATATATATATATATATATATATATATATATATATATATATATATATTTATGGTATTATGTAAATCAAATTTAGACAGAAGCCTCTCTCCCTCTTCTTGTTGATATAACCGCACCTTGTTTACAATCCCGTGTGGCATTCTACAAATATAATATAAACTTGACGATTTCTACAATTCACAGTGTTCGGTTGAAATTTTACTATATTATTAGATAAATGAAGGTAGAACGCACACCCCCGTAGGTTTGTCAGTAACCACCAAGAGCCTTAAAGTTAGAGGCCCCCATTAGCTATATAGCTATATCTTTGCAACTACTGGCATTTGGATAAACATTTGATTTACAATATCGCATTTATTATGCAACCATCTTCTAAATAGCAATTACAATCATCACTCATTTGTTGGTTACTTTTTATTAATTTATATTTGAGTTATAAGATTTGCATCGACGTATGGCTCAATAGACAAACAATGCTTATTTCAAATAGCAATTACAATCATCACATTAGGAGGTTAGGTTTAATAATCTATATTTTATTGTGCAACTATCTCCTAAAAGCAATTACAATCATCAGTAATTTGTTGGATAGTTTTTATTAATTTATATTTAAGTTAAAGATGTGAATCTACTTACCACTTATCAGACAAACAATGATTATTTCCATTGTGTTGCTCGTTTAATGTAGAACTACCGTCTCACAGCTACAACATAAGCTAAGTGGAGTGGCTATATAGTTAGTATGTATTACGATTTTATACTACCTGTCTGTTTTGACCTTCTTCTCTTCCCGCTGATGTTGACTTGGGTTTTTACAGCAGTATCATCAAGTTGTTATGTTCCTTACTTCCATTCCATGGAATTGTGGATGTGAAAACCTACTGCTATTTATCTAAACATGTTATTTAAATCGTTTGTTTATGAGGAATAACGTTTATATCGTACTAATACTTTGAATTTTGAATAGCAAATGCCATTGGTACTCACAGATCGAGGTGAATCGTTGATGTGGAAGTAGCGTTACAATATTTATGGAAATTGACATAATATGGTCACAGCATAATGTGTATTAAATCGTCGGTCCCGTGTACCCTGCGATGTTGGGCACGTTAACATCTCTACCCTCCTTGCAGAAAGGAAGGGATTTTGCAAAATTTCCAGAACAGTGATGTAAAATTGCTCCCTGGCGTCGGTGATTGGCCATAGTTCCGGAAATAGTCAGACGTTACAAAAAAAAAAACAGGTCGTGCATTATGTTTGAGCAAGTTGCTTTCCTGTGTGCTTCACTATTATGTGGCGAGTTGAGTGGTCGGTGCTGTGTATCATACAAGTACGCATAAAATATCCATAAAATATCCTTACTTTTCTTACAAAAGAGGTTCGAAAATGTTTCAAGTTGGTGGGGTAAAACAGCTCACAAGCTTCGATGATTGGCTAGAGCCGCCACACTAGTCTGGCGTTAAATAAAGACAAACAAAATGAAACATACATACCTACAGTACACTTTTGATTATTCGTGTGCGGATTATCCGTGCAGAGAAATTGATCAAAATTTAAAATTACGAATAGATCGAAAATTCTTTTTTTTTCCATTTCCTCTCGCACAAATATAATAAATATCCCTAATAAAAACCAACGACGATCTAAGTACAGGTCTGGCTATTATAATTATTACGTTGCAAAAATCCAGAGGAAAATAAAACTGTGAAAATAGTTAGAATCTGTAGTGTAGTAGTACGTATGTAGAAGCAAAATGAATTATCACAGATTGCTTACTTTGTTGTGATGAATTCTTATTTATCTCCGAACGTGCCACTACAATAGGAACGCTGAGAAGGAACCATATCCGGGAATGCGTATGTTAAGGTCATACATTTTAATTGCTAATTACAGGGGCGGCACGGCACGGCAGAAAGGAACAAGATAAATATTTCCTGGGAAAGACACAGCTCTTAAGCATTCTGTATATATATATATATATATATATATATATATATATATATATATATATATATATATATATATATATATATATATATATAATATGTTCGTATTATTTGTGTTTTTCAATTATTAACCCCGATATTGGAGAGAATACTGTATTATGTCATATGTAGAAAATTAAATAGTTTATCGTATTTAAGATTTGTCGACAGTGAAAGATCTAAAATCGGGATATAAAAATGTACTCTTCTCTTTATAAAACTAGATGTTTTGATAGTAACAAAATAGAAAGTATCCAACTGAGGGAACTTCAAATCAGTAGATTTATACTGTCTTTTAAAACATAAAAAGTTTGTTTCGCGGTTCAATTTTTACTGTGAATGTTTCTATGTTGAAATCTCATATATCTGAAAGTACTTTTAATTTTAAAAATTACTGTAAAATTTGGTATTGTTTACCGTTTACCAGTGAAGCGCCTTGTGTAAACTTTTATTGACATTTGAAAACTTTGCTGATGATATAAATCCGCTTCAGTTTATTTTGTAGGTTTATACTTAATAATTTTAAAAAACATTGTTTCATGACCATTAAATTTAATAGATTTTGTTAATCAATTATGTAAATATCATAATGAACCTCTTGCTTGAAGACTTTTATAATTCTAAGTACTTTAATCTATTACTATTATTGCTTAAAAGTCCGCTGTGCACTGATATCTTAGACAATAGACGGGTGAAAGTGTATGAAAACACTTCCAAAGTCATTTGAGGAGTTTCTGCTGATAATCTCCGTAAATATTCGACTTCTTTTAAATCCATGTTTCGGTGTGTACTTAGTGGTTCAAGTTTGCCTATAAATAAAGCTTTTATTACCTTTTTTTGACAATTGCTTTTGCTTTTTTTTGGAACGTAAAGTTTGTTCTAAGTGTTATGCTTTGTTTGGTATCAACGTAACTTCAAATATTATTCGGAGGATTGCAGGTTAGTTTGTATGCCACTCCCGCCAGTAAACGATTTATCAAACAAAATACAGTTAATAAAATAATCTGAGCCCGTGTAGTGATTTTTCAATACGTCAGAACACTATTAATAATGGACAAATCCGATTTACTGTTATTACACACACAATGTTACTAGTGCCTATAACCGTACATTACTAAACTGGCATGAGAAATAATAGAGCCATATAGATAGACTACAATTTAATTAATCTATCTATGCAGCATGTAACAGACACAATCAGCGAATCATCAGAATTGCCAGTAGACATCGGTAGTTCGAATGTATCATTATTTATTAGCATAATGAGAATGTATATATACAAGGCATGGCAATTAAATAATGAGACTGATTTAATTAGATAATCAAGTTTAAACACCATGCGTATTTAGTTGATGTCTCTTTTAAAGAAATTTTCATTTGTATCTATATAACGTTGTTGTAAGTCATCTTCTCAGTATACATCTCTTAACATCTTTTGGTGGTTTGAATAAAAGGCTTTTTCTTTTCAAAGAATTTTTATTCCTTTTCCCCACGCGTTTTGATCTTTCTAACCGGTCATCCTCAGGGGAATCTAGAATTTACAAACAGTCTTGTCAGAAAAACTTTTCCGGTAGGCTACTTCTGCCCGGGTACAATACAGAATACAAGGCAAAAATGACGCGACATAAAGTCAATCTCAACACTAAGTCAAATTTAAAAGCTACAAAACTGTCTAACTATACAGATATCTAAGATTAAAAGCATTAAAAGCAAAGTCATACACTATTACATGCAATAAAATACAAATACAACTAAGCTGTGAAAAAGGTAATTTTTGACCTGACAAATTAAAAATTTACCACAAATCTAAATCTAAAACTCCCAAAAGTCTTAAAAATCTCAAAAAGGCTACCCCTTAGAAGAGTTTTAGGTTACGCTGAAGGTAATAATCGGAACGAAAGCACACAGCACAAACATTAGCAAGCCATGTAGCTGAGAAGAAACTTTCAGAGAATATTAAACCTATTAACGGAATAAGAGTGAAACAGAAGTGAATTTTTATCTTTTTTATGAAACATAAACGCCAAGATGGCTATTTTACTTACTTGTCCATTGTTAAACAGGACTAAAAAACTATACAGTTGGATGTCCAAGGAATCTGCTTCATCTGTTGTTATAGGATGGATCCATCGAGTCAGAGGTGTTACTAACCCGAAAGAGAGCAACTAGAGTTGCTCTTAAAATTTAATTTTTGTCTTTGGTACAGAAAGAAATCACATCTAGTCAGGTTTCCAAAAAGTAATTTTTGTCTTTGGTACAAAAAGAAATCACATCTAGTCAGGTTTCCAAAAAGGTAGTAGATAATCACCGGGGACATATCTGGACTTTACGGAGCGTGGTCAATTTGCTCCACAGTCACGAAATGCTGCATGTGTGCTTCCAGCAGCGTGCGCGGGTGCTTTGTCATGGAGCAAACGCACGCCTATAGTCCTTTCTCCCAAATATTTTGTCGTCATTTATGCAGGAGTGTTGCATAATATGCCTCGTTGACTGTAGTATTGCGTTATTTAAAGTCTAATAGAAGAATGTCCTCACAAACCCAAAAAATCGTAGCCATCACTTTTTTGTCGACTAACAGAACTGATCTTTCTTCGCGGTGCTTCGCCTTTACGCTTCCACTCCATCGACGCCTTTTGCACAGAGGCTCATAGTAGAGAACCATAGTTTCATCCCCTGTGGCAATTGTACTTAACACGTCCACAGGCTTTTCTTCACAGAGGTCTAAAAAAGATCGAGCACATTCAACACGACGCACAGTGGGTCAGAATCGGCATATTTCGGAAAAAAGCCTGTATCACAAAATGTTCGAATATTTCATTTATATGTTGTTGTTTTTTGCAAATTGTAACGGTAGTACGTATATTTTAGCATAATATATATTTTAAATCTACGATCTAAAAATGTTAAGAAAAAACAAATACCGAGTACTAGACCATTCTCTATTCAGATCTTATAAAAGACCTAAATTGACTTCTAAAAAAATTATCAATTGTATTTTTTTCTCACAGAACAATTACGTGATTCTTCTAAGGTTATATATACAGGAAAGTCAAATTTTCATGCTTATTGTTATACAGGGTGAAATACCAAGTCAATTATGGTTTTGTTATAACGCCCGCTGCCACAGCAACAAGAAGCACCCCCAACTATCTATTTATCCGCAGCTGTTTTCTACCTTATCACTTAGGTCAAAGTACAGATAAAATAATTAAACTGGTCAGAACATGTAGGTATATCTAGCTAGTAGTGAAAATTCTAAGACTTTATGAGACCTAAAAAAAAGGTTCATAGTAGAACCTTGCCAAATTTCGCATGACTCTTTTATGTAACTTTTAATAATTTATTTTACATATATGAAGTAAAGTCCCTAATTACTCGTTAAAAGTACTGAAATCCATTAAGCCATTTCTTATACAAAAATTAAAACGTTGAACTTGAAAATACTTTTCCAGATTTTTTTTAATTGCGATTTTTAGGTAACTTTGAACACATGTTATGTCAACTGAAAGTGAATTCGAATATAATAGCTAAAATAAATCACATTTACTCTCTAAGAACACAAAAAGAAGATAATATGGCTTATATGGCATATATAATAAATATATATTTTTTCCGCCTCTAACCCACTGTGCGATGCTGGCGCTGAAATGTAAAAAGATCTTTGGGGACCCACCTTGCACTAACTTTATTCATGCCCAAATATTCGTGAAGGATTCGGCGAACGCTTGTATCTGAAAGCCCCGACATTGTTGATAATTATTTCAATTTCAAGCGTCGATTGCTGAATACGAGATCCACAACAAGGACAATTTTGTTGTTCATCACCAATTCCATCGTCCTTCCTGTTCTTGCGTCATCTTCCAAGATTTCCTGCCCCATTCGAAACCGTTTTGACCAGTCGTTTACTACAGAATAAGACGGAGAATTTTCTCCGTACACCCCACCCAGCCGAGCTTTCATGCTTTGAGGTGAAAGATCTTCTCTAGTAAGGAATTTAATAATAGCAGCTATATACTCGATTTTCGTGACTTCTGACATATAATGAACAAGTGTCAGTTATAAGAAAACCAATTCACATAAAAGCCAACTTTGTTTTTGCCAAGTCTAATAAGACTGTTACCAAATTTCGACACGCTGTGATACCCTGGATTTATGTCAGGACGGGAAATTTTGGCGCTTACCTCGTATATGTGTGTGAGTATTTGTCTGAGTGTATAATGTGCTCGTGTTGTTTATGTATGTATATTACCGTTGTGATTTGACGCACACCCACATTGCCATTGTGCAGATCTATTACACGTCTCGTGTTGATTTTTTTCACAGTCGATAACAGTTCTTCTCCGCGTGTTCGTTTCCGCCTCGCAAAAAGTAAGTGCTCTGGTTATCATAATCAATTTCTGGAAGTTTTATTATTTTGTGTTTAGTTATAGATGCTAGTTGTGTTGTGTGAAACGAAACAACTAAATTATTTCAATGATCTTTTGCCTAATATGGCGGTATACCTTATCTAATTCAGTACTTTAAGCAAGCGTGTCGACATCACCGATAAGGAACTCAAGTAAGCACGTTTTAGTATGTTTTTAACAAAAATGTCACATAATTACTTCACTTGCACATGTAAAATATTTCCCAAAAAGTAAGTGTTTTAGCTACCCCCATTTTATTGTCCCCATTTTTACTTTTTTTTAATTCCAGTCATATCACAGAAAAATAAAGCTCATCTGTAAAAATCCCAAAAGGCTGAATTTTAAATGATTTTTTTGTATAAAAATGTTTTGAGAGTCACTATCAACATTAGCATATATAATGAAAGGGGAATCTAGTAAAAATAGTTATGTATAATCAAATTTAGGTTTATTTTAGATGAACCTCGGTGGTTCAGGGGTAAGAACGTGTGCATCTGAACCGAAGGGTACTGGGTTCGATCCCAGGATACTCCTTTCACTTTTTCAGTAGAAACTGTAACATTAACATCAACCGAGGTTCTGGCATTGTATTTGAGCAAGTTGAATGTCTTCTGCTCGTTGAGCCCTTCGGGGGGGTCGTAAAGCAGTCGGTCCCGTGTCCATGCGATGTTGGGCATGTTAAAGATCCCTACCCTCCTTACAGAAAGGCAGGGGTTCGGCAAAATTTCCAGGATAGTGAGGTGAAACTGCTCCCTGGCGTCGGTGATTGGCCATAGTCGCGGAAATAGGCCGACGCTAAAGAAACAAAACACACAGGCAGGTTTATTTTATAAATTTTGCTACACATTATTTTATTATTGATTAGCTTATAGGGATGCACAAAGAAACATATATGTATCTTGCAAGGTATTATATTATACACATTATCTATCATGTTTCAGAACATATATGTATATATATATATATATATATATATATATATATATATATATATATATATATATATATATATATATATATATATATATATATATATATATATATATATATTGTGCTGGGAAATTGCACATTATAAACTGTTAGTACATCAGAGTGTACATAATGCAAAGGCCATATAAATTTCTATAAAACAAAAATAAAAACCCTTACGGAAACTAGTATGATGACGTTAAGTTCCGATTATTGTTTCAATAATGTAAATCGTCAGACCTACAAAATTGGGGGGTCACCTTAGCAATGGGGGGTTATAGTAGGACCACTGGTCAGTAGTAAGTACAATACTTACGGTTTACACGTGATGCATATGGATTTTCTGTAGATTGTATACATATCCACATCGTTCGACATATTTTACTTTACACTAAAACAAAAAACAAAATAATAACATTAATATACAAGCATATTCTCTATTATTGTTAGTCAGTGTTATTTGGATAAGCAATGAAAGATATAAAGCCATAATTTGTTAAAATGATCATTACTTAAACTTTTGAAATTTATAACTAGCAAATTTGGAAAGTATCTCAGTTTAAATGAATTTAAAAGAGCCAAAAATCTATATGCAAATGGATTAAACTCTTAAGCATGAAATACATACCCAAGAATTATGTTCTAAATCAATTACCTATAGGTAATGAATAAACAAACACTTTGTATAATGTACCTAGATATAAGTTTGTTTTTGCTATGTGAACAATGAACTGGAGTTTACCAAAGACAGTGTTTGTGTTGTGGGACTTTTCAAATCAAGAGTGCAACAAATATAAACTTATTTTAGTTTTGAAAGTTATTGTTGGTTATGATTGTCTAAGAAGTAAGATTAGGCCAAATGTCATTTTAAAAATAATATTTAAACTTACCGGGTGAATAGCTGTCAAAAATGTATTAATTAAATTCAAGAAAGGATGCTTTGATATCAATAAGGAAACAACATTAGATGAATTTGGGCAAGATTTCCGCTTTTGTTATGAATTATTGTTGGTTGTTAAATAAATTCAGACGCCAGAGTAGCGTCATTCTTGCTTCCCAAAGAATTTAAATATTTTTAAAGTATAATTTGTGTAAAGAAGACCCATGTTGTTACTGAAACAAACAGAAGCGTTAATTGAAGGTTCAAAGCAATAAACTGCAATATAAACAGTACATATATCAAGAATAATCACATCTAAAGATACCTACCACAACTAGCGAGGAACTAAGGTTTGAAATCTATTTTATTTTATCTAAATCAGCACAAGGAGGAAAACTACTTTAATTAAAAGACAGTCTATTCTGTCAATCATCCGTCAAGCAAAAGCATTCATGGGAAAAATCAGATTTTATACATAAACAGAAATCTTAGATTACATTTCACCAAAGTTCAAATTAAGAACTTAGAGGGAGTCAGGATCGCAGGTCGGAAAGCCATTTTAGTTTGTAACGAACATTTGAAAATCAGCTGAAATTCTGTGAATAATATTAATCATTTAATTTAAAAGTAAGATTGAGAGTTATAACAACGGATCCGTTTAGATTTAAATTTAAAAATTGTGTCCAATAAAAGTTGTTATGAAATTTTTTTTAAAAACATAATTCTTTGAGAAAATTTAATAAGACCCAAAAATAAGGTTAATTCCATATTAGCAGGCTATTTCTTTTCCCCTGTTTAGCAGAATTCACGACTGAGACAAAGTAAGTACATTAATTATTTGATTACAATTTAATTGGCATAAATACTATAATATAGTAGAGGGGTAGGCAACCCATATTACACTGAAGCTAGCTTTAATATGACAAATATATATACTGATCTAAACTAAAATTCAAACACCAGAGTCATAAACATTTTATACAGCTAAAAAAAATATACACTATAAAATCTACAGAGCATCCATAAACATTGTGTAAATTATCAATATAAAAAGGTTTCTAGTTACATGTAAAATTACCATCAATAAAATAATATCATCCCTAAAATTGTACCAATCAAAAAAATAGAATAACAACCAAAAAGGTTTACACACATCTACAGGGTGATTATTTATATGAGATAACATAAAATTATACAAATCAAAATATAAATAATTAAAGATATAATCAAAGTATTAATCAGTATAATTGGCGCCCAACAATTACCAATATAATTGGCCTCCCAACATTGGGCTTTCTTCTCTAATATATATATATATATATATATATATATATATATATATATATATATATATATATATATATATATATATATTGAAAAATATAATATAAATAAATAAAATTATAGCCAAATAATATATATATATATATATATATATATATATATATATATATATATATATATATATATATATATATATATATATATATATATAGGGTGATTTAAATAATATTTTACCTGCCTTCTCATAACGACTCTGTTTTTTGGTTAAGAACAATGTATTAAATAGAAAAGTTGTAAGAAATTTAGAGTTTAGTGCATATTTCAGAAAAAATACACCACCGCGTTCCCAAGATGCAAACTAAAATGTGGTTTTATATAAAAAAATTTATTGCGCCAATATAAACATATCGTATATTTACTTCAGCCGTTCGCGAGACTCCCACGGCGCGTGCCAGCGAGTGTTAAATCGTTTTATCATATTACTTAGAATTCGTATTTTTTTTTTAACAATAAGTAACCGCTAACTTTCCGTCCGCTCGTTGAACGTAACATGCATTTATTTCTTCTTGTGGGCATGCAGTATGCTTTGAAAATAAATTACCAGAACTTTGTTAGTTGTTTTTCTGTGCAAAATGGTTTGTAATATAACTATTTGCAAGATATCAAACCATTTTAATATCAACTGATGGCGCTAACTTTTTCAGTGAAATAATCGTCAGGTCTTTGAAATTTGTGTTGTAGTGATTTGGGTTTCTCTACTTAACTGACCCAATCTAACTGAATACTGACCCAGAAAAAAGTTATTTAATTTTGAGAATTTGCGCTTTTAGTTCTTCAATAAGTTACGCTTACTTAGCCATATTTTCTGTAGTACTCAATTCATATAGAAAATGCATTGAATTTATCTCAAAAATGTAAATTTTTACTTGCTTCTTGGTGTATCATTTAGTTTCCCTAAAACAACGTTTTAGTAATTTTTACAAATTTTGTATATTAGGTACTGACAACTTGTTTCTGCCTCACAACCATTATCTATGAGTTAGTTATAAGTATGTATAAGTTGTATAGATTTGATAATGGTCCTGAGAACGAAACACTTCGTTTAAGGTTAACATACGCTATCTTAACTTTAAAAAGTCTAAACTTTGAGAACGAACTTCTTCGTCTAAGATTTACGAATGCTTTGTTAACTTTACAAAATGTAGACTAAACTTTCTTGGGTACCACGCCTCCGGGCGGAAGACAATTGCTGCTAAAACTCAGCGAGTTTAAAGTAAAATGTCGTTTTTGACAACTTGTTCCTAAATACTTTTGATCCATGTTACATATTTTATTTAAATTGAAAGTCTTCAAATTGTATATTAATCTTAATGGTTTCATATAAAATCCTTACAGTTACATCTGTACAATTTTAAAATAAAGTTTTCATTTTTTTTTTTCGGCATTTTTTTATGTTTATTTCTAAAGAAATATCTTATTTTCCAAGATATGGATAATTAGCATGTCTAAATAAAGTTAGATATATTTTCACGACAATTAGAAACGCAGACCGTTTTCGCTCTAATTAGAGCTCGTTAGTGCGTTATACTGATTTCAGCGAGAAGACACCTATAAAGTAATACAGCTAAGGCAGCCTCTCTAGTAGAACACTGTGAGATGTACGACAGGGTCGCCATCCCGTTGCGGAACCAGGTAGTGTGTTGTCACGGTAGCTCCAATTAACACAAAATGTTGTAAATAGAGATTGTGTACAACCAACCAACAATTTTTGTAAATTGTCAGCCCTGTCCCATTTCTTCCCGAATACTGGGATAATGTATGTAAGGCTAGATGTATGCCTATCATGCGTTTCTAATTACGCAGACTAGTTTCGCTCTAATTAGAGCTCGCCAGTGCGCTATACCTACTAATTACGGTGAGAACACACCTATAAAGTAATACAGCTAAGGGAGCCCAATTCCAAGACAATGTATGTAAGGCTAGATGTGTTCCCATCATAACTAGAAACGGTGATAATACTACTAGCCTTACATACATTGTCCCAGTAATTAGGGAACACATGTGCCAGAGGGCTGACAATTTGCAAAAATTGTTTGTTGGTCGTACACAGTCTCTATTTATAACATTTGTGTTAATTGGAGCTGTCGTGACAACATACTACCTGGTTACGCACAGAGATGGCGACCCTGTCGTGCGTATCAAAATGTTCTAGCATGTGTAAACTTTAAACACAACCTTTAAATGTTACGTACTTTGACGTAAGTCTAATAAAATGCGTACATTAAAATCAATAAATTTAACGTCGCATTTACATCAAGGTTATTAAATGAATAAAATTGAAATTGCATTTTAGATCGTTTTACAATCAGCAAACCACGTGGGTACGTTGAAGGTGTACTATAACTTTTGGAAAGGTGCACGCCTGATAGCCGTAGTTGGACACAATCGTCAGTTGTAACCTTGATGGTGCAGATTATTGCATAGTTACGTTGCCGAACACTGTTCTTATGACATAGATATTTGTGTACATACCTACAATTTAACGGTACACCGGTAAGCACTGCAACACTATCTGAATGCGATATTACAAATTACAGCGTTAGCTTTTTTTGTGACCCTAATATTAAAATCTGTATATGTTTCTGGCTTGGGTAATGGCTTTTATTTGAAACTGAATACTTACTACACAGGGTGTCCACTCGCCTGGAAAACACGGAAAACCGGGAAAATTCAGGGAATTTGTAGAAGGAAAAATGTTGTCAAGGAAATCAAGGAAAAATTGTGAAAATTGATTAAGTCAGGGAATTTTTGTCCGTGTCAGGGAAAGGTATTTGTTTCAGTTTTACGATAAATCATTAAAAACTATGATATGTGCATATTTGTATAAGTAGCGTTTTCGGTTATTTGTAAGGAAAATTGTGTATGTTTTATAAATGGAATTTGTGGAAGTGTGTTTTCCGCCATGAGGCGAAGACCTACTGTATTCTCTAGTAGTGGGTTACACAATTTGGGTGTAGATTGTGGAATATCAAGTCAGGGAAATAGGTTTTGGCATGTCAGGAAAATCAGGGAAAAGTCAGGCATATTGATATGCTGTTTTTAGTGGGAACCATGTTACATCTACATCTACCTTGCAGTTTTAGTTTTTAGTCGATAATGAGCGAAATGACTGGCGTCTTGTGAAGTGAGGAAGAATTGTCGCAACATTGTAAATTGTAACTTGTATATAGTATCAGTTTGGCATCAGTCTTATCTGCATAAGGTATATGTTTAAGTTCTCAATTTTGAAAAAAAAAAGACCGTGAATGTTCTTGTAATATTATGTACTATTTTACCAAAAAACAAAAAAAATACTTATATAAAAAAAGTGTGTGACTGCTCAGGGCAGATCATTCTGAAATGCGTGTGGGTTCATGCCTTATAATGTGGGTGGCGTCGGACATACAAATAAAAATCGAGACTCGGTTAACTTCAATAAATAATGATTTCATATAAGGCCAAAATGATTATAACTTACTGTGGTAGATGGAAGCAGTTATAAATAAAATGAGTAAGTTTGAATGGATGTACAGATTAGCAGTGTCCTTAACTATGAGGTGTATGCTGGTGCTCCTGGGATTAACTGGGAACGAGAAGGCTACTCAGGGCTAGCAAAACCTCTGAACATATTCTCCTGGATTGGCAAGGTGTTGTAAATACCACTCAGGGCCGGCAAAACCTCTGGACATATTCTCCTGGATTAACGTTGTCAGACAATGTTACTGCAGCGGGTGCTTCTTCGCGGCATGATGTTGAACGATGGTGTCGATAGGGCTACCAAAACGGGATAGCTCACATGAGCGTGCTGCCTTGTTCTCTTAGCTGATTATTCTTAACAAAGTTATTGTTTTCAAAATTTCGTTGAAAGGACACTGAAGGGCTACACGAGCTTATAAAGAATTATGTCATTTGACAAACGAAAATGAGGTATAAATCCGATTTCGAAACCAGCTATCAACTGTCGCTTTAAGGGTTGCCATGGGCATTAATTTATGACGTAATATAATAAATTCCATTGAGTAGGAAAGTAGTAAACTTCATTGACTAAGAAAATAATGTAATAATGTGTCATTAAATGTTATAATGGAAATATGCGAATTGTAAAACGTGTAGCACGTTAGGTCCTGACTCAGCAAGTAAGTTATGGTAGGAAATTCTCACTAAATATATGTAAATTTTAAAAATAGTTTTTTTTTAATTTAAAAAATATAATTTTACACATATTCGTAAAAACAAAACTGCCACAAAGTGCAATTAAACAGTGCTTAAAATATATTCGAAGACTTACTGTTGATTTTCTAGCCTTATAAATGAAAGTAAATTGCAATAAAACAATCAATAAATTCAAATGTAAAATGAAATAAAATATTTTGTAGGTGGTCATGTTTACCTTCTAAAATATATTTAACTTTTAACGCATTGATTTTTAATTGTTGAGCCTTATATTGGTTACTTATTTATTTCTAAATCAATAAACCTAACATGTCAGGATAATGTTACTGTGGCTTTCCTAAAATAATAAAATAATAGCAAAAATATAAGCTAGATGAAAGAAATTATTACCCATTTAAAAAGATTGCTGGTGTGATGTGCCGCTATGGTAAATCTTTGTGTTATTGGTTTAAGTTAGAAGATATTTAAAAAGCTTTATTTGATGCATTTAATTTGTTTGTCAAGTTTGGAAGATATACGTCAATAATTTTTGGAAAAACCGCAATCTACATTATGCAAGAATATACAACACAAGTGTTTCACTTCATGCATAAGCATAGCTACTTTCGTAAGCATCCAACTGACGTGACTACCCGGCATTTTTTGATTAACTTGAGGTTTTCTTTATCTACGTGATGATTATTATCCAAAATATTCTAAGAAAGAAAATGTTAGCTTCATCTACGACTTTCAGAAAAGATAAACTAGACAAAACCGTTGTCTGTTTACCATTTGAACTGTGATTTACGAGAGGTTTTAATAGTATTTTTAACAAAGCTAATTTCTAGCCAACATTTTCTACAAAAAAAGAACATTAAAAAATATGCTAGGTAAAACCACAGAAGTGGCGGGAATCTATGAAATATGTTGTAAGGATTAAAATAACTATTAAAACTAGATTTAAGGAACACTTAGCGCAATTGAGATATTGCACTATTGATAAATCATGGATCGCTCAGCATATTTGGGATAATAATCATCATGTAGATAAAGAAAATCTCAAGTAAATTAAAAATGTCAGGCAGTCTGTCAGTTAGATCCTTACGAAAGTATACATGCATTACATATATATATATATATATATATATATATATATATATATATATATATATATATGTATGTATATATATATATATATATATATATATATATATATATATATATATATATATATATGTGTAGATATTTAACATGATGCCACCATATGTAAGAGTCCTTAACTCCTCTCAATTCTATAAAAAGCAAATCAGCAAATTAACTTGTTAGTCGAACTGACAGATATACTACACTAAAGGAAAAAAAAAGAAATTAAAAATCATGTATGATGCATGTGCGAGGTAATTGGAGGCCGATAATATGTTGCGTGATGTTGTGGTGAGTTATATTGTGTGTAGCACATCTGATTTTGCCTGAGTGTTGAGACACCGAATACAGTGTGTATGTGTTATGTGTGTGTATGTTGTGTGAGTGTGTGGATTGTGACAGATTTGCAGAATTGATTGACAACTTCACTTATGATTTGCTAACACTGTTGGGGCTCTGTCTTGCGTCGTCATTTCCGATTGTGGCATGCGCACAAGTCGTCTGCAGGCTTGGAGGGGGGGGGGGGGGGGGGTGGCGCATGGGAGTATTAACGTTATAGTAGTGTGGTTGATGATATGTATCTTGTACTATATTATATGTGTTATATTTTTATATTTCTATATTGTGTTATATTAGGCTTGGGATTGTTTTAAGGTGAGCTGTAAAAAAAAAAAGAAAGGAAAATTTTTTGTGCTAATATTGTAGGTTTTATGAACAAAAACCATGTATTTTTTACGTTTGAATAAACTTATTATATATATAATTATATATATATATATATATATATATATATATATATATATATATATATATATATATATATATATATATATATATATATCGTTGAAAATTTGAAGAAAAATGTTTCGATGAATGGAGTAGGTCCGGTTCTATGCAGTCCATTGTTCGAACTGTTATCTTAATAATCAGTGTGTTCTTCTTAGAAGGAATATTCCATAAAGACACACAGTATTACAAAAGCAGATATGCAGTTTTAATTACAGCGATTTAAGACTCAGCAGTGGGGTATGTCTGGATGCCTTCGTAGAGGATGCTGTTCGCAACTGCTTGACAACGAACATATAAATAGTAGTTCTAATCTTTAATCGCTTAGTTTATTCACCCCTCTGATGTCGCTAGCTTTGATAGCGAAACGATCGTCAGGTCTAAAAACTGTATTGTGATGATTTGGGTTATCCAATTTGTACTTATCAGTGTTCATCACAGGTTCCGCAGTCAGTAATAATACAAAAAAAACTCTCACTATGACGTAAACGGTATTTTTAAGGTATAGAGAAACATATTACAGATGGATCAGGAATTTAAAAATGCTAAAATATATAGGTGTTTCATTAAAAAAAAACATTTTTGGTCAATATTGTATAATTACAGTAACGAAGATATACACATCGTATAACTTTGGGTTACATCTATCAGCCAAATTTGAAGAAAATCAGTCGAACGGTCTCCGAGATAAATATGATTCGATACTTATGAACATGTGGTCCGTACTGATTGGGCCATAGAGTAACTAATTATAAGAATGAGGTTTAGCGAAATATGACTTAAAAATATAGGTGGTCTAAGCGCTACAGGGTGTAAAAGGTTTATTTTTAATATATTAATTATTTCACAATTTGAGCGGATAGAGAAAATTACGTGAACACTCGGATTATGTTTTTGTTTGTGAGAAATTCGAAGCTGAACTTAATTTCCAGGTGCCTCAAAGAGTGCTTTTTTATACAACCCTCTACAACAGTTTTTTCTTTCTTTCTTTGGTCAGTCTATTTCCACGACTATGGCGAATCACCGACGCCAGCGAGCAGTTTCACCTCACTATCATAGAAATTTTGCCGAATCCCTTTCTTTCTGTAAGGTGGGTAGGGATCTTTAACATGTCCAACATCGCATAGTATACGACACTGGCGGCTTAACGTCCTCCCCGAAGGGCGGAACGTGCAGCCATTCAATTTGCTCAAACACAATGCCACACCCTTGGCTGGGGTTAATTTACTGTATGGATTGAAAAATAATTTGACGTTTCTACTGGGAATTGAACTCGACACCACTGGATCCAGAGGGACACGTTCTTACCCCTGAACCACCGAGTTTGCTTAAGAAAAAATCAATTAGCTGATTATTTCTAAAGGACAAAGTTGTACTCGTTTATTGTCGATAAACGCCGCATGCAGTTTCGAGATATTCGCACTTCCATCATTCAATGTGAGCAACCTTTCTGGCCACTGTCAACATTATTTCTTTATAGTTTACTTCAATTAGGTATGATTTGATAGATTTTTTTATTAATTAATTTGTTTCGTATAATTATACAATATAGGTATCTCAAAAAAAGCTTTCATGTGCATGTAAAATAACATAATTTTTACCATTTAATGTCCGTTTCGAAATATTCAAGCACCAAGAAGTACGTTCGAAATATCGCTTTTAATTAAAAGTTATTCCTGTCTAGATTTTTCTAGCAAGGTTACGACATTAATATTCAAATTTTCATCGATTATAACAGGAATCAAATGTTTTCCAATTTTCTGATAGGACCAAACATAGACTCGATGTACGCATTTTGTGCCATTCGCTTTGTTAGTACGCCTAGAAACGCCTTGTTTTTTTACGATAATTTTAATTAACTATCAACCCATAAAGCTATTTTTTTTGTATTAAGTCACTAAAAACACTTGCCTTTACTTTGATTTATCCTTTTATTTTTGTGATGACGATACCTTGAAAATCGGTGTCATTTATTTTTGCAAATTGCAGTATTTAATTGCTTCAGATGGTACGAAATCATAAAATTACTTTTAATATTGAAAATATAAATCAATTATTTATTTTGTTTTCCTTGACACGGTTACCTTTAAATGACAAATTGGTATTTCGGAACCGCTACTTTATGCTGTCGTAAATAATAAATCATAAAATGCGACTGCCAGACGATGTAACAATACTTAATATAGACACTGGTTCCTTACAAAAGAAAGGTATGAGCACCCATAAGTAAATTATGTTTTGTTGCAATAAACGTCAATGTATGGAAAAGGCAATGCCATTAAATGATCCTTGTCTATATATTTTTACATTAATTACAATAATTAGAAGAATAATAACCAGAAGTTACAATTATATACACAATTTTGAAAAAATGCCCTCGACGCGTAAATATAATTTTTGAAGTAGAAAAATGTTTCGCATATTTTCCGTTTTACCTTTCAACTTCTTACGAGGCGAAGCCAGTCTCATCCCTAAAAATGTAATAGCACAAAAGATCTAGTGATACTCCGTTTTAAAGCTTGTTGAACGCATCAGGCTCTTAATTTGGTGTGTAACTTTCCCAAAACAGAATCTCCAAATTTAAAAATAACATTAACATTTGTTTTGACCTCAAAATGCCTTAGTTGCGGAAATACATCGATATTAGGGAAACAAAATACAACATAAAATTTTGTAAACACCTCGAACTATATTCCCTGTTAGAAAAAGACGAGATGTATTCTCGCCGTAATTAGAAACGCCGACCGGTTTCGCTTAAATTAGAGCTCGTCTGTGCGCTATAGTAATCACAACGAGAACACACCTATAAAATAATACGGCTATGGCAGCCAGCCTCCTAGAACATTGTGAGATGTACGACAGGGTCGCCATCTCTGTGCGGAACCAGGTAGTATGTTGTCAAGACAGCTCCAATTAACACAAAATGCTATACATCGAGACTGTGTACAACCAACTAACAATTTTGTAAATAATCAGTCCTGGCCCATTTCTTCCCTAATACGGAGACAATGTATGTAAGGATACATGTATTCTCACCGTAATTAGAAAAATTGGTCAAGTTAGATGGGGGATAGATTAAATGATTAAGTTGTCGTTAGTGTTTATAATCAACATACTGTCACATGAGTGACATAAACATTTAGATGGTGTGGAGTGAATTGTTTATAAAAATCAAGTGCTGAAATTTAACATGTGTGTGTGTGCGCGTCTGTGCAGATAAAAGCATGGCATTCTCCACAGACTTAAGACGGAATTCAAAATAAATAAGTTTAAACAGATCCAATGATATGCTTAACAGGTATATCAAGTTACGTTAGGTCTTACAAAACTTATGAAAATTCGCTACTCTGGGGCTGTTTAAGCGGTAAGCATCAGCAGTGAAAGCGTTTCTAATAATTTTGGGCCATATTAATCGAATAACAAATTTATAATCTGTGGGGTTGGGGGTTGGCGGAGAAGCACATACTTCATTTAAAAATCATACAAGTTTTTATATGTTTTATCTATTTATTATACAGTGTGGAACAGCCAAATGGAATAAATTCGATAACGGATAAATGAGGGCGTGTTGGGAAAAACGCTTGGACACGTCGATTTGTATTTTTAACTGCGCATCTTTTTCAAGAAAAAAAAATTATATAGCGTGCGTCATGTGACAGTGGCTAATACCAACTTTCTTATTTTAAATACAAGCCCCTGTATATTATTAATTTTTTGGATTCTTCAGAAAATTCTAGACATAATTCATGTACAATGTTCTATACCTATCTTCAACTGTTTCGGAAATATTAAGTATTTTCAGATTTATTACAAAAATTAACATTAAAAATAGAAAATTATTTTATTTCACAAATTCGCTACATTGCATTCAATACTTATTTCCCATTCAGCTCTTGATAATGAGAAAGTAAACAAAAACCATTCCTGCGTTTCTTTTTACTGATATGAAATGAAACAAAAACAAAAACAGTTTTCTTTCTGTTCGTATAAAACTCGTAGCCTTAGCAACTTGTTGTCTGCCTGCATGACAGTAGTGATTAGTGTCAGTGCTATTGTCGTTTGAATTTCGTTAACTGTACGTAATAATATCAGAAAAATGGTTCATTTAACAGAAATGCACAAAATAACCATTCTACAAATGATTGGTTATGGAGATAACACACGGACACAGATGGAAGTGTCTCGCTTATTTCACGAAAAATTTCCAAATTTGCCGCCTGTATCCCAAGGAACAATTAGCAAAATAGAAAAGCAGTTTCGCGAGCTTGGTCATGTGAGACAGATAAAAAAAGTAGCTGCCAATGCAGTAAGTGATGATACGAAATTGGATATTACGCTTGAGTTTCAAGAAAACCCACATACTTCTGGTCGACAAGCAGCCCAACTATTCAACGTTAGCCACACAGCAATTTTTCGAACATTAAAGGAAAGTAAAATGCATCCCTATAAAATGATACCAACTCAGGAGCTCATGGAGGACGATTTCGATAGGAGAACGTATTTTTGTGAACAAATGATGGCAATGTTAGATAACAATGTGATCCAATTAGAAGATGTTTTGTTTTCTGATGAGAGCACATTTACACTTCACGGTCATGTTAATCGTCAAAATTGCCGCTATTGGTCTAATGAGAATCCTCATTGGATGAGAGAGGAACATACGCAATATCCTGAAAAAGTTAATGTTTGGGCAGGAATTGTTGGAAATCATATCGTAGGTCCCTTTTTCATTGATGGCAACTTGAATGGGGATAAATATTTAGAACTGCTCCAAAATAATGTCGTGCCAACTTTGACAAACTTATATCCAGATCCAGCAAACCCACAAGTTCCTGCCAATAAAATATGGTTTCAGCAAGATGGAGCACCGCCCCATTACCAAATCAATGTCCGGCAGTACCTGAACCAAATTTTTCCAAATCGGTGGATAGGGAGGCGCGGATCGATAGAATGGCCAGCACGATCTCCTGATCTGTCGCTATTAGACTACTTTTTGTGGGGATATGCCAAAAGTATTGTATACAAAACTAAGCCCCTCAACTTAGATGACTTAAAAAGACGAATCACGCTTGCGATTAGATCAGTCACGCCTGAGATGTTGAGTAATGTTAGAAGACATTTCTATACCAGATTAGCATGTTGCCAAGATGTTCGTGACGAGCATTTTGAACATTTACTACATTGACATTAATTTTTTTTTTGTTTTTTTAAATTATTAAGAAATAATCAGTATTTCTTATTAGAATTTGTGAAATAAAATAATTTTCTATTTTTAATGTTAATTTTTGTAATAAATCTGAAAATACTTAATATTTCCGAAACAGTTGAAGATAGGTATAGGACATTGTACATGAATTATGTCTAGAATTTTCTGAAGAATCCAAAAAATTAATAATATACAGGGGCTTGTATTTAAAATAAGAAAGTTGGTATTGGCCACTGTCACATGACGCACCCTAAATAATTTTTTTTTCTTGAAAAAGATGCGCAGTTAAAAATACAAATCGACGTGTCCAAGCGTTTTTCCCAACACGTCCTCATTTATCCGTTATCGAATTTATTCCATTTGGCTGTTCCACACTGTATGTAAAGCTCTCTTTATGAAATCCAAGAAAATCATGGTTCATTCAGGTAGACATTATGAATAAATTTAAAAAAAATTAGACGAAGAAAACAATTTTTTGGGCGAGTGCTAACAAAGTAGCGAGACAAGGAAATGTCAAATGAAATCTTCCTAACCAGGAAAGAAAATATCTAGATTTAACAGTTACATACTTAGTTTAATGCTTCTACAATAACCCGAATACCTAAACAATGCTCTTCGTGTAACTCCTCAAATAGTCGGAAATTTACTCTTTTCATCTTAAAACGAAACAAAATCGACATCTTCCCAAGTGTTTCTTTATTAGTTAAGGAATTAGCTAATAGTAGTCAAGATGGCTACTAATATTTGTTAAACAAATATTGCACATCAAGGAAAGTAATTCCTGGGAAGCAAATGGTGGCAGCGCAATAAAAATATAATTTAACTCTAGAAAGATTGAACGCGCAGTTATTTTGCTTTCAATTGACATTTTTTATTTTAACATTAACATAAGCTTAGAAACTACCATTGTTTCATATAAACATTTGGTAATAGAAATACTTGTGATTTTTAAGCGCAAGTTAATTGACTTATGTGTGAGAAAGGATGAGCCAAGGACTTTGTAAAGACGAGATAGATTGTGTCGCAAAACAACAGTCAGTAATATAAGAACTGTCTTTTTAGAAATAAAGTAAATGTAGCGTGTAAGTTGAAACATAGTAATAATTCAGATAATTATTAATAACCATTATACAATGCACCTTTGACAAATATATATATATATATATATATATATATATATATATATATATATATATATATATATATATATATATATATATATATATATATATATATATATATATATATATTTGTCTGGGATGTAGTTTAGATAGGTTTGATTCAAACATTACTAGCAATATATTTTTAGAATTACGCTGATTTTCTTCCGCTTATTTATTTAATCCTTAATGCACTATTAGATCCATTTCCGTAAAATGTAGTTTAGTGTGCTGGTTCTCTTTCTATTTTCTTCTGTAACTTGGTCAAGTACCATATTTTATGGATTTTTTTCTGTTGGGTTGTAATTGATTTAATAAAAAAAAAAAGAAAAACAGAACGGTTGTAACGGGTAGCTTTCTCCCATTTAATTTTCAAGTCAACCAACTTACCTTGTCGTATATGATTTAACCCTTTACCGCAATCAATCTGTTTTTGTTTGTTTGTTTGTTGTTATAAGTGAATATGTGTTGTGTTTATTAAACCGTAAAATTTCCTGTGCCACAACTTTATTTGCACTCTACATGGAATTGGTACAATTAGAGCAACGAGAAGTAAATATAGCAGTTACGAAACAAACATCACCAACCACGTAAATATATGCTAAAAATCTCGGGACGCAGCAAGTGCGTTATGGTAGTGAATTTTCATAAAACTATTTTTTAATAGCAATAATGTGTGTTTTTTTAAGAAAGCAGGCATCACATTTGGTTACCAGTATAATCTATATAGTAAAAACAATGTGCCATGTTTCATCAAAATAACTTTATTGTTTGAAAATGTAAAAAAAAAATTCCGAAAGTAAACTTAAAGTGTTCCCGAAAAAACTCGTTTTTTGGTCAACCTTATAGGTTAATAGCAAATTGAGCTATTCAAATATTAAGCATTTGATCAAAATTCGCTACCATAACGCACTAACTGCGTCCAGAATTTTTGTTCTTACAAACATGCATTATATTTCGATGGAAAATGCAAAAATGCAATAACATGAGGCATGTTTGATTAAAAAAAAAAAAAAGAAAATTTGTATCACCAACGACTTATGGGCCACCCTGTGATTGTAGAAATAATTTTTTAAGATGTAGTTTAAGACACCCTATAATTAATATATACAATTTTTTTTCATATCTGGTATAATAACAGATATATTGAGCTTTATTGATTTTTTTTTACGAAAATTCTACAAAAAGTATATACTATTAACGATAAACCCAATAGCTAAGACTACTGCCAAGCGTCAGAGAAAGGGTCTATTTGAAATGAATTTTCTGGAAACATTTTATTAAAATGAAGGACAATGACGGTTGAAACTAAGACTTTAGGGTTTGTAAAACATTCTTCTTGAGACATTTTATTTCCATAGCCCGTATTATATTCAAGTTCTTTTCCTAAATGTTGCCAATTTTGACGTTTAAATCGCAACTTTGACGTTTTGTGAAAAACCCCAATATATTTTTGTTTAAATATGCCTATAACTTTTTTGGCTTTTGACCTACAGAGCTAAATTTTGGTAGGTAACTTGCCTGTAATGATATAAACCCGCGTATAAAATTTGGTTGCCCTTACTTTGTTAATTTTGGAGATATTTTTGAAAGAAAACACAAAATTTTCCGGGAAAACCTCGTCTGATTTTCCTGTATAACGAACATATCCAAGCCACTTGCAAAATGAAGGTACTCACCAATTTTGACATTTAAAATCGCGATTTTGACGTTTTGAGGAGAACCCAAATTTTATTTCTCTTTGAATGCCTGTAACTTTTTTGTCATTTAACCTACGGAGCTAAATTTTGGTAGGTAACTTGCCTCTAATGATATAAACCCGCGTATGAAATTTGGTTGCCCTTACTTTGTTAATTTTGGAGATATAGTTTTTTTTCGATTTTTTTCGAAAGAAAACACAAAATTTTCCGGGAAAACCTCGGCGGATTTTCCTGGCTAACGAACTTCTCCAAGCGACTTGCGAAAGGAAGGTATGTGCCAAATTTTATCAAAATGGGTCTATTATTTTTTAAGTTATAGGTGTAACACATACATACATATATATATATATATATATATATATATATATATATATATATATATATATATATATATATATATATATATATACATATAAAGTCTGAAACTGACCTCGGATTTGGGTTCCGGGGGTCCTAAATAGCGCTCATTTGAAGAAATTTTTTCAAAATTCGAAAGTCGAGATCTCCTCATTAGTGAATTTTTTTAAAGAAAATTCACTAAAAGTGTGGATGTGCTGACGTCTACAACTGATTTATAACAGAGGTACCCATTAACTCACTACTTGCGTTCAGTTACGAACTGTTAGCTAGAAGGTAAATTTTTACGAAAATTCGCAAACTATATAAAATTAACATTTATTTCACCCAATTAGCTGTCACCACTCAGCAGAAAAAGCTGCTTCTCACCCAAGTGCTCTCCTCCGTAGTGTCACCGACTAAGATGAGCAAATTCTACTAAAGTATAAGCGTCCAAAGCTTATCCTAACTCACCGACCCATTGCGGTGCAACAGAATGAAAACATTTAAAATCACAAAGTCAAGTTTTATCGAAATTATCCATAAGCTTTTTGTGTTGAAGACAATCAAAATTTTTGGAGATCTTCCACAGCTATGGTTTTTACCAAGCTTCAGGAATCAGCTCTATAATAGACAGTGGTGTCATCCACAAAGCTTATTATCTGTCTCTTACTTTCTATCTCTAATATGCTGTTCGTTTATAGAAAAAAAAAACAAGATCCCAGGAGTTTTCTGTGGGACTCCATATCTAACAAATTGTTTTTTTGCTCTGCACATCCCCAATCTTAACTGTTTAAATCCCTTTGCTAAGGCAAGAATTTATTAAGTCGTAAGTTATTCCTCTAATTCCTATATGATGTAATGACTTTAGTAATTCACCACGGCAAAGAGTGTCAAAAGCTTTGGTTAAATCCAGGAACACTGATATACCAACCTCTTCCCTATCTAGGGTGTCATAATTTTTTTCTGTGAGTGCTGCAACGGCATCTGAAGTTATCTCGCCTTATTGAAACCCGAACTGGCCAGGTGCGCGTTAAGAAAGTGTAGAGATATGGTTTCTGCATTGAATGTGACAACTGCCACCTCAAATCTGTGGTACAAACCTCACGGACCAAGGAGAATTTCCCAACACGTTATGAAAGTGTAATCTACTCTTTGTTGCCTTCTCAAACACTTTCGCTACTACAGAATTTAACGCTATAGGTCTATAATTTGACATATCAGTTCGGCCCCCTTTTTTATTTAATACCCTTTTTACTGCAACTTTAAACACTCCCGGATATACACCAGATAATATTATTTTATTTGTTAAATAACGTAGTGGTCCAGCTATACTATATATAATTTCTTTTAGAGTCTCTGCTTTTATTATGTCTAACCCAACTGCTTTACCTGCTCTTAGGGCATATTATCCCAATTATTTATATTTCATTGTGGGCAAAAAAATAGAGTATGGCACAGGGCCACGATAAAAAGGTGACTAGTCAGGTCTAAGTACCCTCGAAGCATATTCCTCGCCAACACTTGGAAAATACCTGCAAAACTCCTAACATATTTTCTCCGTGTCATTTATTTTTACACCCTGTTTATTTTCATCACTCTTACTCATACTTAAAATACCATTAATCGTTTGCCATAACATTCTACCGCCATGCTTGGTTTTCTGTACCATTGCCCTTTGATTATTTATTTTAGCAGCTCTTATAAGGTCATTTCGATACATGTTGGAGTTACGTATGCATCTCTTGTATTTATCGACATCATTCCTTTCATAATCCATGCTTTCCTCTTTCAATTACTATGTCCAACTTGCTTTACTAATTCGTGTATTCGGTTTTTTTTTATATCGAAAAACAGGGTGAATCATCCTTTGTCTCCTTTATCTCATAAAATGAACAGCAATCAAAATCCAATACTGTCCAATTTAACTGTTTATAATCTATAACATTTTTCGCAAAATATCTCCGTGCTTCTACAAAAACGAAGGTAACATTCGCAGAATGGTGAGTTGAAACTGCTCCCTGGCGTCGGTGATTGACCATAGTCGAGAAAATAGACCGACGTCAAAGAAACAGGGCCTATTATCAATAATACCAATATATCTTATATTCTTATTCATATAATTATTGCTCATACAGTTAAATGTTAATTTGCAGGTAAATGTAATAGATTTGATAGGAATGAAATTTAATTTTGCATTTTACGATTTTGAAAAGCAGTTATTTTAAAACAGCCAACATCATTTACCCATTACCGATATTTCTGAATAAATAGCTTTGTTAAGAAATTTTATAAACATAGTGGAAGTATAACATAAAATGGAAAAAAATCTATTGCGGTAGCACAGCACGTCGGAAAACCGGTGTCTCTTTTCAAGAAATCCATTAAAATTATTTTATAGTATCGTAAAATATTTCTATACCTACGAACGCTTAAATAGATTGTTCACTATTAATACGTTCTCCACATTGTTATGTTAAACATGTAATTACAAAAACGCACTTAAAAAATGCAGTAGACGGTCACTTGATCCAGAGGGATCTTTTGTATCAATGGGTATGATTAACGTAACTGTTCATGCGGCCAACAAATAAAAAAGCAGGCGAGGAGACTATTAACCATTCTATCCACATACTAAAGGGTTTTTAGAAAGCCATGTTTTAAAATATATCTTTATCATTGCTAAGTTACCTGGACTGACTCTTAATTATTACATTTTCAAGAAAATTAAGAGATCAGTAGTTATAACCACTTTTAGCACTGAATGTGTAGTACTACTAGCAGTAGAAATTAATCCATAAAAGTAGTTATTGGTCTCGACCCAAAATTTTAACACCTTCAAGAAAAAACTGAGAATAAACTTATATTTTATTTATTTATATACCCAACAGAATACGAAGTAACACAGAGTGTCCGCTGGTCTGGAAAGAGGGAGAACCGGGAAAAGTTTGTAGAAGGAAAAATGTTGTCAGGGAAATCAGGGAAAAATTGAGAAAAATTGTGAAAATTGACTAAGACCCAGGTAATTTTTATCGGTGTCAGGGAAAAATTATTTGTTTCCATTTCATGATAAATAATTAAAACACAATGATAGTGCATATTTGTATAAGTAGCGTTTGTGTATGTTTTATAAATATAATTTTGGGGAAGTGTGTTTTCCGCCATAAGGCAAACACCTACTGTATTCTGTAGTAGTGTGTTACACATTTTGGTGGTAGATTGTAGAATATAAAAGTCAGGGAAATGGGTTTTGGCATGTCGAGGAAATCAGAAAAAAGTCAGGGAAATTGATATGGATGTATGTTTTTAGTGGGAACCCTAACATATTGCGGTCTTCAGATCTGATTAAATAACGATTATCAACACATGGGAACATTTTTCTATTTTTATAGTGATATATAGAGAATTCTTTAAAGTAAAGTTGTCTCACATTAAGTACATTTGCCTCAGCGCAGTGAGGTACATATAATGCTCAAAAAACATTATTTTGAGACAAGCCTCTGTAAAACTTCGATTCTTCCCAGGTGCGTCTCTGTACCCCCCCCCCCCCCCCCACACACACACACTAGTTAATTATAGTTAGTTAGTAAACTATAATTTAGTCTTGGTCGAATAAGGCAACTATAATCAGCTTTAAACAGTGACGTATTTAAATTATACCACAAATATTTCATTGTGTGCAAAAATATCTGTAGGATGGTAACTAATTTTTCTATGTGGTGGTTTTCCACATCAAACACCAATGTAAAATTACACCCAAATAATCTATCAAGTGGTTACATTTAATTTTATAAGATGAACCATCTTGGCATTTTATTCCTCAAATAGATGACCATCCGCCTAGCCAATCTTTGGAAAAAAATGGCGCATTATCACGAAACATATTGTTTACAAATCTGCATGTAAACATTTTTTCTGTCAAAAAGCTTTCTGTGAATAATTGTATCTTGACTAGTGCAGTTTTGTGTAAATTAGGTGGATAGGTTCATTGCCCAGGAAAGTCAGACTAGTTTTTTTGGGAAAATTTGAAATTTATCTTCGGAAAATGTTGTATTTTTTCAAACAAAAAGTTAGTTTGATGAAATACGGTACATTGTTTCAACTATCTACTAATATTCATATCTTGCTTTAAAAAATATATATTTAACATTAAAAATCGTTATATAACAATTCGTTGCCATAACGCAGTTTCTTCTAATATTCATGTATTTCTTTAAAAAAATATATTTAACATTAAAAACCGTTCTATGACAATTCGTTACCATAACGCAGTTGCTGCGTCCAGACTTGAATTTTAGTTAAATATTTCCAGAAAATTCATTTCAAATAGACTATTTCTCTGCTGCTTTGGCAGTTAGAGTTTATGGTTTAATAGTCTATAATTGTTAGGGAATTATCGCAGAAAAAAGCTCAATATATCCGTCAATATACAAGATGCGAGAAGAAATTGTATATCTTAATTATAGGTTGTCGTAAGCTGCATCTTATAAAATTAATTTTAAAATCACAGCGTGGTCCATAGGTCGGTGATAACTTTTTTTTTAATCGAACACCTCTTTTTCATCGAAATTTAATACACGTTTGTGAGAAAAGAAATTCGGGGCGCAGCAAGTGCGTTTTGGTAGCGAATTCTCATTAAATGCTTTAAATTTTAATAACTCAATTTGCATCTAACTTAAGGTTCGTTGGCTAGGAGACCAGTTTTTTTTCGGGAACATTTTAAATTAATTTTAGGAAACTGTTTGTACACCGTCAATCAACAAACTTATTTTGATCAAATATGGTACGTTGTTTCTACTATATAGGCTTTCATTAAAAAAAGACATTTGATATGAAAAACATTTTTATGAAACTTCACTTCCATAACGCACTTGCTGCGTCCAGACTTTTTTACTGCAAATCTTTGTAATAAATTTTAAAACCATGGAATTTTCTAATAGAGAACAGAGAGATTTTTCAAATGAGGTATCACTTCCTATTTAAAATTATGGGGGTTGCAACTGTCACTTGAAGGGGTTTGAATGTAGATGTAGAGTTTTTCACGTGGCAGGATGTCATTTTTTAAATATAAAATTGCGTGTTTCGGTGGTTTTTTTTTAAATATAAATATAGGCAATAATTGAGATAGAGATTTATTCCATTTGACTGTTCTACACTGTATACCTTTGTTATGCTCATCAAGAATGGTAGTGAGACCAAAACACTGTGTTTGAGCTTAATAAAGTATATCCTGTAAAGCTTTAGCAGGTGTTCGTTTTATTTGTCACTTTACCAAAACGACAAAAACTGTTATCAAAATAAAACCAAATTTTAAAAATAGTGAAGGTGGATCGATTTATACATAAATTAAAAATTTAATACAACTTTTAATTTGAAATAACTTTTTCTGGTCCCACATTTTTATATTTTAAAAATGTTATTTTACTCTTATACGAATTTTAAAATTCTCAAACATTTGTGCTTGAAATGCCAACTTACTTCATGACAATATTACTTTTAAAGCAAGCGAAACATCTTATTAAAAATCAGTTTGTCCAGTAAAATGGAAAAAAGTTCGAGACGCAGCAAGTGCGTTATCGTAGCGAATTTTCATTAAATGCTTCAAATTTGAATAACTCAATTTTCTACGAAGCTAGGAACTTGAATTTTGGCAGTAAGGTCTTTCGCAGTGCAACATATCAACGACATTTCATCAAAATAGCTTTCTAATTTTTTCAGATACAAATTTTTTCGTCATAAAAACTGGTCCGATCGGACTGGCTAACAAAATTCATCCAAGTCATTAATAAAAGAAATGTACTTACCAAGCTTAATCAAAATCGGGTAATTACTTTTTGAGTTATCGATTAGATACACACACACACAGATTATATATATATATGTATATATATATATATATATATATATATATATATATATATATATATATATATATATATATATATATATATATATATATATAAACCTATACAAATTAAAAATAACCTCGGATATGGGTTCTAGGGGTCCTAGTTTGCGCTCATTTGAAAAATTGTTTGCAAAAACTCACCATCGATACCTCTCTGTTAGTGAATTTCTTTTTAAATAAAAAGTCACTTATTGAAAAGTGTTCCGTCTTATCTACTCTAATCGTGAATATACTGTAGACAGATCCGATCAGCTTATGTGGTCGCTCTAATCAAATATGTTTTACAGATTGTAAGCATTAATCAGGAAGTGATGAGCTTTATGTTCTATAAACTTTATGACCCATTTTAACCTGCATTCGTAAGGTATGTGTGGTAATGGCCGATGAGGTCGTATGCATTAATTCTGAACCACATAATAGTAAATGCATCCTATTTTGATGTTATAACTCGATTTACGATGGCTCGTAAACACAGAGGGATTAACCCCACTTCGCCCACTTTCTTTTTGGTCCGGTCACTTACAGCTCTTCGGAAGTTTTCTTTGATAATGGGTGTACGTTTTCTCACCAGGTTAGATAGTATACCGTTGTCGTGTGATTGTGTAAAGACAAGAGGCGTGTTGTGTAATACCTGCTGTGAAGTAACTAATACTATGTCTACTCCAGTTGTCTCCAGATGCCAACGGATTTTAAACTACATGTAGATATATTTTAGCTGTTTATAACAATGTCATTTTAATTAGATGATCATCAATTTGAATAGACAATACGTATTTTCGAAACAACTTTAACTTTTAACTTAAAAAATATTTAATTAACCAATTCGAAAATATATTGCTTTATATTAGAACAAATAATTAGTAGTGGACTGTAGACATATATCGCAAAAAAAAGTAATTTACCAAGTATATACACATATCCTCTCTGGCTTCACAAGCGCGATGTTTTCTTCTCTGTAACTGGTTTCGCCTTTTACTTTATACTCTTCGCTTCGCGTAAGTAAAAATAAATATTTGAAGAATATATATATATATATATATATATATATATATATATATATATATATATATATATATATATATATATATATATATACCTGCGTATCTGTATTAGTAAGCTATTTGTTCATTTAAGATCATACAGTGTGTTATTTTAGGTAAGTTTGAAGCCTATGTTAGCACACATTAATATAATAAGTACACTTGGAAAACCTAAATCACCACAACACTTTTTAAAGACCTGACCATCGTTTCACTAACAAAGTTGACGTCATCAGAGGATGAAACATTCTACACTACTTATAACTAAACAGCTTTTATACTACGTTTTAGATAAAGATCGATACAGAGAGGGACGAAATCCCAGGCAAGTTTTCTGTGTATTGTATTTTAATTGCCGGACGACGTTTTTGAACTTCCGTTATAACTTTACCTGCCGAGCTTCGGAATCTCTTCTATGTCAAAGAGAGAGTGAAAACAAAGGGCTATAAATCAATGGCGGGACTCAGTTTAAGGAACTTTTGTTCTTTATTGCCTTAGAAATATAAATACTTTCGTACGCATTTAACATCGCTGGTTGTCTAACATTTTTGATAAGTTTCAGATTTTCTTTATCTATGTTTTCATTATTATCCCAAATATGTTGTACCATGCATGACTTCTCTTTTTAAACGAGCACGAACTAGGACCCCTAGAACCCATATCTTAGTTTCAGTTTTTATCTGTCTACAGATATAGGTAAACGGTAACGCATTTCTACGCTAAAGATACTACAAAAGCTTGTATAAGTTAATTATAGGGTGTCTTGAGCTACATCTTATAAGAGTATTTCGACAATCACAGGCTGACCCATAAGTCGCTGGTGATAAAAATTTTCTTTTTTTAAATTCTGCACCTCTTATAGTATTGCATTTTTTCATTTTCCATGGAATTATAATGCATTTTGTAAAAAAAAATATGACAGCGTTCATTTTTGGAGTTATTTCAATTGTTTCACATTTTTGGCACAAATCAAAAATTCTGATACGGCGTTTTTACCAATAGCAGAGTCCCATGAAAATGGCGCATTCAGAGAGGTTTTCTTTTATATTAGTCGTGAAAAAATCGAGGTGCCGTATACAATTTTTTTTGCATCACTGTTTGAAAGATTTTTGTGAAATTTTGGTAATTAATAATAAATATTTAATAAGTTATTGTAAAAAAAAAACTGTTTTCGGATTTCTGTCAAAAAATTTATTGCAAATTTTTATGAAGTTTTGTCGAATAGCTTTTTGTGTGAATTATTATATCTTGGTAGGTGTGTAAATAGTTTTAAGAGATTCGTTATTCAGACAAATCAGACAAGTTTTTTCAGGATCATTTTAAGTACATTTTCGAAAAAAATTTGTTCTTTTTTTAAACAATAAAGTGATTTTGATGAAATATGATACATTTGTTGTACTATATAGGTTAGACTGGTAACCAAATTTGACGCCTGCTTTCATTAAAAAGACATATTTGCTGTTAAAAACATTTTAATAAAAATTACCTACCATAACGCACTTGCTGCGTCCAGACTTTTTTCGTGATTTTGTAGTAAACGTGATAACCCGAGTATGTGTCATTGCATTTATGATTGACGGCCTTAACCACGATCTTAAAAAGTTGGGCTCATAAAAGAAATTCCTTGGGCATAGATGAAAGTACTTTATAACGTACACTAATTGACCATATCGTAAAAGTATGATTTTCACCAAAGATATGTCGTGCAGTAATTACATGTTTTAAAATTTATTTTTGAGATTATGCATTAGGTTTCAGAAATCACTATTCATTCTAACATTAGATATTATAAACTTGAGTTGTAAAATGTACTTTTACTGTTGCAAATACCTGTACCTCTAGAAATAACTTGTAGAGCTGCGATGTCAACCCTCTGCGGTAGCAATGCCACCTCTTTCTCCACACATTCTTGTTTTAAATTCCTGACGCTGTATAACCATACTTCCTCCAGGTTTATTTATACATCCTACATTTGCAACTGTTTTGGCGTCAGTTATGTCAGACTTTAAAGACACATGTGTGTAAGAGTCTTGCTCCTATTTGATTCTTATTTTATCACTACTGTGACGTTCGAAGTCAAGATAAGCGTCCGTTTGCGTTCCAGCAGCGGTCAACGTCCAATGACGTCGCCTCAGTACACAATTAGCCCGAGGTATGAGGAGTATCTGGAATATTTATGTGCAGTATGTTATTTTTGAATAATGTTGATGGCTACGAATGCTTTCTGCAATTAGGTGGACTTTCTTTTCGCGCGCACTTTATGTCTTCTTGCTGGTTTAATGTTTGCTATAAATAATGTCACCCAACCATCATAAACATATTTATAAAACGTTATATATATAAATGACCTCTAGTAGCTTTCAAAGCCCTAATATATTTACCTGCCTAATAGTAAATTAAATGATATAGTTAAAACTTAAGTCTCCGTTTATATGACACAACTAACTAGACGATGTAGTTAAAATTTAATTAAATAGAATAGTTACAATGTTAAGGTGTTTTATTCCCATTTATCTGATAATCAGGTTCACCGTTTAAGCGAGTTAGTCACACCAGAAAAATGAAGATTGAAACCTGTGATAAGTACAATTTGGAGGACCCAATTCATCAAAATACAGTTTTTAGATTTCACGATCGTTCCGCTAACAAAGTTAGCGTCATAAGAGGGATGAATAAACTATATATATATATATATATATATATATATATATATATATATATATATATATATATATATATATATATATATATATATATATATATATGACCCTAAATTTGGGTTCTAGAAGATCTAAATACACGCTTATTTGAAGAAGTTTTCCGAAAGTATAGTGGCTATAATGCACCAAACTTCAAGTCACCATCTATTGAAATTGAGCTATTGGCATTTAAAATGCTTACTTAGAAGCCCATAAGAGGCGAGAACGCCAAGATTTTTATATGGAAAACGAAACTCATTATATTTTAAAGTACTAGGAAATGTTGCTTTACAATTAATTGTCGAAAAGTGGGAGGATGCATTTAAAAGTACCTAACCTACAAATAGAAACTGCAATATTTTTTTAATAGCAAAATCTTATTTATATAGTATAATTTCTTAAACTAAGCGATTCTAAACCTAAACGTATATTTATATTGGTCTTCAAGCCACCCTCCTTCGGTACCTAAGACTTCGTTGTTTATCTAAAATCGTATACGTTTCAAATGTTATTTGATCTTTAGGAATAACCAATAGCTGGATGGTGCTAAATCCGGAGAATATGATGGCAGGTCAACTAACTCAAAACCAATTTTATCAATTGTTGACAGTGCAATCAACGACTTGTGCGCTGGGGCGTTGTCTTAACTCCGTCAGTTCCATTGGTTCCACATCGTGATTGGCCTTGTTTTTAGTGCTTCTTCTTGTCTTCGGCTGTGCCATCCTTTTCTTAGATTTTTCCGAATGCTGTGGTATATGGAGATAGTGGCTATGATTAATATGGCTGCTACTACTGTGGTTATCTACAGGTTATCTACTACTGAATGATGAGTGATAGTGTGCCATCGGGTTTCTTGGAGATGGTCCTTTTCTTGTCGTTCTTCGTGAACAATGTCGATGTCCTTCAAGTAATCATATGGTCTTACCACAGCTTCTTGGGGGATTGACACATAAATATAATGAGGTCTTTTTCTTCATCTTCCTCCTATCCTCATTATTCCCTTCTGGTCTATAAATGGATGCAAATTGCTACTTTGTTTTTTTTTTCTTTACTACTTTCTTTCCCTGTAGCTCATTACGTACTTTTGTAAAATCTCTCTCTTGATTAATTCGTATGATGGTGTTTTCGGCTACACTCATCTTAGGGGTAACTTTTGAGTTGAGACTTTGACTTTGAGTATATGTTTTTTTTCATACATTTGTTATTATTTTTAAACAACCATGGTTGAACGGATAATATTTTAATGAAAATTTCTTACAACACTGACTTGTTACGTCGGGAGCTTTTAAGTATTTAAGTATTCAAGAAGCATATGAATTATGAAATGAAAAATCACTTCTATAAGACATTTGCTGCATCGGGACTTATTAAATTGTGAATTGAGTTGTGGAAGTATGTATGGTTAACATTAAATGAACACTTTCTATGCTGGCTAGGCAATCTAATGTAGCTTGGGAATCCAGTCTCGAACAGGCACTGCACATGCATTAAATCATGAAGAGTCTAATGAATCATTGATTCAATTGACTGAATGGAATTGCGTCGGGTATATTTCATTCCAATTACCGGTACGGATACGTGCCTTGAGATATGGTTGACATTGCACCATTGAACTATTTAGTTGCCACATTCAAGTTTACTAGCGAGAAATATTCAATGTTTCCTTGTGTGACAATTTCCGAAGATGCTTTAGAACATAAATGTTGCCAACTAGTAAAACTCCAAGTGGTGAGCGGTAAAATTATAAAAGTGTTTGAGTCGTACCTGCGTTGTTGTCTCTTTAATGCAGATGATTAAAAGTACCCAATGTATGTTGTAGAAGGTAATTGATTTATCTTGCACATCGAAGAAGTAACTTATATTCTATAACTAGCTGACCCGTTAGACGTTGTCCTGTCCACATTTCAACATGCCAAGCAACATTTGCGCACGTAGCGAAATAAATTAGATAACAAAGCACCTTCGGTTTTTCCCGAATTTTCCAATTTACTTTTCCTCTTTTTCTTTTCCTATTTTTCTTTCCCTAAAAACCTTATTCGGACTATTACGAACTTTTGAAAAATAAAATTAGCCAATTCGGTCCAGCCGTTCTGAAGTGATGCGCTTACTAACGAACAGCATTTTTTTTTCATACAGGGTGATTCACGGAACCCGTTAGTTAAAAGTTTTCGTACTTCTGAAATATTTTTCTGAAAATTTGGATCTAGCCATAATTATGGCTGAAGTCCTGTCCAAGTGAAATAGTTTCAAAATGGCTGCTCTTCCGGTTATAACGGAAGTTGCTATCAAATCTGTGATTTTAAGTGGAACACCCTATATATTATTACAATTTTGAATCGTATGTAGCATTCTAGTCTAAATTCATGAGGCACATTATTGGTAAAACAGTATTTTTGAGTTATCCGGGTTTCTTCAAAAAATTTGACAGATGAGGTCAATTAAAAAACTTTGCATCTCGGCAATTTAGCAACATCCACTACCCATATCTGTACATGCAAACAGCTAATAGTGTTCTTTCGAGATATAAGATCAGAATTTTATTTCTTAACACAGGATGTTCGCAAATTTTACAGTTTTTAAAAACATTTTAAATAAAACACCCCCTATGTTATGGCCTCATTGTCTTCTGGATTGAATAACTTTTTCAGTGGTAGCGTTCCCTATACCTATCTCTTCTAGTTTTGATGACAATTAAGATTTCAACTGAGATTAAATTGACGTAAATATTTTTTAATATTTTGCATAGTAGCCTATGGAAATGACGGCTACTGACGTCATTGTCCACTGCAGTTGTTACAATAGCTAACAAACGATCTGTTTTTTATGTTTTTTTGTGGCGATTATTATGTTGCAAAATACGTACATACCTACCTAGTACCTACTGTTCAATTGAATTCGAAGCCTCATGGAAAACTATGGAAACTATTCAAATACATATATTTTGAACTTGCTTTATTTGCATGGAGAATGTGGTAAGATATCCTCATTTGCCCTGAATAAACGTAATAAAATTCAAAATTTCGGGACGCAGCAAGTGCGTTATAGTAGCAAATTTTAATAAGAATTGTACATTATAATTATACGGCATATTAGTTAAGTTAATACTTTAAACTTCCACAGACCTTGAAGATCGATTTTAGAGGTCCTGGTACGCGCACCTTTGAAGAATTCTTTGGAAACTATTACCATCGATATCTCTCTACTATCAAAAAAATCTTGCGTTTTAACTCCTTTTGAGAAAAATGCCCAAAACTCAATTTTATATGAAGGTAAAGAACTAAATTTTGTTGTATCTGTAGATAGTGTAAGTCTCTTTAAAAGAAACTTGTATTACAAATTTCATTGCAGTTATACAGAAGATTTCCAGAAGGAAACTTAATTCATATTCAGAAAAGTAAAGTATTTTTCCTTATTAATCGCCAGTCTGATTTCGTTTTAGTAAACATAATCAAACCGGTTTTTTCAATAACAATTACAACAATAACAAAATTATGATTTCAGGCTCAAAGGTGACAAAATTATTTAGGCGTTTTAAATAAAAATAAGATCTTGTTCAAAACGTATGAAGTCTGTGCACTATTGTTTCTCCAAATGTGAAAATAAAACATAAAAAAAAGATGCATGCATCTAGCTGGACTCGATTGCGTCACCTTCTACGTGGGATGCGAGCATGATAACCGCTACGCTATCTCGGCACCCGTCAACAAAGGTTTTATTCGTGTCATACTTTAGATCGACTCCATGCCCGGGGTATTATATTCAAAGTATACATAACTAATTGATTACAGAAAATTATGTAGTAGAATTACTATTGAAATACATTCCACGGCTGTTTCGGTCTTATATGACGTCTTATGTTTAAGTTTAAAGATAAAAGAAACTATTTTAGAATCATTTTTACATAGACTTGGCTTGATTAAGTTTAAATTTTTGCTACATTATTATGCCACAGCATAATATATCTATGCTGCGCTAAAACTGTCTTGAGGTGTATAGTGTATTTTAATAATTTATTGAATCGCTCAGTTTAAAAAGCAATCAGCAAATTTTTAATTTCATGTCGTCTGTCATTTTCCATAACTGCGGCCGAGATTTCACGATTGTGGGTTCGGGTATTATGTTGTCTGCCTGGTAAATATTTAGTTTGGTTACCGTTGCTGTATGGTTTATACCTGTTGTATGAATTAATCTACGCCTGGCAGTTAACTACTATGTCTGTCAGGCATTCGACTTTAACCACTAAGTCGTTTCAACGCATGTCTTTGCGATTTTATTTTTAATTCGGAAAAAACTCTAAATATTGTAGACCAAATTACTTTACATTTACAACATATGTTTATTTGCAGTATTTCTAGCCACATGTAAAGTCTCATTGCAGTTACTCTGATACTTACAAAAATATAGCGTTTTCAAAAAGTTTTCCTCGATTTTCCACCAGACAAACTTGAGCATAAAGGCTGATTAACGAACTCGACCTCGGCTTTTGCCCAAGTTTGTTTGAAATCAGTTTAGTATTTTTTAGTTATCGCTCGGACACATACACACACACACACAAATATATATATATATATATATATATATATATATATATATATATATATATATATATATATATATATATATATAAACATATAAAAATTTTAACGGACCTTGGTCTGGGGTTCTAGGGACTCTATTAGCTAATTTTCCTCAATGAAAATTCGCTAAAAGAATAGAGCCAAATTCGATACTATATGAAAAGACAAACACTGTAAAAATCCATATCGAGGATATATTCGCAGCACATATAAACAACTAAAATTGTGACCAATTAATTATATGACATGTAGATATGCAAATATTATTAAAATTGTCTATCTTTGCACTGCAGCGCAGCAAGCTGATAAACTGATTAGGAATAGTAAATGCATAGAGCCAGTTATTTAGTTGTATTACTGGTTTTTAGCTGATGCTTTGGAACACCTACTGCACCACATAGCTTGTCTGATTTGTCGTTGTAAATGAAACATCTATTAAATTAAACATTTTCCGTCCTCATATATGGCATTGGATTACTACTGCCGGTAGTCGCAAGTTTATAAATCTGGTCGTAACTTTCTTATTTTATTGCTATTTCACAGAATCTAACAAGCATTAAAACGTAAAATTAAGTTTTAAGTAAAGTTGACAGGGGGAAATAATCATCAAGACGTTTTACACACCGTACCTATATGTATGGTAAAACGAGAAGAAAAGTAGCTGAGTCATAAGCAAGATCACGTTTCAAGTGTTTAAATTGGGCGTAAAAAGTGTTCTATCTAGCGATGGAATAAAACAAAACTCTTTTGCATTACATGCTTCCACAATCGACAGTAAAATTTCTTTGATAATGGTTCTTGTAATTGGTTGATGATACTAAATTGAGTATAAATTTTGAGCTACCAAATAGATGTGTCTGCTTTATTAGCTGAGTTGTATATCATTCGTTAATCAATTTAGTTCTACGCGCAGTATCTTTTTATGAATTTTGCATGACTGCTTCACGTATATCTGCTTTAGTTGTAATACACTTTGTTTATTTAATTTTGTTTTGTCAGGTGTTTTTTTTGTGTCGATTTATGGATTCATTAAAAAAAAGTTGCTTTAATGTGAGGCTTTCAGTCAATATATTCAGTCTACTCATTAGATACAGATTGTAAAAAATGAATATCCGTATACATGTTCCTGTTTCAAAAAAATATATAAAAAATTGAGCCTCATCTGTTTATATTGAACTCATTACTATATTGGCGAACTCTAGTAAATAAAAAATCGCCAATAAAGAGCTTGCCAGTATTGAATTTGAAATATATATATATATATATATATATATATATATATATATATATATATATATATATATATATATATATATATATTAGAAATATGCTTAGAACTCATTTTGGATTCCCAAGCCACAAGAAGAATTTCTTGCAAACAGCCCACAAAAAAGTTACGGGACCAACAGTGAATATGGATGCTGGGCGGAGAAGAATATAAAAAGTAAGTGTGAGCGGAGAGTGCGAAAAAAACAGCTTTGTTTGATCTCTTTAAGCTGCCTTTATTCCATTTTGCAGCTATACCACAGCATAATCAATATTATGCTGTGGCTATACCCCCTTAGAATCCGGTTTACCTCGCGCAGAACCTCTATATTCAACGCAGGTCCCGTAACTTTCTTAGGGGTTGCTTTAAAGGAATTTTTATTGTTTACCTTGTTCTTGTTTATGCATTGAGGGTGATTGTAGGCATGGAGAAGGAGCACCCCCGCGACGAAGCAGCGAACCAAGATTTTCAATTTAGGTTTAAATTGTTATCTCATTTCATTTTTTTACATTTTTTTCAAAGAATGAATTTGAGGTTGTCTTACCTGTCAGTCTTACATAGTAAGCTTAAATATTTTATCATTTTCAAAAGGTATGGATACAGCAATCGTAAATAAGTATTATAGTAGAAAATTATCGTAAAAATATTTCAAATCCGATAGCTCAATAAATTTCCCATTAAGCTAGAATCTTCAATCTTGACCCATAGTAACACCTATGTAAACACAACGCGGGTACTAAATTAAAGAAAAATAACATAATGAGCTTCGCGGATAACTACAAATTTGTTTTAAAAAGCCTTTTTGTTGTTTATTGTTTGCAAAAACTGGATGGGTTGTCTAAAACAAAACCATCCAAGCAATTAATAAGGAAAAATACCTGCCTTATTTATAATTTGACAGGTACATTCTCTTTGTAAACAATTAATTTTTTTCTGAAAAACTTTTGTAACTTCAATGAAATATGTAACACATTTTTTATTTTATTTAAAGACTTGCTGTACTTCCATGTTATATCTAAGACCAAATTTTAATTTTTTAGCTTCATATAAAATATAAATTTATTCAAATAATATCTAACTGGGACTCTAAAACCGACCGATCTCCAAGACTCATTTAAATTTAAAGAATTAGTTGTAATAATATATCTTACTAATAGTGTACAATTCTTATGAAAATTCACTACTATAACGCACTTTCTGCGTCCCGAAATTTTTGAGATCATTGTATTTTGAGCACTCAGTTCACAGTCACTGGTTTACTGCACTGACATACATATTGCGGGCGTTTCATTCTTTAGAAGGTCCACATCTCCGCGGTGTAGTGGAGCAAGTGTTCGCTTAGGAAGTGTCTGGGTTCGATTTACGGTGGTGGCAGCTGCTGTCACTGTGTTGTGTGTGTGTCCGTTGTCTTTTCTATGTAACTTTCTCCGCACAAGCTGCTCAGAGCTTCTGGACGGAAGGGTGTCATTTATCTGGTGTCATTCGTGTATCTACCTGGTGTGTCCTAGCCGTAGCCTGCTCGAGTTAACTTGGTCTTGGTGAGTTTCTGGTAATGGAAGCAGCTCGCTCACTTGTGATGAATGTTTTTGTGTTCTAGATGTCCTACCTAGTGGTTTTTAGCTTTACATTTTATTAAAAATGTTATGCCTTTTTTCATAAGGAGTGTTAATCATGTGGCTACAGGAGGGGTTACTGCTTCATAGACCTGTGTATCTGATAGTTCATTCCCAAATGTGCCAACGTGGGATGGAACAAAGACGAGAATTAGGTAGTTTGTTGTTTCTGAGAGTCTTGTTATCTAGTCTCGTTTCTAAATCAGTATACTCTTAGCGTAATTTTTTTTTTGCTGAATTGCAGAAAAAAGAGTCTATACAGTGGCCATATGGTTCGTTGGAGTGTGTGTGAACATAGTCTAAAGTACGTAATATAGCACAAATTTCTGCAGTGAGGTTGCTGGCTTCCGCTGGCAAAAACAAAAACATCTGCATATTTACTTTAGACACCGTACGCCTTATGTACCTAGCGCGAAGAAATGAAATAACAGAAATGGATACGTATAAATTTCTTTACTATTCTGATAAAAAAGAAGAATATTGAACAATCAAATAACTACGCAAAATAGTTTGTGTACTTTTAAATGTAGGAATAGTTTTTAGTGAATTTCTATTATTTTTTTTACAACAGCGATTTGATCTAATTATTGAAAATCTAAAATCTATGGTGATGGGGTAAAGATCTGGTTGTTTAGGAATATGATGTGGGTGCCGCAAATTTAAATCTATATTTGCTTAGAAATGGCTTGGTGAATCGTTTAAAGCTTAAATAATCCCAAATCACGTTGAAGACTTTTTTCTTCTAAAAATCATATGACTGTCGTGATTCCTTTTTCTAAAACCTCGCTGTTTTTTCACATCATTTACCTATATGTATTTCACTTTAAAATAGTTACGAATGCGATCCATCAGGCGCCGCATCTCTTCCAAGAATATCGTGGTTTTGTTAGGATCCCCACCTTTTTTACTTGGAGCTCAAATGAAGATGTACACTTTTTTCCTAACACATTACCATTTGTACATTAAATAAAATATCCTGGTTTTGTTAGGATCGGCTCTTTTTTACTTGCAGGTCAAATGAAGCGTACCTGTCTTTCGCCTAATCCATAACCATTTGTAGATTGAACGGAATATCCTAGTTTTGTTAGGATTGCCTCTCTTTTTACTAGCATCTCAAATGAAGCTATACACACTTTGTTTGCCTAATACATTACCATTTGTACATTGAATAGAATATCCTAGTTTGTTAGGATCGCCTCTTCTTTTACTAGCAGCTCAAATAAAGCTGTATATTTTTTTGGCTAATACATTACCATTTGTACATTGAATAGAATATCCTAGTTTTGTTAGGATCGCCTCTTGTTTTACTAGCAGCTCAAATGAAGATATTTACTTTTTTACCCAATACATTGCCATTTGTACATTGAACAGAATATCCTACTTTTGTTACGATCTCTTCTTTTTTTTTTAGTAGCAGCTCAAATGAAGCTGTATACTTTTTTTGCCTAATACATTACCATTTGTACACTGAATAGAATATCCTGGTTTCGTTAGAATTGGTTCTTTTTTACTATCAGCGAAAATTGAGTGTACACTTTTTTGCCTAATACCATACTATTTGTGCATTAAATATAATATCCTAATTTTGTTAGGATCGCTCCTCTTTACGAGCAGCTTAATTGAAGATGTACACTTTTTTTGTCTAATACATTAACATTTCTACATTGGCAAATTGTTGTTGGTTGAAGTCTCTGTCTTATTAAGTTGCTAATAATTTCCATTGTGTTTTTAAGCTATAATACCATCTAGATTACAGATAAATTATTTAATATTCCTCTTTTCCTTCAAGATTTATAATATAATTTAGTTTTGAATTGCCGGTACAAGTATACTGCAGACTTGGTGAACTACATTTTACTCTGGACTTGCTTATATTTACTGCAAGCTGAAAATAAAATCCATATTAAAATCCGTTACATAATTCTTTCGACGATCACTTATTATTGATTAGCAACCCAGAGGCTGTGCTGATTACGTGTGAATTATATGAAATTATACAAGCGAAGTACACATATGAGTTGTTAGTTGCCATGTTGTAGTTATTACACGTGTGTTGTATCTAATTTAACACGTCCTATATCTAGATAATAGTGAACATTCCATTCTAAATTGAATAATAATGGAGACGTGCATATCGTAACATGCTTGTGGCATAGATTTTTTTTAGCATAACATTATTACTCGAAAATCAGGAATTACAACGGTAATAATGAACGATGGTGTTTAGTGGAATTCGTATAAACGTTTTAGGAACGATTTTAGGAAGCCTGCAAAATAATTTGAAAAATGGAATATAAAACATTTAGGTTTTGTGATGTGTTTGATAAGCAAATAATATAATTTCTCCATTTATATTTACTTTTTGCAAGAAATCAAACTACATTTTTTTAGAGCTGACGCGGGTCAGTTTGTAAACCGCCTAATATCGATTTATCATCATGGCCGTTCTGGTCTTGGTCTCCCGAAGGTAAAATATTTTTTTAAATGCCTGTATGTCAACTTTTTATAAAGCTATAAACTTGAAATTTGCTCCCTATAAACATTTTGTGTACAACATTCCATCAAAATAAATTTGTTATTTTTGGAAATACAACATTTGCGGGACGCAAGCTTTAATTTTCCCTGAGAAAATTAAATGAACTGAAGCTACCGATTAGTGAAAGAAAAGCACATGCCATCACTCAACATTTTTTTGAGTTATCGCACCCCCGCGCGCGGGTGTGTGCGGGGGGGGTGTAGGCGAGTGTATGCGGGCGCGCGTGGGGGGTGTAGGCGAGTGTATGCGGGCGCGCGTGGGGGGGGGGGGGGTGATGTTTGGAAAAAATGTAGGTATCACCAATGACTTCTGGCTCACCTGTGATTGTTAAAATGATTTTATAGGATGCGACTAGTGCGTTACGGTGGCGAATTTTCATTAAATTCTTCAAATTTAAATAACTCAATTTTCTATAAACCTAGAAAGTTTAGTTTTGGTGTGTAGTAAGGACTTTCACAAGGCAACATATTCACAATTTCATCAAAATAGCTTAGTAATTTTCAGAGATAAAATTTTTTTCGTAAGAAAGCTCAAAATTTTGCCGCAAAACCTTGTCCGATTTTCCTGTCAACAAACTCATCCAAGCCATTAATAAAATTAATATTCTTCCCGAATTTCTTCAAAATCAGTTAATAACTTTTTGATTTATCGTGCGGATACACACACACACACAATATATATATATATATATATATATATATATATATATATATATATATATATATATATATATATATATATATATATAACATACAAAAACCTGACCTGACCCCGGATATGGGTTCTAGGGGTCCTAGTTCGCGCTCATTTGATACCTCTCTATTAGTGAATTTTTAAAAAATAAAAATTTACTAATAATATAAAATATATGTGTAATAATTAAATTGAATGTACATACCTCGTCCTTGTCGTGGAGACTCCTTAGATACGAAGGAATTCCATTGTTATAGGGAAATTGAATCAATGTCGTTTGTGACATGTTGAAATTTTGACAGGACAACGTCTGTCGGGTCAGCTAGGTAAAAATAATTATTAATAAAAGTAACCAAGAAAATCTTGTGGGCCAAATTAACTATGGTAGTTAAATACAACAAATTACTTCAGTAAATTGTTGTATTTGGCTACCACAGTTAGATGGAGGTTGTATTTCAATACCCAGTTTTAATGACCGATGAATTGACATTTTGAATCGAAGCATTGGCTTATTTAGCTAAATATTTTATAACACCACAGTAGACAAGTTCCGCACCCAGAAGTCTTCGACGGGGGGAGCTTACATTACATACACATACAGACAAAGTACACCACCGATAACTCATCAAAAGCCGGCCTGTCCACATTCGAGTGAACAAGACCGACTGTCCGAATACGGGACTCGAACTGAGCTACTCGGCCTGTCTCTGCAAACAATTATTCATTTATTCCTGTGAACCAGGTCTAATGATTTTACTCACTAATAATAAGAGAACCTCAGTGGTTCAGGGGTAAGAACGTGTGCCTCTGAACCGAAGGGTACTGGGTTCGATCCCAGGGTACTCCTTTCACTGCACGTTCCGCCCTTCGGAGGGGGCGTAAAGCCGTCGGTCCCGTGTCCATGCGATGTTGGGCACGTTAAAGATCCCTACCCTCTTTACATAAAGGCAGGGGTTCGGCAAAATTTCCAGGATAGTGAGGCGAAACTGCTCCCTGGCGTCGGTGATTGGCCATAGTCGCGGAAATAGGCCGACGTTAAAGAAACAAAAAAAACACACACACGCACACACTAATAATAATAAAGGTGTTTTTACATTTTATAGCCTTAATTAAAAAAGTTTCGACGCAGCAAGTGCCTTATGGTAGCGAATTTTCGTACAAAAAAATATTTAATGTAAATGTCTTGTCTAAAAAAAAAAGACATTTGATTAGCAGCAGTATAACCTATATAGTAGTAACAATGTACGATATTTCAATAAATAGGTTTGTGATTTCAAAAAGTACAACAATCTTCCGAAAATAAACTTAAACGTTTCAGAAAAAACTGGTCCGATTTTCCTGGCCAACGAACCTCTTCAAGCTATTTCCACACCTGCCAAGATATAATTATTCACAAACAGCTTTATGACCAATATTGAAAAAATATATGAAAATTTGCAATTTCTTTTACAAGAATATACCAATTATATTTTTTTTACAGAAATTGCCTTCAGTAATATTACACTAAATTATATTTTTCATAAAAATTCGACAACTTTTTTTACAATAACTTACTAAAGATTTATTATTAATTAACAACATTTCTCAAAAATCTTACAAAAAAATTATTTCTACGGAAACACAAAAAAAATCTGAGAAAACAATTCAAATTCAGCCACTATTTAAGAGCGCCTGTATACGGCAGCTCCATTTGAATACAAACAATAAGCTCCCTGAGTGAGTCATTTTCATAGGGCTCCGCTATCTATTGGTAAAAATGCCGTATCATAATTTGTGATATGTGCCAAAAATGTAAAAAGTTGCAAAACAATTGAAATAACGCAAAAACGATGAACAATATCATTTTTGAGTTATCGGTACGATATATATATATATATATATATATATATATATATATATATATATATATATATATATATATATATATATATATATATATATAATATAATATAAATTTTAGTAAAGTTTCTATTTTACACTGTGAAAACTTAAGTAAAAAAAGAATGTGTTCAGAAGAATATGAAATTATTTTTAACGACAATTTAATAAACTTAAAGAAAGATAATAATTTTAGAAATCACTACCCCTATCTATATTTCCTAGACAAAAACAAACAAAAAAAAATCAATTAGACAATAGTTAGCTTTATATGTCAGTTTGGCACTTTTCGACTTCACTCAAATTTATAAAAAGGTTTTTTCATTTTTGTTATTGAATAATTAGTTTAGTAAAACTCACGTTATTTGTAAGTATTTTAAATTTTTATATTTTCCTATGTAAATTGTAAACTTTTTTCTTTCCATGTTGTAGCCTTGAGAATGGAATAATTTTTTTCCGAAAGCTCGGCATATAATAAAGAGTTTTATTTTGCAACTGACGGCTTTCCCACGATTTTTTGATAAATAACAATATTACCGTCACAAAAACTTAATACTATATATATATATATATATATATATATATATATATATATATATATATATATATATATATATATATATATATATATATATATATATATATATATATATATATATATATATATATATATATATATATATATATATATATATATATATATATATATATATATATATATAACTTGATCTCCTCGTTAGTGAATTTATTTTTCGTTTCACAAGTGTGGTAAATAACAATTTGTCATTAAACAATCATAGTAAATATTGACTGATCCTCCTTTACACTGTAATTCGCCTAAGCAAATCCAGCCGTCACATCTTTGGTTGGACTATATATACATGACCACTTAACGAATATTGCAACGTTTGTATATTATCCAGCTGAATGTTTGTTTATTGACTTATAGATCACATTATCTTATCTGCGTTATCAGGAGGTATACGATTCTGTTAGGAAAAATATTCTCCACAGCACAAATTACATCATTCCAATTTGACGTAAAGATGTATTTAATGTTGTTGTATGCAAAATATTGGTGCATACGATAGCCGAAAGATCAGTAACTAAGTATTGGCTTAATCTAAATGTACTCTTTAACTTGACCGCTGTTGTATTTAACCTTTCTGTGGATCTACATGTGAATAAAATGTGAGATTGTATAATAGTGATGAATTAGTAGTGAACGTGTTTATGATAATAAATGTATAATCTCGAGGTAAGCGTTTTTCCTTCAAAATATTTTCTTTTAACGCCACGTTTTTACATAGTTTTATGCAAACTAAAATTATAAACATGAACTACTTTTTTAATACCATGGCATTTAATTAATTTTTGTAATGAAAAATTCAGGCACAGCAAGCGCGTTATGGTAACGAATTTTCGCAAAAACTTTTAAATCTTAAATCTAATAATAAAAATAATAATACCCTTTATTGGTCATAACAGACAATTTGCATGTTTTTTTTCTTATCACATCTGATAGACATCACACAAAGATGATTTTTAATATATTTTTTTCATTTCACATACTACAAAAATAACGATGCAAAAAATATTTGAAAATTCGAATATCATAATTAATTTCAAACACCACTATTTTCCCGCCATGATCTGTGACGAGCCGGGACAGTATAATAGTCAACAATGGACTTGCTTCTCTGTTTTTACATTACGTGTTGCAAGCTATTGATTGAATCTTCGCTTCTGCACTTGATTTTATTTGCTAAAATGAAAAATAAAACTTATATAAATACTGTATAGTAAATAATGTGTACAAATACGACTATAAAAACTTCAAGAGAAACTATTTTTATTGTTCCAAAAGTGGCTCAGATTAGTAAGCAATGGTGCAAAGTTATAAAGCGGGATGAAATGAAAAATCCACAGTTATCTGAGAAAACCGCCTTATATTGTTATGAAGACCATTTTAATATGAGTACCTCCTCATTTTTACAATGAATATTAGTGACATAGAGTTAAAATTATTATCATACGTTATTAAGTTGTAATTTCCATGTGGTCAAGGTATGTTTATCTGTACATATTAAGTGTTAACTTTACATATTACTCTTAGTATTAACAACCGGCAAATATCGTGCTTCTTAATTAACGTAATTATAGGGTTTGCTTTCACTAATTATCTGTAATTAATTCAGACAACATTGTTCTATCAAAAACATATGGTAGGTTTGAGGTTATGTTGTTGTCAGGTCATGTTGACTTCATTTAAAGCAAAATATATTACAAATGACATGAATAAGTACATACTCGGCTAAATATGTGTTCAACTAGCACTGACTTAGTTACACATCACTTCCAGCTTTTGCTCATTTTGTTTCAGCACTTATGAAGTCTGGTGAAAATCACCAGAGAATGATGTCATCATAAATGAGTCAATTCTTGGAAAATTATCTGATTGCGCCTGGTGAAAACCTTTGTCTCCCATTTTATTACACACACTGTACACTATTCAACTAGAAGAAACACAAAACTCTGGACACAGCAAGTGCGTTATGGTAGTGAATTTTCATAAAAATGTTTTTAATTGCAAATATGTGTGTTTCCTTTTTAAGAAAGCAGGCATCAATTTTGGTTACCAGTATAACCTATATAGTAAAAACAATGTTCCATGTTTCATAAAAATAACTTTATTGTGTGAAAATGTACAAAAATTTCCAAAAGTAAACTTAAAGTGTTCTCGGTAAAACTCGTTTCTTGGTCAACCTTATAGGTTAATAGCAAATTGAGCTATTCAAATTTGAAGCATTTAATGAAAATTCGCTACCATAACGCACTTGCTGCGTCCCGAATTTCTTTTCTTACAAACATGCATCGCTGAAAAATTCAAAAATGCAATAACATAAGGCGTGTTTGATTAAAAAAAAAAGAAGAAAATTTGTATCACCAACGACTTATGGGCCACCCTGTGATTGTAGAAATATTTTTTTAAAATGTAGCTCAAGACACCCTATAATTAATATATACAAATTTTCTTCATATCTTGTATAATAACGGATATATTGAGCTTTATTGATTTTTTACGAAAATTCGACAAAAATTATATACCATTAAACGATAAACTCTAAAGCTAAGGCTACTGCTAAGCATCAGAGAAAGGGTCTATTTGAAATGAATTTTCTGGAAACATTTTAGTAAAATGAAGGACAATGACGGTTGAAACTAAGACTTCAGAGTTTGTAAAACATCCTTCTTGAGACATTTGATTTCCATATCCCGTATTAGATTCAAGTTCTTTGCCCAAATGTTGCCGATTTTGACGTTTTAAATCGCAACTTTGACGTTTTGAGGAAAACCCCAATTTATTTTTCTTTAAATGCCTATATGGAAGTTAATTGCACTTGTTGATATTAAATCCATACGTAAACATTTAATATACTTTATTATTTCACTAACTGAATAAACTATATGATACATTTAACTATAAAACAATCACAACACTACATAACAGATAACTGACCGAGAGTGGAGAGACGTATCTTCACTGTGTCGGTTGGTAGCGAGGAGAGAGAGAGAGATAGATCCCTGGTGTCTCTTATATAGTAGTTCTTGGCAGCTTGCTGTCGAATAACCACCGCCACATACTCCCCTCTCAGTGGCAACGCTATTAGTTCAAGTATCTTCGTGGAAATCGAACTCTACGTCCATGGCGTGTAGTTTGAACGGGAACGGGAACTTCACTGTCACTTTCAGTTTCACTAGGATGTCTCTGAGGCTGGAAAGTTGTCTGTTCGTTATCACAAAGAATGAATGCGGGTTTAAGACGGTCAACAGAAATTGTCTCTTCTCCGTGTGATTTCTTGATTTTGAAGACTTTGTCAGTTCGGGATAACACTTCAAAGGGGCCGTCATAAACTGGTTCGAGGGTTTTTCGCGGAATATCAATGCGAACAAAAACAAAAGCTTAGGATGGACAAATACCTTTTTTTGCAGTATGATGTTTAAAAGGTACTGGTCGAAGTTTCCTTATGTCTTCTTTCAGCTGAGATATAAGTGGTGGAACATCATGAGCTTGTGTGCTGTTGAAAAAGTCGGTGGGAAGTTTGATTGATTCTCCGTAGACTATTTCAGCGGGTGTTGAGCGATATTCTGGAATTATGTACGATCTGAGTCCTAGTAACACAATTGGCAATTTAGCGACCCAGTTTTCGTCCATATGAGCTTTCAAGGCCTGTTTCAGAACTCTATGCCATCTCTCGATTACATCATTTGCTGCTGGGTGGTAAGCTGTGGTCTTGATGTGGTCTGCACCTAGTGTTTTAGTGAGGTGTGTGAAAAGGTGGCAATCGAATTGTTTACCTCTGTCTGTGGTGATGTATTGCGGAACACCGAAACGAGAGATCCAGCATGATAAAATAGTGTTCGCTACTGTTTCTGCTGTAATATCTGACAATGGAATTGCTTCGGGCCATCGAGAAAATCTGTCTATTATTGTTAACAGATAGCGTTGACCTTGTGATGCTGGTAATGGTCCCACAATGTCAACATTTATATGCGAGAATCTTCTCATGGCTGGGGTGTATTGTCCAATGGCACTGGAAGTGTGTCTCCATATCTTGACTTTCTGGCAGGGAATGCAAGTTTTAGACCAAAGAGATACATCGCGTTTCAATTTGGGCCAACAAAATCTATCCTGGACCAGATCGACTGAAGCTGATATGCCTGGGTGAGATAAATTGTAGATAGAATCGAAAATCTTTCGGCGAAATTTGAGCGGAATGAATGGGCGAAGTTTCTTTGAAGAAGAATCGCAAATAAGATTCATTCCGTTGTCAAGAGGCATGTTTTGAAATTTGTATGAGGAAGATTTAGACTGCAGAAGGTGTTTGAGTTCCTCACAAGATGACTGAGCTTGCGCAATTTCTTGGAGTGACACAGTGTAAGAAAGTGAAATTGTTTCAATGCGAGAACAATAGTCTGCGGGAATGTTTGTAGGACCTGGTATGTAGCGAATGTCTGTGGTAAATTGACCTAGGAAGTTTAAATGTCGTAGTTGCCTTGGAGATGCTTTATCGACGCGTTGTTCAAAAGCGTATGTCAAAGGTTTGTGGTCCGTATAAATGGTGAAATGGCGACCTTCTAGGGTATATCTAAAGTATTTAACTGCCTGATAAGCAGCTAGAAGTTCGCGATCGTAGGTGCTGTAAGATTTTTGGGCTGAAGTAAGCTTTTTAGAGTAGAAACCTAGGGGTTCTAGTGTTTGATCACGTAATTGTTGGAGGGAAGCGCCTACGGCATAATCAGAAGCATCGACATGGAGAATCAGTGGTAGCGAAGAAGACGGATGAGCTATTAGTGTAGCGTTTTTTAGTGCCTCTTTCAAACGTTCGAATGCTTCTCGAGTCTGAGGAGTCCACTCGATTTTACGTTTGTCGCGTTTTTTGGGATTCTGGCAGAGGTCGAATAGTGGTTGCTGAATTTCCGCAGCACGTGGAAGAGAACGACGGTAGAAATTTATGAGACCTAGAAATCTTCTGAGTTTTTCAATGGTATCGGGAAGAGGTAGGTCGGTAATAGCTTTGATGCGTTCAGGAAGTGGAAATAATCCAGATTTATTTACACGAAAACCTAAAAATGAAATTTCGGCCACTCCGAATTCACATTTAGATGAATTGATACGGATGCCGTTGTCTTGAAGTGTCTGAAAAAGTTTTGCTAGATGCTCTTGATGTTCTTTTTCAGAGGCTGATGCAACGAGAATATCGTCAAGATAGGAGTAGACAAAGTCAAGATGTCTTAAAATTGAATGTAAATATCTTTGAAATGTTTGTGCTGAATTACGAAGGCCAAATGGGGTTTTAACAAATTCGAATAACCCAAATGGAGTTATGACTGCTGTTTTGGGAATATCTTGAGGTGCCACTGGGATGTGATGGAAAGCGCAAATGATATCTATATTTGAAAAAATACGTTTGCCTTCTAACTGGGCATTAAAATCCTGCAAATTTGGAATGGGATATTTGTCTGGGATTGTTTTAGCGTTTAGTGCTCGGTAATCCCCACATGGTCTCCATGAGCCATCCTTTTTTTGCACCATGTGGAGGGGGCTTGACCATGGACTTTTGGAGGGTCTACAAATTCCCAAGTCCATCATGTGCTGGAATTCTAGCTTTGCTTGAGCTAGCTTTTCTGGGGGCAATCTTCTAGCTTTTGCAGTGACAGGTGGTCCTTTCGTACTTATAGTAAGGAAGAACTAAACCTCTGGAAGGTTGCTAGAAGAAGTTTCCTTAAAAAGGTCAGGAAATTGTGTAGCAATTTGAAGTACTGGTGTGTCGGGTCTACAAGATGAATTTTAGAATTAATTCCTGGTGGTGGGTTAGCACCGGTCTTAGAGAGGTTTGTCTTCGTATCGATTAAACGTCTATGTTTCATATCCACAAGTAAAGCAAACTCTGCTAGAAAATCAGCGTCTATAATTGGTTGCTTGATATCGGCAAGTGTGAAGGGCCATCAGAACCTACGGCGTAAACCTAGATCCAAATCTAATAGTTGTTCGCGATAGGTATGAATAGGGGTCCCGTTTGCAGCATACAAGGTACGTTTCGATTGAAATTTCCGTTGGTCGTGAGTGGGTGGAATAACTGAAATATCCGCTCCAGAGTCGATTAGAAATTTCATATTGGAGCGTCTATCAAAAATAAAAAGGCGGCGTGTTAGGTGGCTCTCGTCTTCTGCCGCGTGGAGGGAGTGCCTTATTAGTTTTCCGACACATGTTTTGCTTTGAAATTGCAAGGTTGGATGCAACGTTTGGCCTTGTTGCCAAATCGTTCATGATACCAACACGTGGAGGTTGAGGAATTTGCGGTTATGGAATTTCGAGAAAGCTTGGGTCTTTCTCGGGAGGTAGATCGGGAACGCGTTCGCAATTCGTTGACTGATGCTGTTAGCTTCTCTAATTGTGCTTCTAACTTGGCTAGCTTGTCGGGCTCGCGTGACTGAATTTCAGCCACGATGTATTTATCTCCGGAAAATTCCACGATTTTGTCTGCTGTAACCGACAAATTTTCTAGAGAATCGTTGCTTAAAGCCAAAATTGAACGAACGTTGACTGGTAAACGTTGTAGAAATAAAATTTTAAGGAAATTTTCTCCAATCTGACTACCGGCTAAAAACTTCATTTCGCGTAAAAGTTGCGATGGTTTTCTGTCGCCTAATTCTAATTCTGTTAAAAGTTTATTTAGTTTGCGACTATCGGACTCTTCAAATTCTAATAAAAGACGTTTCATTAGATCTGAATAGGGGGTTGATGATAACGGTTGGGTTAAAGAATCTGAAATTGACTCTGCGACATCAGGATCGAGTATAGCAAGTACATGACTGAATTTTGTCTTTTCAGAACTGATCTGCGATATATCAAACTGGGCGTCAACCTGCATTTGCCAGATTTTCACGTTACGTCTCCATATAGGAGGTAATTTTATTGCAACCCTTGCCATGATATTGCTGCTTGAAGAATCTTCGGCCATTGTGAAAAAAATCAGATAATTTTTAAATTAGAAAAGACTGACCTGTTTAGATATTCGTTTTATGTAGGCATGAGCACGTGCGTAGAAGTTAGGCGACGTCGGCTGGAACATCAGGCTGGGCATCTTCGGCTTGCGGCACGGGGTCACCAATATGGAAGTTAATTGCACTTGTTGATATTAAATCAATACGTAAACATTTAATATACTTTATTATTTCACTAACTGAATAAACTATATGATACATTTAACTATAAAACAATCACAACACTACATAACAGATAACTGACCGAGAGTGGAGAGACGTATCTTCACTGTGTCGGTTGGTAGCGAGGAGAGAGAGAGAGATAGATCCCTGGTGTCTCTTATATAGTAGTTCTTGACAGCTTGCTGTCGAATAACGTAACGCAACGTTTAGCTGTCAAGAGAAGCATAGGGTAGTGTTGACGAAAACACTGCGGTCGGAACCACAGCCTATAACTTTTTTGTCTTTTGACCTACATAGCTAAATTTTGGTAGGTAGCTTACCTATAAGGATATTAACTAGCGTACTAAATTTGGTTGCCCTTACTTTGTTAATTCCGGAGATATAATTTTTTTTCGAAAGAAAACACAAAATTTTCCGGGAAAACCTGGGCAGATTTTCCTGGCTAACGAACTTATCCAAGCCATTTGCAAAAGGAATTTTTCCACCAAATTTAGTCAAAATCGGCCTATTATTTTTTGAGTTATCGGTGTGATACATATAATTATATATATATATATATATATATATATATATATATATATATATATATATATATATATATATATATATATATATATATATATATATATATATATATATATATATATATAAACATATAAAAATTGAAAGTGACCCCGGATATGTGTTCTAGGGGGCCTAGTTCGCGGTCATTTGAAGAAATTTTTTCAAAATTCAAAAGTCGGGATCTCCTCATTAGTGAATTTTTTTTAAGAAAATTCACTAATAAACGAATAAAATTCACCAGGATGTTGAGAAACAAGTGACCATACTTATCCTACCATAAGGAAAATACAAACACATGCAGATTGTCTATTATACAGCACGTGAATCCAGAAAATGTAAACACGAAAATTATCTGGCTTAAGAAACATTTTGACATACCAAATTTAAAATCACACATTTTATTACACACACTTTACATTATTCAACTAGAAGAGACACAATAAACGAATAAAATTCACCAGGATGTTGAGAAACAATACTTATCATACCATAAGGAAAATACAAACACGATACTTATTTACTATCCAACTACGTCACGACCAATAGCAGAACGTTGGCGGTCCCATGATAATAATTCGAATTTTTTTATTTTATTTTAAAAGCCTTTTTCTGTCCACTATATTTGTTTTTGGGTATTTTCGTGCGTGTAATAATGTTCTATGCATGAAAAACTATTAGGTAAATGTTAAATTCATGTAATGGAAAATCCATGCAGATTATCTATTATACAGCACGTGAATACAGATAATTCTCTGGCTTGTGAAATATTTTGACATACCAAACTTAAAATTTAGATCTGTCTGTTTCTTTTTACATCATAAATTTCACTCAAGAAGTTTACTTCCTGGTATTTCTTTCCATATAACAATACTTCAGAACAAGCAACTTTCTTTTCTGTTCCATATTTTTGCCGAAATAACCAATTTTTTAAGCTGCATTGACTTTGTAATGAGAAATGTTGTTTAATTATATAGAAATGCAGAGAAAAGACGCGTACGTTGAACAAAATTTTTGATGTGATATTTTATAAAAATATTATTACATAGTTATGTACTTGGAGTAGCTAGAAAACACCATTGATGTGTTGACTAACATTATCAAGAACGATGAGCATTATCTCGAAGACCAGTCGGTATTTCAGCAGAATGGTGCTCCCCACACCATGCTTTGCCTGTTTGACAATATCTCTTCCACATATTTTCAGATCGGTGGGTTGGGAGAAGAGGTTCCATATAAAGGCTCGCACGATCGCCAGATTTATCACCTCTAAATTTCTTTTTGTGGGGTCACATAAAAAGTAAAACTTGTTCTAATCAGCCCGATTTCTTATAAGATATACTGGAGTTTATCGTAAAGAAATGCCACCAAATCACTCAGAAATGTTACAGAATGCGCGCCGACGTTTTGAAAAAAACTTGTACTATTGTATGGAGGTGGTGGAATTTCACTCAAAAACTCTACTTCCTGGTATTCCTTTCCATATAACAATTACTTAGAACAAGCAGCTTTCTTTTCTGTTCCACATGTTTGCCAAAATAACAAATTTTCTGGAAAGTTAGGTTGCATTGACTTTTGAAATTATGAATGCTATATAAATGATAGAAACGCAGAAAGAAAAAACCCCTGGACGCAGCAAGTGCGTTATGACAGTGAATTTTCATTAAAATGTTTTTAAATAGCAAATATGTGTGTTTTTTAAGAAAGCAGGTATTAAATTTAGTTACCAGTATAACCTATACAGTAAAAACAATGTCCCATGTTTCATCAAAACAACTTTATTGTTTGAAAATGTACACAAATTTCCCAAAGAAAACTTTAATTGCTCCCGAAAAAACTGGTTTCCTGGTCAACTTTATAGGTTAATAGCAAATTGACATATTCAAATTTGAAGCATTTAATGAAAATTCGCTACCATAACGTAGTTGCTGCGTCCCGAATTTCTTTTCTTTCAAATATGTATTATATTTCGATAAAAAAGGCGTGTTCGATTAAATAAAATAAAAAGAAAATTTGAATCACCAACGACTTATGGGCCAGCCTGTAATTGTGGAATTATTTTTTTAATATGTAGGTCAAGACACCCTATAATTAATGTATACCTTTTTTTTCGTAACTTGCATAATAACGGATATATTGAGCTTTAATGATTTTTTTCGAAAATTCGACAAAAATGATATACCATTAAACGATAAACTCTATAGCCAACACTACTGCCAGAGCATCAGAGAAAGGGTCTATTTGAAAGGAATTTTCTGGGAAAATTTTAGTAAAATGAAGGACAATGACGATTGAAACTAAGAGTTCAGGCTTTGTAAAACATTCTTCTTGAGACATTTTCCTTCCATAGGTCATATTAGTTTCAGGTTCATTGCCTAAATATGATGAATTTTGACGTTTCAAATTGCGACTTTGACGTTTTGAGGAAAACCCAAATTTATTTTTCTTTAAATGCCTGTAACTTTTTTATTCTCTAACCTATACGGTGCTAAATTTTGGTAGGTAGCTTACCCATAATGATATAAATCCGTCTACCAAATTTGGACGCCCTTACTTTGTTAATTCCGGAGATATAATTTTTTTTTTAATGAAAAATCAAATTTTTCCCGGCAAACCTCGTCCGATTTACCTGACTAACGAATTTGTCCAAGCCATTTATAAAAGGAAGGTACATGCCAAATTTTATCAAAATCGGCCCATTATTTTTTGAGTTATCGGTGTGATATATATATATATATATATATATATATATATATATATATATATATATATATATATATATATATATATA